>OX411308.1:114732613-114811947 GCA_948150685.1 Rhaphigaster nebulosa | reverse complement strand
TATTGCATTTCTTAATAAATTATCGATTTCACTTCCTAAAGCGGTGATTTCATGTTATGAGACCACAAAATTGTCTAATTTTGTGCAATTACCTCGTTACGTGCCTAATGATTAACATTACGTGTAAGTCCTGACCACGTCAGCGTACGAGTTTGTCGGTTTTACAGGCTATTTTTTTTCCGGATCCGTATCAGCCATTTTCACGGCCCGTTGGGTTTTGGTGGCTCCTCTACTAAAACAAAACTGATCCATGACTAAAACCTCATGGTTTTTCGGTCCCTTGACCGGAGTTTTCGATTCCCCCATTTACGTAAAATTGGGGTTTTAGAAAAAAGTTTTTTGGTTTGTACTTTTCGTGCGCGGATTTTACTACACCACTCACAGATCACAACACAACATAATCAGTCGAATAGGGGTAATGTTAAAATGCTTTCAAAATGTAATTCAATTTTAAAATGCAGAAATAGTAGATATAACTATAACTATATGATATAACTCAAAGATGTAACTATCGACACATACTTACAATATGACGCATTCATCAAAAAATTACGGAAAGCATATCGATATTTTGTGAAATTTTTGTTATTTTGGGAAATAACCAATAACATATATTGTGAAAGGAGAAGCCTGGTTATCACCAGTGAGATATAAACTAAATGCAATAACAAAACTCATCGAATTTAAACTTCAATAGTTAAAAAAATGTGAAAGAGCGGTGAGAATATCACCACAGCTATTAGTTGGCATCTACTTAGTTTGATTTAGGGAAATTGCTGTAAACAGTTGAAATCCGCATGACGGTATAGAAGGATCAATCTAAAAAGGGATTGATAGATTATTTGCCACTTCTATATATTTGTTTTATTGAAAACTAGTTTCGAATGTTATATATTCATCATCAGTTCAAGGTTTAAATGGATTGTATCAAACAGAAAAGTTTGTACTGGTTTCTTCTCGCATTGAACTAACAATGTTAGTTCAAAGCGCAGCATTGCTAGTTCAATGCAAGTAGAAACCAGTACAAACTTTTCTGTTTGATATAATCCATGTAAACTTGAACTGATGATGAATGTATAACATTTGAAACTAGTTTTCAATAAAGCAAATTTATAGAAGTGGCAAATAATTTATCAATCCCTTATTAAATTGTTGTAAAGTTAAAGGTAAGGTAATGTGAGGTTGGTGAGAAGTAGATTTTACAAAGTTCGGCTTTAAATAACTGTAAAATAATTATTTTTAAAGATAGATTTTCCCTCTGTTTTTAAAAATGTTCCTAAAACGATTATGTTAAAATATTATAAAAATACTATTAAAAATAACGAATATTCGTGGCTTATTTCTGATATATCAGTGTTAAAACTAAATGCTACTTAAAAGGCAGTTTTTGCCAGTTGAGGAATCGGATTTAACGAGGCAATGACATGCATTCAGAAAACGCACTGATCCCCACATTACCTTAGTAAATAAATGAAAAAAAAAAAAACAACCTACGAAACGGTTTTGAATGATTATAGCTCATTGAAGCAACAATATACAGATTATAATCTATACCTACACTTAACCAAACATAATTATGCGAGCAAGTTTGGTTAAGTGGCTAATATTACTCTCCGTTCTCATAAATAATGCCATTTCCAGAAGTATAAACGATAAAAATTTAAAAAATGAAAATAAAAAAGAGTGACCTTCTTCCTCCTTTCCATTATGCTGCTTGAAGAGAATATAAGGACCCAAAACGATGGCATAAATTCTTCTGTAAGCTACTTCTTAAGCATCGCTTGGAATTATTATATACTCTAAAAGGCAGGAACAGATAATGGTGATGGTGCTTAGTCTCTTTGAAATAATGAATGAGAATAGCTGTACTAGAAATGGCCTCGAATGATAAATGTACAATGCTAATAGAGCTGTATATCTTTTCTGTTGGAGCCAACTCTACGACAATATCTTCTTTATAAATATATTATGGCGAAGTATCATAGCTTCGAGCAACCGTGTAGCTTTAGTTCCATTTGTTTACTTAATATAAAATAAGCATTATTTTAGCATCTAAACTAAGCACAAGGTGACAAAAAATATTTGTTTATTTTTAAACAAAGATTAGCTCGTTTTTAACAGGAGTAGTGTTAATCATTCGGCACGTAACGAGGTAATTGCACAAAATTAGACAATTTTGTGGTCTCATAACATGAAATCACCGCTTCAGGAAGTGAAATCGATAATTTATTAAGAAATGCAATAATAGTTTGTCAATTAGTAAATTGTTACATCCAGCGATGGAAATTAAAAAAATCAAGTATTTCAAAGCCATGAACTGTAAAATTCAAGGCGCTTTTCGTCAATTTAATGGATTAAATTTAAAACAAAACTGGAACCATAAAATGTTGTATTTGGACGGTATTAATACATCATTTTACCGTTTCGTAACATCCTTAGTTCAGTTAGTGGCAGGTAGAGCGACCCAGTTAGATGAGAAAGGATAAAGTTAGTGGAAGGGGGCTATTCTTAGCTTTCATGGAATTATAGAGGGTAAGTGGAACAACTACTTCTTTATTCTTCACAATATTTTATAGATTTGTGTTTTAGTAATATATATTTTTTCCTGACCCGAAAAATTCAAGTAGAATTCCCGATCTTCAAGGAATTAAAGATTGCTGGAAACCCTGTACTTAAAGGAGCAAGAATTTCATTTTAAAGTTTAATATGAATATATAAGGTACACCTACATGATTAATAAGTGCCCATTTCGAAATTACCATCTCTCTCTAACAAAGTAGATAGATGCATTAGGAGTTCATTACAGAAGTTTTAATGCATGAGCTGTACTCTCTAAAGTGTTGCTTATATGATATTACATATATTATATATGATATTAGATAAATATATAAAATTCACCAAAACGAATTTAAAAAATATCAAAACAATATAACGAACAAAAAGAATATTTTGAACATACACATAGAGTAAAGGTAAGAGTTTTAAAAATATCTCATCGAAAAAGTTATAATAATAAACAGAAAGAAATAAAAAAGGTAAAATAAAGTAAATGAATAAATATATATTTACACAAGCAATTATTTTATTATTTTTTTATTGCATTTACCACAAAGGATCATTGGCAAAATTAAAATTTATATTCTACTTGTACGGATTAAGAACATGCTTGGACATAAATTCTAAAAGGACATGCTTAACATTTTTGATGACCCGACTGGGCTCACACGTTGCAGCTTCAAGACTTCTCGGATGTTAATATTGCTAAATAAAAATAAATTATGTAAATAATATGTATATATGTGTGTTAACACGTTATAGATAGTATATTGCCGTATATTTATATGTGTTGAGAAGGCAGTGGTGATGTGTCTTTTCCTACTGCATAATAACATGCAGTTCCGATTATACATACAAATTAACATTACATACATGTATAAATAAAGTAACTATTACAACTAATATATAATTTCATGGTATCATATCGTAATTATATATCGTAAAATCAAAATTATAAAATAAGTAACTATGGCATTCATAGATGTTTCTTAAATTGTATAAACTAATGATACATTATATTAATTAATTTATATTGTATTTGACTATGGATACCAGTTCGTTATTGAAGGACTTTAGCGTATTAACCAATTTCGTGATATAAGTTTCCATCATTTAACAAATATTAGATTAGCCTAACTTGCGGGTTTATTAATAATTCAATGAACATTCTTATACTTAGTACAATGGTTAATTTTTTTTTGTTTTGGATTGTCAAGTAAAAAAGAGGATGAAAGAGATGTTTCAGAAGGATTGAGATGATCTTGAAAACAAATGTAAATTATTTTCCATACATCGTGAATGTAAGATAAAACATATTGCCAATCTTAAGGCAAACGCCGCTAATGAATAAAAAAGAGTGAGAATTTCATTTAGCTGCAAGATTAAATTTATTTTGTGCCAAGTTTCCACAAGAGCAAAACCATGAATGCGAAAAATAAGTCACCATAGATCATTCTCGTAAATTAAGTACAGCGAATGTGATTTCTTTGTTAATGTACATGAACATAAAGAAGTATGTGCCTAGGAGTCAAGACTTCCTAATTTAAATCTTCCACTTTTATCCCAACTGTTGGCTATAAATCAATTGGTTCATGAAAGCAATATAAATTCAAACCTCGTTTTCTCTAAATTTCATTATTCTGGAAAGCAATTTTTTTTTTTTATTGAATGTTTTTCATATTGGACTATCACAAGACACATACCTCCAACAGAGAATGGTAGAAAGTGGGACATTATTTAACTCCATAATATTAATTTATTAAATGTTTATAATTAAATTTCATTCCCCATTCCAGAAAGATTATTGTGAAAAACGTTTATTAGGTTCTTGAAGCAGAAACTCTCACATGCCCTAATACAGATAACATTTAAAGAGAAGCACGAACATTGATAATCTTCTGTGAGCTGTAGATGACCAGTCCAGATTCAGAACTGGAAAATTATAATGCGCTACAGAAAACTATTATGCCTTTAGATGGTTTTATTTATATCGATTTTACCATCCGAAGTTTCCGTGGTCCCTGTTATCCCATTTTATGGGTTCTCAAATAAAGATGATCCAACCATTGTATGACTAGTTATTTTATTATTTTATATCAAACTTTAGTACTCAATTTTATCGCCCTGTTTTATTAAGATTTCAGAGGTTTTATAGCCGATCATAAACTTCCACCAAAAGCAATTTATCTATTCGTTAGTTTCCATAATGTCTAAAATCATAATGATAGAAAAAGCATAATTTTTCTAAAATTTTGTAAACCTGATAAAAATCAATATTGCTGTGATGAAAAAATGCTGAATTATACTGTTTTTCGTATGTAACCTCTAACAGCGAAAATAACTGAACCAATCTTTGTCTAACAAAAATACATCATATTCATGATCTTCGGATGATTCAGCAATAACAAAATCTATTTGTATATATATATATATATATATATATATATATATATATATATATATATATATATATACGTATACATACATATGTATATGTTCTTGTCTATTTGAGTTTATTAGTCCTTTCTCTATTTGATTTTTTACGTAGGTTTTCTCCCCTCATCGTCTTTCCATGTTTGTGTAATTCATCTCTTTTCTTAAAAGCAATTTTTCGTGGCCTTTTACAGCACGATGATTCATTCGATATTCACTTTTTTGTAAACTTTCTATTTGCTTTGTTTTATCTGATACGTTGTCTGGATATTTCCCTTTCCTTTTTGCAGCATTTCGAAGGTATTTCATTTCCATTAAAATTATTAAAGTGGTATTTTCCCTCAATTATTTTTTTTTTTTTTATAATTGCTTTGGGTGCGGAGACCCGTCTCAATGCCGGATTTAAAACTGTGGAAAAATATATTTTTAAGGTGATTAACCCCCTAAAATGCAGAATAATTTTTAAAATACTAAAATATGAAACGTTTAGTAACGTTTTTTGGTGAAATTTTCAATTAATAATTTAAATTTAATCATTTAATAATTTCAAGATAATAATTTTGTCTATGCGGTGATAAAGTTTTCCGCACTTGCTCTATTTATTTTTTTGTTTCTTACCGTCCGAATTTGTTCACAAAATAATGCCACACTTATTAAACATTTTTGCAGTCAACTTGCTCCCACGTATATGAAGTTATCATGACTATGACAAATATTATTCTGGAGTTTTACCGAATAAAGGAAATTGTTAATCAAAATATAGACGCAAGTTGTAGATGTATTATTTCGCCATTTTAGAACTAAGCCTCGGCACATCAATTTCTGTGCATCTCCTTTTCAAACGGAGTCACAACTTCCTCGTTAGTTAGGATCCCATAAACCGCTAAACCTTCGTCAAAGCAGGCGAAATCCCAGAACGTTATGGTAGTTTCTTCATTTTGAGGTAGATGATTCCCATCCTGTATACAGTCTAAGAGTTGTATCACTATTTCCTTGTGTTAAATGTCTTAAATTAATTAATTATGGCCAAGTCTAGAGACTGCAGCACAGAGGTTGTGTTAGGAGTCAAGAACAGAACATTAACATCGGCTGAGTGATGGGGTACTGTTGTGGGCTGTATAATTATCAATAAACAGTTGAAGGTTTTCGATGGTTTTTATTCCATATTTGATTGTAAACATTCGTTGAATTTTTCGCTTGTGGCTCATGCTTCTGTGTTTGATTGTTTCTGAGCTATTACCCGATTTAAAGTATATATATATATATATATATATATATATATATATATATATATATATATATATATATATATAGAGCAATAGAGAAGTATTGCCGGGTCAGCTGGTATTTTAACTACAATACTTAGGTAAACGGAGCTACAAAATTTAAACAACCAAAACATTGAAATTCAGAATAGGTGCTTAACATTTCTGTGAAAAGTTTTGGCCTACCGAAATCATGGTTCGGAAGCCATTATGTAAGTTAATGATTGTGGTGTTCCTGAGTTTTTAATATAATTTCAGATTTTTTGTCAAAGAGATTTTCATATATCGGCTTGAAAATCGAAAAAGAATAACCTCCACTATTTTAGGTGGTTGAGGATGTAAAATAAGTAGTAAAACTGCTTATTAATTTGAGAAGCAGTGGTCCTAATTCAGTTAGTCATGAATTTGATAAAAATCTCTACCTGTGATATCGCATGGCCGCTAGAACAACTGAAAATAACTAATAAAAAGATGATTGATTATAGGCGGAAGATGATGCGAAGGAAGAAGGGCTCATCCTTACCTCATTAATCCCACGCCACTGAAGGGTAGATTACCACAGCCACTTTTAAGGGTTACAAACTGCTTTACCGGACCCTGACAAATCCTGGATTGCCTCTGGGAACCGATGGAAACCGAAGAAGTCGGTAAATCTGCCAAGCGTTGTAGAACCAATTATCTGTTTAGCAGCTCAGCTCGGATGACTTCCTTTGTAACAATAAATATTTTAGTTTTTGAGTTCTCAGGGTTTTCTTTGGACTGAAGTCTATTTTAACTCGATTTTATATTTTGCCAAGGAGAGCAAACTATGTAACGGTGCCATGACTAATGTTTAAAACTGTATATAAACTCAACAGATTACCTGATTTAATTATTTATAAAAAGATAATGAGATGATTTTTTATTATGATAATAGCTGCTAAAAATTGTAAGAAAACGCTCCATTTTTCAACTATTATGATGAGCATAATTATGAGGTATTACAATGATTTAACGATTGACTATAAACCTACTACGTTATGTTACTAATTACATTGATTTACAGAAGGGATATCGATTTTTGTTAACAAGACCGGTAACCGGTTATTCCGGGTATTTTCCTTCAATCCTAATCAATCGGTTTTAGCAGATGCAGAAAACCGTTAAAAAAAGAGAACAATAATTTAAAATGAAATAACTTCCCATCAAAACATTTTTTTGATGATGTCAAAAATAACATCTCGTATTTTTAGGAATAAATGGTCATTGGCAAGTCCTTTAATTCAAGTAAATTATAAATAGATCTTCGAGACATAAACTAAGAAACCTTTACACAAGTACACAAATAGCTAAAACCCTGTAAACAACTGCAGGGAAATAACTTTGCAATACAGCCGCCTTATCTGCAGCGGTCACCGCACTAACGCTATTTATGATAACTAATTGCTTTGTATTCAATTGTAAAATTTGTATTTATTAGAATTATTAAAATTATTACTGTTTTAATTAGATATTATTTAAAATTATTACTACTGCCGAAATATAATGATTTGGGGAAAGAAACCGACAGTACTAATAATTTTTAATAATATATAATTAAAGCAGTAATAATTTTTAATAATCCCAATGAATATGAATTTTACAATTAAATACAAAGAAGTTAGCATAAATGACGTTAGAGGGCGCTAGAGCGGCTAACACTACTGATTATACTGATACATTGTAAAATGCCATTTTCTTTTTTTTTTTTTAAAGGATGAATTTCGCGTCCCGTATTTATTCTTACTTAGGCTATATAGCTATTTAGCAATTTTATTACATTTTAAAGTATAAGTTAAAATTCCTTTTTTATGAAATTTATTTTCACTCGTTTTTGGATTTAAAAAAAAGAAGATTATAACCGATAGCGTAAAATACCTCAATAAAAACTGGTTATTCCGGTTTAAAAAAAAAGTGTAATCGATTATAGTCGACCAGTTTCTGACATCCCTAATTTACAGGGCAGTGGAAGATGTGGCTATATATAGAGAGAAATTCAGGGTAAATACACCATTGTAATAGCACGATCTTCTTTTACTTATTACTTTGATTTTTATAGCTTACGAAAACAAAAATATTTTGACGAATCCGGAAATGATGATTTATCGTATCCGGAACTGATCCTTGGGAATTCAGGAATCAGTACAAAGAACATTTTGATAATATTTTTAGTACCGGTAATAATAATACCTCTACCACTACATACAGAGCTGAACCTCTAATAACACAGTAAGCAGGAAGTCGACATAGCTATTGGAAGATTAAAATCGTGCAAAGAAGCCGGAACCTATAAAACCCCAAATGAACTCGTCTTTCCAACAGATTAGAAAATGTTTACACTTATTCCAATAAGCCGGATGCGTAATATGCTGAAAAAATTATCGAATACTATCAGTGAGGATTTAGACGGAAACGATCAACTACACATCCGTAATCGACTTTTTTTATGTCAAATGATTCAAAATTAAAATTTCATTCAATAAGAAATGAAAGAAAGGTGAAAGGCGTCCAAAATGCAGTCTCGAAACATTTAAACTGAGCATTACTAAACCATTGTACTTCCTAGAATTCGTACAAAACGTAGCCGCTAAGATTAAGGGAAGGCCTTAAGGTTTTTGAAAGTAAAGTATTGTGCAGAGTAATCGCTATTGGTCCAAATAACGATGATTCAACCGGGGAATTTAGGCGTAAACTCAACGCCGAATTACGCGACCTGGTAAATATTACTAGAATGATAAGTTGATTTCTGAAATGGGCGTTTAAAGTTGTTGGACTAAAACTGCAGTCATGTCTGAACCGGCAGGCAATCATCCTAGAAGTCGCTGAAACGTAATTGATAGTGAGGAACTTGGTAGTGAGATTTAAGTATTGATGTATTTCGGAGGAATGGTGAATGTAGTCATAGATTGTTAGAGTTATAGGCATGTTAGAGTTCATCATGTGTTGGTATTATTATTAAAATAAAATAGATGAGTCCAGGCGCGATAGTTTATTTTTTGAAACAAATTTCCAAGAGCCTTTCTCAACTGATAATTATAGAAGTAAAAACAAATTGTATATGCTTTGTAGCTGATTTAGATAAAATCGGTGTGCAACAACCTGATGAAAAAATCATAAACGTGCCGAAAAATGTTTTTTTTTTTCACTTTAAAGATATATAAAAATTTTGTTTGAAATTTTGAGTTGCTCTACAACAGTATTTTCTTGGAATAAATGGGAGGTTCGGTCTAATATCTCAAAATGCGTTTGAAAAAGTTATTTCTTGCTTGGGCGTTCGATTGAAGGGAAAGTGCTACCACAAAAATGTATTATTATTTTTACATGAAATTTTCACTGTAGATATATGTTATTAAAGACAACAATTAAAATCTCGAAATATGTTCCTACTAAAATTACAAGCCTTGTAATTAAATGCCCGAAAATAGCCAAAGTTTGCGGATTTAAAATTTTTTTTGTAAAAAGGTGGTGACCAATTTGAATTGTCCAAAGTTCGTTATTTCAGTATTTTTAAGCGCTATCACGTACTATTGTTCAAAACATTATCGAAAACCATGAAATATTGCAATTATTAATCATTTAATTATAGGACTTTTAACTGCAGTAGGAACATGTTTAAGGTTTGAATTCTGGTTTTACTGGTGCCTACCTACGGTAAAGATTGAAATTGTTAAAAACTTGTTTTTATTTGTATTTTAAATCGCGATTATTTACAATTTTTATTTTTTCTCAAACGAAAGTTATTTGCGTCATATAAGCGAGAAAAAAAAACAACCCTTTTCGGCACGTTTATGAATTTGTTTCACTTTTTGCACACTAACTTTATCTAAAACATATACAATTTATTCCTACTATTTTTCTCCTAATTATCACGTTGAGAACGTTCTTTGGAAATTTATTTTTAAAAATGAATATTTTTTTCATATTGCGCCTGGAGTATGATTTATTATTAACACTTGGGGATAACAAGCGAATTTATATAAATGAAAACTAATACAATTTCTAGAAAATATGAATTTTGATAAAATTTAAATACAATAAGAGAGATATTTTTATCGTGGATCACTAAACAAGCAATAACAAATATATCAACGAATAATGAAATGTAACATAAAGCTGAAAATTTCTTCATCCCTCTCCCTATCCCCAAATTAAAATACACTTCAATAGATTTTATAAATTTTTACAAATTGTTAACTATAATGATTGAAGCACTTTCAAATAATAACTGCAACTCAAGTTTGGATGTAGGATACAGCACTTACTCTATGCCTTCAAGCGAGTGGTCGTAATAAAATAATATATAAAGAAAATTTCTGATCTTATCATAAAACGAATGATGGTCACAAACAGCGGAGTTGTATCAATTTGTAATGGACGTGCCTCGAATGCGACAGATAAGCAAGGCTGGCGAAAATTTAGGAAGTTGAGATAGAGGGCTCTTCTTGCCATACTACACTCAGCTAACTTAAAACACAAGCTTTATAGAAAAAATAAGGACTTCAAGAAAAAATAACGCTTATAACATTAATAGACATGAATTATCAGAAAAATGAATAACTTTTAAAAAATGGTTTAAAGTAATAATTCAGGAATATTATAAGTTGACTGTTTTTTTTTTTGTTTTTTTCTCCCTCAGAGATTTTTACAGTATATTTCGTAGTAAAATATATATACAATATATATATATATATATATATATATATATATATATATATATATATATATATATATATATACACATACATATGTATGTATATTCCTTTAAATATAGAAGATAGAAGGAATATGAATATTCCTTTTACTGCCCGAAGGTATTTTAAGCTCACAATTTTAATTTCAAATTCTCCCGCACACAGCGAACTGAATAGATAAACATTAAACGCTACTTTATTTTTAATATCCCTCAGATTTTTACAGTATATTTCTCAGTATATTTTACAGTATATTTCTCAGTATATATTTCTCTCCCAGGCCTGTTTTTCTCTTGTGGCGTCGATATCTCTGAATGGAGGATTGCCACAGGCCTGCAGCCCATCAAAGAATTTGATGTAAAGCCTATGTGACTTCAGACGGGCCAGCTGATCTCTCTGGCATGGCAGTAGAAGGTGAGGTGCCTGTCTAAAGTGACACCAAGGTAGAGAATAGAGTTAGAGAGAGGCCGGTCTGCTGTTTCCATCTTGAATTTCTTGGGCAGTAGCTTCTTTTTGAAACAATATCCTGATGCCGTTCAGTGTTAGGTCTTCCACTATGGCAACCGATGCTATATTTTATGCTTTCTCGAGGGCCCTGCTGGCTTTGACGCTGGTGGCGTAGATGCCGATATCGCTTCATTGAGACCACTAGTGCCGCGAATATGACGAACAGTATTGGGCCCAGTACAGAACCTTGAGGTACTTCGTAGATGGTATCGTGTGGAGACCATAGGCTCTCGCCGACCCCTCCAATGAAAGATCTTCCGCTAAGATAGCATCCAATCAATCGGCATAGGGAGGCGGGAAACTGAAATCCTCCAGACGAGGGAGTAGCAGTGTGTGCGACACACAATCAAAGACCTCTGTGCAGTCCAGAGATATAAACGATACCTCTGTTCATCTTCATATACTCTACGATGTGGACTTGTATCTCCACAAGAGGGTGCTCACAAGAGACCCTCATTGAAAGGCAGTCTGCTTCGGCGGGTTGACAGGCACCTCACTGCAGTGCTTCATCAGGCCTGCAGTGAAGAGCCGCTCAAAAATCTGCGAGAGGAGACTGGCCGATAGTGCGACGGTTGGTTTCCTCTCTTCCCCGGCTTTAGTAGCGGCACTACGATCGCTTGTTTCCAGATTATGGAGAGTAAGAGATCTCATTGCTTGAGTTCAAGATATTCAGAATGAAGGCTTTCCCCCACCTACGGTATATAATCCTTTCTCGACGTCTTGTTTCCCTTGGTGCGGCCAACTCAAGCTGGACAAAGGTGGAAAATATGAGCTTCTCGTTAGAGCACGGCAGTAGTCCTCCTGGAAGTCAAGGAGCATCAGCCAGCCGAGCTTCTTCACCCGCCACATAGCTCTTCGCAAGGAGTTCAGTCTGTTCCCCAGCTGCCAGCAGGTCACCTCCTGATGCTGGGTGTAGTCCTCCTCGTAGTTACGTGAGTCCTAACGAGTCTCCAGAACTGGCGATGATCATGATTCCTCCGTGATTTTTCATGCCAGAGTGAGGTCTTCCAGTCACGGCTGAGGATGGTTATCTGCCGGGTCATCGAATTTTTGGCTGTAGTCACGCCTGCGCTGAAAGATGTCCCTCAGGTATTGGGTGATTACTTCGACCGCTGTGTTCGCCTCGGCATTAGTCCGAAGAGACTGAATTGTGGGTATTATTTCTTCCACACTAGACATGTAGCCCTTCCATTCGGCCTTGTGAAGGAGGTACTTGCACAGGACGGTGATCTGGCCCAGTGGATTGTTACTACCACACAGCCGGGCGGAATGTCGAGCATTGAAGTCCCTAAGGACGATACACCGACCCTGGGAGTGTTGAAGCGAAACCATAACAGATATGAGTACAGCCCTAGGTTTCCTATAGACACCAGTGAACGTGAACCGATCCTTCAGTCGCACGTCAACTGTGACTAGATGAGTGCCAGAGGTAGATACCACTTGGGCCAAAATGAGTCTGGATGGGACATCTCGTCTGACCTGGACGGCAGACCCTGTTGAGCATGCCCCCCGTTATGCAATATACCCCTGGAAGTGGAGACGAGCCAAAGCGTTGAGCATGGTTTCAGCCAGTTCCACTACCGAGGGTATGTGCTGCTGCAGGAGGAGCTCTATTTCGGCTCTCTGGTTCAGGCCTCTGATATTGTAGTTGACTACTAGGTGTTCAGTCATGTTTCTGGAGTAGCCTCATCACCAGTGCCATTAGCTGTCTTATAGCTGATCATCTTGTCCATCCGGCTATCTAGGTGGTCCTTCTTCTCAACTTCAGGGCTGGCAGCAGAATGAGCTGGTTGTGACGGCAAATCTAGCACCAGTGGATGAATTGAAGTTAACTCTTCAACTTCTATACAAATCTTCCAATGAACAAGCCTAGTAAGTCTCTTATAAAAGTTGTGAAATAAATAAAAAGATTCCTGAAAGTTTAGAAATCGTTTAGCCACTAATTTGTACCAATTCACGATTAACAGATACTAAATGGTAGCATGCCTTTAAGAAATTAAACAGCTTATGAACGCGACATGAATTATTTGATATAGAAATAATGGTTTACTAATAACAAGACGGAGTATATCGACATGACAATGAATTTAATATGTAATGCCAAACAATTTATAATATAACTTAAACATATCCATGTTACTTATGCTAATAGCACAGGCCAGCGATGAAAAAACTTTTGTAATGAAAATACCTAATTCCTATAGATTTTTAGGGTGCTGAATCCAAATATGATATTAAAAAAGCTGTATCACCCACAGTTCACATTTTATAGTTAAATTTATTAAATTAAGCGACTTTTAAAGAATTGAACAGCTTTCAGTCTTAGGCCTTAGGTTAGGCCTCATGAAACAATTTGTAAAGGCTTTGCTTAAAGATGGACCAAGTATCTTGCTATGTTTCAAGTATCTCTAATGTTTCAAGTATCTCTGCTAAAATTTTCCATGCCTTTCAGAAGGTAAACTAAAAGAAGGCGTCTTTGTCGGACCTGACATTAAATCTAAATCTAGCATATATTGAAAAGTTGACTATATTATATAGATGACACTCTATCAAGACTTTGATCGAACCACCTCCTAGATTTATAGTTATTCTTTTTAATTAAACCAAATAATATAAAAGAATTAATGCCAATCAATAGATATACTGAACAGATGAGTGTTAGGAAACAGTAGGCTTAGCACATTACAACTTAGGAATTACACGAAGAAGTTCAGCAAGTCCTCACTAGAAATGTTCCGGAGAGACAGAGATATAAATGGTGACGATGGTGAACTTCCTGGACATTCATATTATATGAAATTATGATATATGAAATGCTCATTGACTGAATGGAAAGATAGAGAGAAAAATGGAAAGTTGCAAAGTTTAATTTCAAGGAGGTAGTCCCTGTTTGCGATTACGGTTTCTCCAAATGACTTCACCAATTTTATTTAAATTTACTCTTATTAAGGTCTTAGTAAGAAAAAATGTAGATATTTTCTTGCATCATAGATGAAAACGTTTTCAAGATTAATATCCTGGACAAGTCCTTCAGTTTCAGTAGCTTCCATCGCTCGCTATGTGATTTAGCAGAGAACTGGAATCATCCTTTGGCCGTTTTGACATTGGAATGGTGAGCTCGTAGATAGGCTGACCCCTATTTCCCGCTCTCATTTGTCCCGTTGACAACCAGGTAGGCTTACCGTTATTACACCGCCATCAATCACTGAATCAACATTGCTTTTCAACAATCATCATACAATATTGTTTTCGAAAACCAATCTAAGACGAAATCTGATTAATTATTAAACAGTTTGGGCATTGAACGTTATAATATGAATCGCGTCGATATATTTTGTTCACTGCTTTATAACGTCGGGTTTTTGCAATCCTAACTAAAGATGTCAAACTGTTATATTGTGTAATATATTTTGGGTTATCATAAGTTTCTTATTATTAATTTTTATTTCTTTGTTATCAATATTGTCAATTTATTCTCGAATAACATAAATAAAACACAAACAAAGGCCAACAATTCAGGTAATTGAATAGACAAATATCTGATAACCGTTTTAGACCTGATCAGACATTTGGCCTATCTTAATGTATTCCGAATATCGAATCCCGAGTTCACTTTGAACCAGTGAGACAAACCAAGACACACGAAAGACTGACAGTAATAGCACTAATGACTAAAAATTGGATATCAGGGATCTTATTTCGACTTTTAAAAAGTTTCGTTTCTAGAAGTCGGTAAAAAACACTAGCCATTAAATCTTATCACCAACTCATTTCCTGTAATGAGGACGTTAAATGGCGCTATTATAGAGACAAGGTAATAAAAAAAAGAGGTTTTTTTTTTCTAGTTAAGAGCAACTATTAAATTATAAATAGTTATAAAAACCAATAATTAAAAATGATGATAATTTTGCAAACCAGTTTTAACCACATATAGCCAATAATAGTATTATGAAAACTAAACAGAACCTTAGCTAATTCTTAACAGAACATTAGCTTATTCTCAAAATTAGCTAACTCATCCCTGCCTCAAAAAAAAATTAATATCTTCGTTCTAGGAAGGTTGCTCACTTAGTTTAACTGTTTATTTTCAAACTAATACAATCCAAACGATTAAAAGATAATATGGCAGCAAAGGAAAGTCGAAAGGGTGGATGTTATTTTAAACTTTGATAACTTTCAGCTTATCACGAAACTCGCAACTAAACTCGAAAGTCTTTTATATATAGCAGTAAATGAAACTAGATTATTTGCAGTGGTGAGTAATTGAGATTCTTGATATAAGAACCAGGCAAGTCCAAAAGCACAAATTTTTTATGAGCATCATTAGGCTTTGAATAAATTAGCAAACTTATCCGAATCAAACTTTAAATCGAGAAATTTGGTCATTCATTAAAATAGATGTCAAAAATAAGTCCGAACATACCTGGTTTTTACATCAACGGTTAAAAAAGTTTGTATTGATCTATGAAGTGGTATTTTTAACAATATTTACCAAACCGAGGGACCGATGTTATATTTGTGCCCAATCGAATTTAAGTTTTTTCATATTTATTATTTAATTAGATACAATGTGTTTATATTGTCCCGTACAAACACAAGAAATAAATATATGCTTTATTTTATTCATTTATCATTAAAAAAAAAAACTGATGATCGGAATAAGACATGTCATAAAAGCTCAATACGCTTACAAATAATAATATAAACAAACAACTTCAATAAATACACATATCAATAAGAAATAAAAGCTTTCTCAAGCCGGGGAAATTTTACCAGTTTAGATGTATGATAAATAAAAAGACGATTAAATCGGTAAAAATACATTTTTATTTATTATTTTCAACTTGATTTCAAAATGAAATAAAAATTGCAGAAATACTATCTAAAATAATTACATTAAAAAGAGCTTCCCGTACTACTGTGGAAATATCTACCAATAAATGTAAAAATTTAAAACAAGTTTCAACTACTTTGAACGTTTGTTACCTATGTCGGTACCTCAAATGGACATTGGCCATATTTGTCCCACCAAAAAAGAAATTTGGCTAGACCGCCCTGACAAACAATTCTAAGCCTTTAAATTTATTTTTATATAGTTTCTGCCATCTAGTGGAATGCAAATAAACTGTTTTGAAAATAATATTCCCGCTTTTTGATAGGTGGGACAAATTTGGCCATTGCCCGTTAAGAGTTCAGACTGCTGCGGATTTGATGCAGAAGTAGCCTATCTCTGTCTACAATACTTAACCCAAAAGTTGGCAATGTGACGATACATGACACAGCTCTTTTATTCACTTATTGTCATTATACAATTATCAAAATATTCTGACAAGTTTAAGGATATATAATTTTTTTGTAAAAAAAAGTATTAAAATAAATAAAATATCAAACAAATGTTCTGTCAAGTTTGGCTAATCCAGAAAGTCAAAAATTGGTTTATCCCGTAAAGCTATAAAACAAAATATAAAAAACTTCTCCTGTAAAATTTAATTTTCGGAGCTAAACTACTTCTGCTTGGAAGTGGCGAAATCAACACACACATATCAGAGATATCACTTGATATACAGATGTATATCAAGCTGTATATCAGCCAAGGTTTCAGGGCATCAGGAATAAATATACACATACGAATCATAACCATAAAGAGCAGTCCCATGAAGTTGTAAGCTTTCTATCATACGAACTATAATGACTTCATATTTTGACAGTAACATATGTAATATAATTGAGTGAATAATGAGTAAGAGTTGTGAACATAATTACTAATATTTATAATAGTTTAGGAAGCCTATATAATTCTAAATTTTGCCTAAAACGGGAAGATGTGAATATCGGAACCTTAATTAGCTGCTTAGGGAGCTCCACTCGACTGACATTCGGCTGGCGTTCCATTCTGTGACATTCCCTCCCAGCCAGCTTTTGACAGGAAATCAGTAGATAGTATCGCTCACTAAACCATCATCTTCTCTACCCTAGTTTAATTGCTGAGGGGCAAATTATATTTATTGATTTACTAGCTGATTAACTAGTCATGAGTTCGTAATACAGTTTTATAAAAGATTATTTTTGTTTTCAGATTCTAATTTAAAACTTTCTTAATGGTAACCATAATCTTATTAATAACTTAATCGTTACGTAACGTAGAGATGGACATAAACAATGATGTTGTAAATACTGTTGCTTTGCAAATGCACTAAATATTTCAACATTTAGACAGCTAACGCAAGTATGCACACAAAAAAAAACGTGAGCAGCAGAGCGAAAAAAAAATTGTGAACATACCAAAAGTTTTTATAAAATTTACCACCACTTTTTTGATATGGTTCTGCCTAGAAAACAAAATACCTAATGAGGTACGTACGTACCAAATTTAAGCTCCTTAGAACCAAAGGGGCTGTTAGAAGTGCCCAATGTAACGTGAAAAAAAAATAATATATATATATATATATATATATATGTTTGTGTGTTAAGGGATCTTGAGGTTCAGTCAATAATACAACTATATTATGACTTTTCTCCGGAGTGTATTACCAGCAGAGGGGCTTGCTAGCCTACTGCTTAACCTCTCCATTGTAATTCAAAGAACAAACAAACAAGATGATACTCATTACTTAAATAATTTTGGGCAAAAGGCTTTAATAAAAAGTTATAATTGGTCAGTAAAAAAGGTTATCAATAAATAAAAAAAGTTAGGTATTATAATAACAATTAATCGAACACAGAGTATCCATTATTGCATCTTGCCTTGAGTGTAAGAACAAACAAAAAGTTCCATTGTGTCATTCTCAAAACCATCCTTCAGCGAGATCGAAGTATCAAGTGCCTTAATAATAACCTGAGTTCTGAAGGTAATAAGCAGTTTGATCATGTTTCTCTGGAGCTGACTTAGCGCTCTCCAACAGACGGAATATTGTTAGCGGCATGTTGCATTAGAGAAACTCAAAAACAGGTAACTAACTCATTCATTATTGTTTATACAGTTGATAATTATAATTAATTTAGTTTATAATTATATTGGTCCAAGTATTTCGCAAAATGAAACTTGATTTTGTTTGATACATATAGTATTGTATAATTCTTATGATCATCACTAAAGATCAATTAAATAGTAATTTACATACTAAGCATGTATGGCAAACTTAATCGATTAATAATAATCTTCCAAGACGTTTGAAAAGACGATGGACTCCGGGCCTGTTAACACAGAGTTGTGATTGGAGTCATATTACCAATGGGTAATTTCTTCATAAGTCATTAACACATTGTTAAAGGGCAGATTTACACAGGTCCGTGGCGTGTCAGTGCTGTGGCAATTCAGTATCAGTGTTCCCTCATTCCCACGGATCAATGTCGTTTAATATTCCTTTCCCTTCAGTCCTAGAATATACACCACTATGACGAAGTTTTCAAAATAAGAGTTAGCGGAGATTTCTCTGATTTAAATGAAAAAGAAGAAGGAATTCAAATAAGGAAAAAACTTAAATGGGCTCATCAGGCATAAGTGAAATAGAAAGCAAAAAAAAATATACCATCCTTTATAAGGAAATAATTGATGATAAAACAATGTTTTAAGAATATTTTATAAGAAGATATTTAAAGATAAATGCTTTAATATTTTGCTTAAAAATTGGAAAATCGTTAAAAAAAGCAAGACAAAAAAACGGAGACAGCACTGAAACCGACGCATGCCAACCGTTACATTCAAATCCATAGAAGAATATAATTTTTCATTGACAAGGAACTGACACACCACGGGCAGGTGCAAAGGGACCCTTAGTCAGTCTATACATTTACTGGCTGTATTTTGGTTTAACAGTAGTAAATTTCAAAAAATAAATGAAAAATGGTAAAAATTATAAATAACTCTATTATAACATTACATTAATAGACATTAATAGATGGTCTTACATGTGAACATTGTAATTATGATACACCTTTAAAATTTGGAATAGTTATTGAGATTTTAGGTCGTGAAAATCATTTACGGAGATCCTGACATATATTTAACATTAGCATTTCACTGAATGGCAATTGCCTAAAATAGATGTTCTATTTAATTACATAAGGAGGTCGTTGTGGAATAATACACATCATTAATATTAATCATATAATAAATACTATATATACTATTGTAGCAGTAATAAGGATACATTTTAAATGAGAAAATATAAATCTAAAATAGAGGAAATATAAATAAGAATTATTCAATTAGTCACAACATGGAATTCTATTTGAAAATTTAACAAAATATCAATATTGAAGGATAAGTTATCAGAAGACTTTTTAGTACCGCGTTACTCTTCGGTTCTAAACTGTGATTCACAAAGCAATACTCTAATAAGTAAAAATAAAAACGGAATTTTTTTTTTCTGAGCTCATAATATTTCCCTTAGGATCTTACAACAACTTATGTATACAAGAAGAAAATATCCTCAACTTTCTTCCTAACACAGTAAATACTACATAATACTTTTATCAACTTACCCCAAGACTACCTGCATGTGTCTAGAAACTCTTTACTTCCCGAATTATCAAACTTTGGATGCTAAGAGTTTAGTTTAGAAAAACTTTGTGAAAAACTTTCTTTAGTTTAGAGAAACTTTGTTGACAATTCCTATATTGTACTAGCACACTTTTTGCTATTACTCTTATTATGTTTATACATTTATTAAATTTTCTCCAATATATAATAATTTATAAATTACCCAAGAACACAAGTGAGAATTGAATGTGAAAGAGGAAAGCAAACATGCATAGCTAAATTAAATTACAAACTCAAACATACATATGATACTCCTCATATATATTTCAACATTGAATAAGCACATTTGATAAAAGCTGCTACTTTAAAGGACTGCTAAAAAACGTGGCGCCATTTAAAAACATAACATTTTCATTTGATAGAATTTGTTTTCTGTGGATGGACGCGATGGGAAATAAAAAGAGTTGAACTTTTAATTCAGCATTGCAAACAATCTACTTTCTTTTAATAGCACATTCTATGGGTGGAGGACTAAAAGAAAAAAAAGTACTGAAAAAAAGTAACCTTCCTTCAATAGCACGGTTTTAATCCAGAAAGACTAACATAATTACACCCTCAAGTAACTCAAAGTAATTTCTAAGCTGTTTTAACATCATGGGTTTATTATGTTTTCATTTCTTCGTCTGCACAACCACTTCATAGCTTTTCATTTATTCAATCTTGCTTCACACTTCGCCCAGTTAATATTTCTTTTCTTATCTGACTTTTTTTCCAGTACCGACTTCCTATCATTTATGATTATTCTAATTATCAACAGTAACTGACGCCATCGTCTTCTATGACTTTCCAAGTAGAATTACAAGCCTTAAGCAAAATATGCATGCTCGAAAAAAAAATTCAATTCAAAAACCAAATTAGAACCTTCGTAAGCCTAATAAACGATTCCTATATCACAGAAAACTTCAACAGTAATGAATAAGCGAAATACACATGCGCGATCGAAAATCCAATTCAAGAAATGGAATCAGAACCGTTGAAGATCTGATAAACTAAAGAAACGTAAAATCGAAATGCGCATGCGCAATAGAAAATTTGATAGTAAATTCGGAAATAGCGTCCTTGAAAACCTAGTAAACGATACATACACGAAGATTTTTTAAAACTAATAATTAAGTAAAAATACTATTGGCCGAACAAAATTTCGGTTTTAAATTTGACATTAGCAACTTCGAAAACCTAATGAACGATCACCAATCGATGAAAGCCACTCTCTCCCTCCCCCACCAAATAAACAAAAAAATTTAAATATTTAAAAATAAATAAACAAAAATTTTATTTCAAAAATTTAAAACACCTAAAAAACACAAATTGACATATAATTGCAATTTTATAAATCATACTTACATAATAAATACAAAAACATAATAATTATAATTATAATCATAACTGAGTTACTATATAACACAAATAAATAATACATAATAATTATTATTCTGGTCTTTACTTATATACTACGTAGCACAAATATATAATAAGTATTATTCTAATCCTCACTGAGTTACTATACAGAGTGCTCAATAAGACGCGATTGACACCCCATTAAAATCATCCATTTCTGGAATTTAGGAGGAAACTTAGTGGGACAAAACTATGTCACCTGAAGTTTCCTTTGAGATCATATTTAATCCCCTAACTTTCTCAAGTACCTACCCAGCGCACATCACTCCGGAATTGTCAATGGAACAGGGTATATTTCACGACGGATTCATACAGGAAATCAAAATTCAAAAGCGATGTTATATCGATTCGACGGTTAGGTAAAGTTATAATCACAAAAAAGCAATAAATCAGACTTTTTCAGACAAATTTTCATTTTCTAGAAATATTTTTCCAGGTTGAAAATAAATTTCCGGAAAGAGTATTAATATAGATGCATAATATACCGTTGGAAAACTAAAGATTTTAATTGCATACATAAATAAATAAGATTAACAAATGAAAACATATCTGATGTGGCACCACATGACTTCCTAGTACTTCTATAAAACTATAAATATATAAATATACTTTAAATAATTTTTGATGAAAGTTTATTATGATCCTTATGTAAATTACCAATTCCGGCAAGCCATTGCTTACCGAAATCTATAATTTTATTAATGTTGATGTAAATTTCTTATATACTTAATCTGAGATGTTCTGCATTATATTTTAATATAATTTTTGATGGAAGTGTAATATGACCTCTGAGTAAAGTATCACTTTCGGCTTTTAAATCGGCTTGAAGTGCAAATTTCAATTAGTTTAAATTGTTGTTTATTTTTTTTTTATATTCATTATTTTTGTTTATTTGGTGGGGAGGAGAGAGGGTGGACTTCATCGATTTGGTGATCGTTCAGTAGGTTTTCGAAGTTGCTAATGTCAAATTTACATTCAAAATTTTGTTCAGCCAAGAGCATTTTTATTTAATCATTAGTTTTCAAAATTCTTCGGTATAAGTATCGTTTTCCTAGGACGCTATTTCCGAATTTATAATCAGACTTCCGATCGCACTGATGTAATTTATAATTTATAATTTATGTAAAGACCGAAGTCTTTTTTTGTAATTTTTTTGAGATTGATGTAAATTTCTTATATACTTAATCTGAGATGTTTTGCATTATATTTTAATATAATTTTTTATGGAAGTGTAATATGATCTCTGAGTAAAGTATCACTTTCGGCTTTCCAATTTTAACCAAAAATTTTAATTTTTTATTTTAACCAGTATGTTATTTTTATTAATATGAAAGTTCTATAAATCGAATTTAAAAAGTTTTGCATTATATTTAAATATAATTGTGATGAAAATCTATTATGACCTTCAAGTAAACTACCACTTCTAGAGATCATATAGCGACCAAAAGGGGAGAAGGGGAGATTCACAACTAGATGTTACAGTAATCCAAAATAAAAATTTTTAACTCTCAATAGAAAACCGTTTTTGAGTTATACGAACGAACGTACGTACAGACGTCACGACGAAACTAGTCAAAATGATATTTCCTTTGACATCTGAAAATCGAAAATTTTCGCGATTAAAATAATTCTTTACTTCGTATAAGGAAGTATTAAAAAGAATTCCAGATTCATTAATAGTATCTTAAAAGAGTTTTGTTTTCATTGTCATATTAAATAAAACTAAATCAGGATACCAGCCGAATTAAGTTCTGGATCAACAAGCAAAACTTCTAAGTAAAAACATCTATAACTGGAGTAACTTTACTAGCAAAGCAACCTGTTGCTGAACGCATAGGTATTCTTTGGGAATCAAAATTTTTAGCATTTTCAGCTAGTTGAGGAAAATTAACATTTTTCGAATAAAAATACTTTTCTAGAGGCGAGTATTGTTGTATAGTTCCAATTGGATTAACCATATAAGCGAACATTAAAACAACGAATTAATCCATAACAACACAACTCTAACACTAAATGCATAAGTTAATATGCTGTGGTTACAAAATATGCTCTGTTTTGTTACAAAACTATATCGTAGGCAACTTCATCAGTTTGTTCAATGATCTACGATTGAGAGTATATTTATGGAAAGGGAAAAGAAAGAAATTTATGATGGCGGCATCCTTTTCCTCAAGGGCGAGAGCTTCGGGGAAAGAAACTTCAACATGAGAGGCTATCGGTTCGGAGCCCACAGAAGTATAATGAGCACAACAAGAACATAGTAGAGGGGAAATGGGCGAGCTGGGCCACCGATAGGAGCAGCCAATCAGAAGCCAGCATTTTGGTCACGTGACCTATGGCGGGAAATTTGAATTTGAATTTTCATCTCGACCTAACCTTAACTGCCACGTGGTCTTGTCTCGACCCTACCTTAACCACCACGTGGTCTCACCTCGACCTAACCTTAAATATTAGGCCACGCCCCTTTTTAGTCACGTGACCCTTATGCCCCGCCCCTTTTTAGTCACGTGACCCGAAGCGCATCCTTGTCTACGCTCCGCCCGCATATTTTAGTCACGTGATCTAGTCACGTGACCCGCGGAACCTCCTGGTCTATGCTCCGCCCGCATATTTTAGTCACGTGACCCTTTGAACCCTCCGGTATATGCTCCGCCCTGATTACCCCCACCCTAAGCCGCCATTTTGTTTACAATGACGTGGTCAACATCCACGCCTAACCACCAGGTTTACCCCCTCCACCCATTGAAGGGTCAGGTACCCACCTTATAGAGCATGAGTGTACCCGGCCGCCATTTTGTTTCTCTACCGTTTGAGAGACTTAAGGTTTTGTCGAAGGGTCAGGAACCCATCTTATAGAGCATGAGTGTACCCGGCCGCCATTTTGTTTTTTATACATCGCCATTTTGTTTTTCTACTGGTTGATAGACTTGAGGTTTTGTTGAAGGGTCAAGTACCCATCTTATAGAGCATGAGTGTACCCGACCGCCATTTTGTTTTTTATACTTCGCCATTTTGTTTTTCTTATGCCGCCATTTTGTTTTTTCTACCGTTTGAGAGACTTAAGGTTTTGTTATATGGTCAGATACCCACTTTATAGTCTGTAACCTCCCCTACGGTTATATAATCATAACCTATACGGCGAAGGGTCAGGTATCCACTTTATTGTCTGTAACCTCCCCTACGGTTATATAATCATAACCTATACGGCGAAGGGTCAGGTATCCACTTTATTGTCTGTAACCTCCCCTACGGTTATATAATCATAACCTATACGACGAAGGGTGAGGTATCCACTTTATAGTATGTAACCTCCCCTACGGTTATTTAATCATAACCTATATGATGAAGGGTTAGGTACCCTCTTCATACTCTGTAACCTTCCCAAAGGTTACATAACCTTTACATTGTTTTCGTGTTTGCGCAACCTTCTCAATGTTTACGCAATCTTTGCAATATTTAACTTTAGCAACATTTAAACAGGTTGGATCATGTATAGACAAGTTGGATGATGTCTAGGTGAAATACAAATATGGACTTTGAACTATCTATCTCTAAAACAAAAATAAATAGTAGGGCTTCTTAATCCTATAACAACTGTTGGCCTTTGAACTGTTTATCTCTAACATATAAATAAATAGTAGAGTTTCCAAATCCTATAACTGCTTTTGGACTTTGCACTCTTAATCTCCAACCATTCTTATCTCGCTGAAACATAAACAAAACAACTTTTCAATGTACTACGTATTTTTAATAGTTGATAGTATAAATAATAGTCTTAAAAGGATTAACTTGTCAATGTTCTACGTATTTTTATTCTCTCATAGTTAAATAATGGTCTTAAAAGGATTAACTTTTAATCCATTAAGTTTCTATCGAACTTTTAATCTTTAAAATATATTAACAAATCGAAACGATGGTATCACGTTGGCCAAAGAGGTTGCACCTTTTCATAGCTTTGAAATATTTTCAAAGTACACGAGTCGGTATTAATAACTGCGAACATGTCGCAGTAAATTTTAATTAATGAATATTAATTAATACTATTTCTTAATCCCTTAAGGGCTTTTGGACTTTGAGCTGTTAATACCAAAACATAAAGAATGATTTAGGACTTCCGCTAAAAAGTAAACAAATTTAGCTTTCGCAATAATGCTCTATCTCTTAATCCTTCCTTTAAAAGTAAACAATGGACTTTGAACTGTTAATCCTCTATCATTACTCATCTCGCTGAAACATAAACAAAACAACTTTTTAATCTTATATGTATTTTTATTCTCTAGTATAAACTATTAAAACGCCGTAAAAGAATTAAATATTAAATCCTTAAAGTTTTTTATCATTTACAAACAATGATAAAGAGCCTTTTAATCATTTCATAATATCTGGATAGATGACGTCATTATTATTAGCTAAAGTTTTGTACCTTTTTCAGTTCTCAATGTTTACATTTTATGCAATTTTTCCAAATCTTTACCTTTACCTATCTATTTCTTTTTTAAATTTTCTATAATCTCCTCAATGTTTATACATTTTCTGTCCGCTAGGGCGCAGCACCTTACTCCAGTAGGGGATTTTCCTGGCTAGTTTACATAATGTTCTCAATGTCTATTATGCAACCTTCCCAATGTTTACGTTTACCCACCTATTTGTTTACGTTTTCTTTAACCTTCGCAATATTTAAATTTTATATAAATATAGTCTTCTCAACTGATTTTTTGCCTTTCCTAAATTGTTTTTCCCCTTTTCTGAACTTGATTTAATTATAATTAACTACCCTGGTTCCTAATTGCACTCGTATCAGACCTTTTCCTACGGTTCCAACCATTCATTTTACTCAGCACGTAGAGGTCTCTCGTCTGCGTACCCCTTGATCAACTATATATTTCATAACTTGAAGTCCCATAATTTTAGTGGTTTTTAGTAATTTTAGCGGTTTTTATTGATTTTAGTCATTTCTTATCAGCTTCTAATGGCAAAATACACTCCGGCAATAATATTATGCTTAATGTTTAACCGAATCCATCATTTTCTTTCAATTCATTGATAATATTTTTTGAGTAGGTCTTTTACTGCTTTACTGCTTTACTGGTCTTTTACCTCTAATTTTTAACATAGCTTTATATTTTTTAGTATATTTTAACCAATTTTCGATATTATTTTTTGTTTTTATAATTGATTTTACATGTTACATTATTGATTTTAGTCAATTTTAATGATTTTAGAAATAAAATAAAACGTTTTATTAGCAAATATTTGTATATAAATCTGTTTTGAGATGATTTATTATCTAGAGTTGATATTATTTGAGAATGTTGATGTAAGATGTGCTATATTTGGTCCCCATTTGTATGATATTATATTGTTGTTTTTATTTTCAATCCTAATGATGCCCGAATTAGCGAAACGTTGACTGATCAGATATTTACTGCTGTTTAAGAGACTCAAAACTTTATTCAGGATTCTTCCAGAAATATACTGATAATTTAGAATTAGAATTTAAGATAATTTTGAATATTAGAATGTTTGCCATCATCGGATGATAGATAATATTAACAGTAACTAATATGAGCATAATCGTGGCAGTTGGAGCACAATTCTGATCACACTTTCCCCCTTTAAAATTCCAAATATTTACATTATTCATAACTTGAAGTCCCATAATTTTAGTGGTTTTTAGTAATTTTAGCGGTTTTTATTGATTTTTAGTTATTTCTCATCAACTTCTAGCGGTAAAATACAATTCGACAATAATACCATGCTTAATGTTTGACCGAATCCATCATTTCCTTTTACATTATTGATAATATCCTTTGAGTAGGTCTTTTACTGCATAGAGATCGATCTCTAATTTTTAACATAGCTTTATATTTTTAGTATATTTTAACAAATTTTAGATATTATTTTTTTGTTTTTATAATTGATTTTGCCCGTTACTTTATTGATTTTAGTCAATTTTTAATGATTTTAGAAATAAAAAAATTTTTATTAGCAAATATTTGTATATAATACTGTTTTGAGATGATGTATTATCTGTAGTTGATATTATTTGAGAATGCTGATGTAAGATGTGCTATATTTGGTCCCCATTTGTATGATATTATGTTGTTGTTTTTTTTTTCACTTCTAATAATGACCGAATTGGCGAAACGTTGACTGATCAAATATTTTCTGCTGTTTAAGAGATTCAAATCTTTATTCAGGATTCTTCCAGAAATATACTGATAATTTAGAATTATTCATATTAACCCTTCTCCATACTCGCTTCATAATTCAAATTATTTGATTTCTTTCATGAAATAATAACTATTTAATAACTATTAGATATTTCTATATCGTCTCCGGGTCAAAATGTCTTGTTTTCTGCAGGTGACTGTCAATATTAGAATGTTTAGCATGATCGGATCATAGATAATACTAAAATTAACTCATATGAGCACAATCGTGGTAGTTATAGCACAATTATGACCACACTTTTTCCCAAAAATACCAAAAGTTCGCCTATGAGGCACCACTATCAGTACTTGTTTCCTCATCGAAGTTTGTTTATCGATTAATCAACAATCAGTTCAATCAATTTTGACGAGTCCATCTTGCTTTTGCACACTAACTTTCTGTTGGACAGAACATTTATGGACTTCACCAGGATGAGAACCATTGTTAAGAGGTGTTTCATAGCACCCTAGGATTTTAAAATGAGTAGCCGATAGAGGGAAAATGAGGTAGTTCGAGCACAATGCTGATCACACTTTCTACGAAGAATAGCATCAGGTCTCGTCTATGAGACATTTTTTCCCAGTTACTTTCTTTCGCCTTGCCGAGGTGTGTTTATTGGTAAACACAGCAATCACATACTAGATTTTATTTGTTTTTATTAGATTGATATTTATTTTTTTATTAAGAGGCGGAAGCTCATTAAGACCTCATTAAGACTCCTATATCTTTTGGTAATCAACTCCAATCAATCCAAAATGTTAAATATTTCCTCGAAAAAACATAAATTTAACGGAAGGCATTAGATCCGTCCTCATTTCATAATTCAAATTGTTTGATATCTTTCATGAAATGAGAACTATTTATTAGATATTTCTATATCGTCTCCGGATCAAAATGTCTTGTTTTGTGTGGGTGACTGTAAATATTAGAATGTTTACCATCATCAAATGACAGATAATATTAACAGTGACTAATATGAACAAAATCGTGGTAATTAGATTCTGATCACAGTTTCCTCCAAAAATACCATAAGTTCGTCTGTGAGGCACCTCTACTAGTGTACCTGTTCCCTCATCGAAGTTTGTTTATCAATAAATCAACAATCAGTTCAATCAATTTTAACCACTCCATCTTGCTTTAAGACTCCAATATCATTTGCTAATCGACTCGAATAAACTCATAATATTAAATATTACCCCGAAAAGACAGAAATTTAACAGAAGGCATTAGTCACTTTCTGAAAAGTTATACGAGTTGCGGACATTACATGTGACTATAATCCAAGAGTCATGCCCTGGATAAATTCTACTGTCATAATATTAATCATGGATGGATGACCTTAGTAGTTGAGCTCCTCTAAATACTACACTCTTAATACGAATATAAAATTTTTAATCCAATTTATCACTTTTGCAGGGGAAGTACTGCAGTATATCGATGATTATTAAAACTATCAACACAACTGCATGCGAATCCGCTGACCTCTATTGTCTGTTTTAAGAGCTATTATTAAGCTTTCATGTCACACGAGGGGGTGTAGATCGGTATGTTCAAGGTATGGCTTGAGATAGTGATGGAGGGTAACGGATGATCAGGAATGTGGTATAGGATGATTTAGGGATGTTCAGACATGGTTTGAGATGGTTAGCGATGGTATGGGATGGTCAGAGATGGTTTGAGATGGTTAAGAGTGGTTTGGGGTGGTCAGACATGGTTGGAGATTATTTTAAACCATCTCAAACCATCTCATACCACATTCCTGATCATCCGTTACCCTCCATCACTACCTCAAGCCATACCTTGAACATACCGATCTACACCCCCTCGTGTGACATGAAAGCTTAATAATAGCTCTTAAAACAGACAATAGAGGTCAGCGGATTCGCATGCAGTTGTGTTGATAGTTTTAATAATCATCGATATACTGCAGTACTTCCCCTGCAAAAGTGATAAATTGGATTAAAAATTTTATATTCGTATTAAGAGTGTAGTATTTAGAGGAGCTCAACTACTAAGGTCATCCATCCATGATTAATATTATGACAGTAGAATTTATCCAGGGCATGACTCTTGGATTATAGTCACATGTAATGTCCGCAACTCGTATAACTTTTCAGAAAGTGACTAATGCCTTCTGTTAAATTTCTGTCTTTTCGGGGTAATATTTAATATTATGAGTTTATTCGAGTCGATTAGCAAATGATATTGGAGTCTTAAAGCAAGATGGAGTGGTTAAAATTGATTGAACTGATTGTTGATTTATTGATAAACAAACTTCGATGAGGGAACAGGTACACTAGTAGAGGTGCCTCACAGACGAACTTATGGTATTTTTGGAGGAAACTGTGATCAGAATCTAATTACCACGATTTTGTTCATATTAGTCACTGTTAATATTATCTGTCATTTGATGATGGTAAACATTCTAATATTTACAGTCACCCACACAAAACAAGACATTTTGATCCGGAGACGATATAGAAATATCTAATAAATAGTTCTCATTTCATGAAAGATATCAAACAATTTGAATTATGAAATGAGGACGGATCTAATGCCTTCCGTTAAATTTATGTTTTTTCGAGGAAATATTTAACATTTTGGATTGATTGGAGTTGATTACCAAAAGATATAGGAGTCTTAATGAGGTCTTAATGAGCTTCCGCCTCTTAATAAAAAAATAAATATCAATCTAATAAAAACAAATAAAATCTAGTATGTGATTGCTGTGTTTACCAATAAACACACCTCGGCAAGGCGAAAGAAAGTAACTGGGAAAAAATGTCTCATAGACGAGACCTGATGCTATTCTTCGTAGAAAGTGTGATCAGCATTGTGCTCGAACTACCTCATTTTCCCTCTATCGGCTACTCATTTTAAAATCCTAGGGTGCTATGAAACACCTCTTAACAATGGTTCTCATCCTGGTGAAGTCCATAAATGTTCTGTCCAACAGAAAGTTAGTGTGCAAAAGCAAGATGGACTCGTCAAAATTGATTGAACTGATTGTTGATTAATCGATAAACAAACTTCGATGAGGAAACAAGTACTGATAGTGGTGCCTCATAGGCGAACTTTTGGTATTTTTGGGAAAAAGTGTGGTCATAATTGTGCTATAACTACCACGATTGTGCTCATATGAGTTAATTTTAGTATTATCTATGATCCGATCATGCTAAACATTCTAATATTGACAGTCACCTGCAGAAAACAAGACATTTTGACCCGGAGACGATATAGAAATATCTAATAGTTATTAAATAGTTATTATTTCATGAAAGAAATCAAATAATTTGAATTATGAAGCGAGTATGGAGAAGGGTTAATATGAATAATTCTAAATTATCAGTATATTTCTGGAAGAATCCTGAATAAAGATTTGAATCTCTTAAACAGCAGAAAATATTTGATCAGTCAACGTTTCGCCAATTCGGTCATTATTAGAAGTGAAAAAAAAACAACAACATAATATCATACAAATGGGGACCAAATATAGCACAACTTACATCAGCATTCTCAAATAATATCAACTACAGATAATACATCATCTCAAAACAGTATTATATACAAATATTTGCTAATAAAAATTTTTTTATTTCTAAAATCATTAAAAATTGACTAAAATCAATAAAGTAACGGGCAAAATCAATTATAAAAACAAAAAAATAATATCTAAAATTTGTTAAAATATACTAAAAATATAAAGCTATGTTAAAAATTAGAGATCGATCTCTATGCAGTAAAAGACCTACTCAAAGGATATTATCAATAATGTAAAAGGAAATGATGGATTCGGTCAAACATTAAGCATGGTATTATTGTCGAATTGTATTTTACCGCTAGAAGTTGATGAGAAATAACTAAAAATCAATAAAAACCGCTAAAATTACTAAAAACCACTAAAATTATGGGACTTCAAGTTATGAATAATGTAAATATTTGGAATTTTAAAGGGGGAAAGTGTGATCAGAATTGTGCTCCAACTGCCACGATTATGCTCATATTAGTTACTGTTAATATTATCTATCATCCGATGATGGCAAACATTCTAATATTCAAAATTATCTTAAATTCTAATTCTAAATTATCAGTATATTTCTGGAAGAATCCTGAATAAAGTTTTGAGTCTCTTAAACAGCAGTAAATATCTGATCAGTCAACGTTTCGCTAATTCGGGCATCATTAGGATTGAAAATAAAAACAACAATATAATATCATACAAATGGGGACCAAATATAGCACATCTTACATCAACATTCTCAAATAATATCAACTCTAGATAATAAATCATCTCAAAACAGATTTATATACAAATATTTGCTAATAAAACGTTTTATTTTATTTCTAAAATCATTAAAATTGACTAAAATCAATAATGTAACATGTAAAATCAATTATAAAAACAAAAAATAATATCGAAAATTGGTTAAAATATACTAAAAAATATAAAGCTATGTTAAAAATTAGAGGTAAAAGACCAGTAAAGCAGTAAAAGACCTACTCAAAAAATATTATCAATGAATTGAAAGAAAATGATGGATTCGGTTAAACATTAAGCATAATATTATTGCCGGAGTGTATTTTGCCATTAGAAGCTGATAAGAAATGACTAAAATCAATAAAAACCGCTAAAATTACTAAAAACCACTAAAATTATGGGACTTCAAGTTATGAAATATATAGTTGATCAAGGGGTACGCAGACGAGAGACCTCTACGTGCTGAGTAAAATGAATGGTTGGAACCGTAGGAAAAGGTCTGATACGAGTGCAATTAGGAACCAGGGTAGTTAATTATAATTAAATCAAGTTCAGAAAAGGGGAAAAACAATTTAGGAAAGGCAAAAAATCAGTTGAGAAGACTATATTTATATAAAATTTAAATATTGCGAAGGTTAAAGAAAACGTAAACAAATAGGTGGGTAAACGTAAACATTGGGAAGGTTGCATAATAGACATTGAGAACATTATGTAAACTAGCCAGGAAAATCCCCTACTGGAGTAAGGTGCTGCGCCCTAGCGGACAGAAAATGTATAAACATTGAGGAGATTATAGAAAATTTAAAAAAGAAATAGATAGGTAAAGGTAAAGATTTGGAAAAATTGCATAAAATGTAAACATTGAGAACTGAAAAAGGTACAAAACTTTAGCTAATAATAATGACGTCATCTATCCAGATATTATGAAATGATTAAAAGGCTCTTTATCATTGTTTGTAAATGATAAAAAACTTTAAGGATTTAATATTTAATTCTTTTACGGCGTTTTAATAGTTTATACTAGAGAATAAAAATACATATAAGATTAAAAAGTTGTTTTGTTTATGTTTCAGCGAGATGAGTAATGATAGAGGATTAACAGTTCAAAGTCCATTGTTTACTTTTAAAGGAAGGATTAAGAGATAGAGCATTATTGCGAAAGCTAAATTTGTTTACTTTTTAGCGGAAGTCCTAAATCATTCTTTATGTTTTGGTATTAACAGCTCAAAGTCCAAAAGCCCTTAAGGGATTAAGAAATAGTATTAATTAATATTCATTAATTAAAATTTACTGCGACATGTTCGCAGTTATTAATACCGACTCGTGTACTTTGAAAATATTTCAAAGCTATGAAAAGGTGCAACCTCTTTGGCCAACGTGATACCATCGTTTCGATTTGTTAATATATTTTAAAGATTAAAAGTTCGATAGAAACTTAATGGATTAAAAGTTAATCCTTTTAAGACCATTATTTAACTATGAGAGAATAAAAATACGTAGAACATTGACAAGTTAATCCTTTTAAGACTATTATTTATACTATCAACTATTAAAAATACGTAGTACATTGAAAAGTTGTTTTGTTTATGTTTCAGCGAGATAAGAATGGTTGGAGATTAAGAGTGCAAAGTCCAAAAGCAGTTATAGGATTTGGAAACTCTACTATTTATTTATATGTTAGAGATAAACAGTTCAAAGGCCAACAGTTGTTATAGGATTAAGAAGCCCTACTATTTATTTTTGTTTTAGAGATAGATAGTTCAAAGTCCATATTTGTATTTCACCTAGACATCATCCAACTTGTCTATACATGATCCAACCTGTTTAAATGTTGCTAAAGTTAAATATTGCAAAGATTGCGTAAACATTGAGAAGGTTGCGCAAACACGAAAACAATGTAAAGGTTATGTAACCTTTGGGAAGGTTACAGAGTATGAAGAGGGTACCTAACCCTTCATCATATAGGTTATGATTAAATAACCGTAGGGGAGGTTACATACTATAAAGTGGATACCTCACCCTTCGTCGTATAGGTTATGATTATATAACCGTAGGGGAGGTTACAGACAATAAAGTGGATACCTGACCCTTCGCCGTATAGGTTATGATTATATAACCGTAGGGGAGGTTACAGACAATAAAGTGGATACCTGACCCTTCGCCGTATAGGTTATGATTATATAACCGTAGGGGAGGTTACAGACTATAAAGTGGGTATCTGACCATATAACAAAACCTTAAGTCTCTCAAACGGTAGAAAAAACAAAATGGCGGCATAAGAAAAACAAAATGGCGAAGTATAAAAAACAAAATGGCGGTCGGGTACACTCATGCTCTATAAGATGGGTACTTGACCCTTCAACAAAACCTCAAGTCTATCAACCAGTAGAAAAACAAAATGGCGATGTATAAAAAACAAAATGGCGGCCGGGTACACTCATGCTCTATAAGATGGGTTCCTGACCCTTCGACAAAACCTTAAGTCTCTCAAACGGTAGAGAAACAAAATGGCGGCCGGGTACACTCATGCTCTATAAGGTGGGTACCTGACCCTTCAATGGGTGGAGGGGGTAAACCTGGTGGTTAGGCGTGGATGTTGACCACGTCATTGTAAACAAAATGGCGGCTTAGGGTGGGGGTAATCAGGGCGGAGCATATACCGGAGGGTTCAAAGGGTCACGTGACTAAAATATGCGGGCGGAGCATAGACCAGGAGGTTCCGCGGGTCACGTGACTAGATCACGTGACTAAAATATGCGGGCGGAGCGTAGACAAGGATGCGCTTCGGGTCACGTGACTAAAAAGGGGCGGGGCATAAGGGTCACGTGACTAAAAAGGGGCGTGGCCTAATATTTAAGGTTAGGTCGAGGTGAGACCACGTGGTGGTTAAGGTAGGGTCGAGACAAGACCACGTGGCAGTTAAGGTTAGGTCGAGATGAAAATTCAAATTCAAATTTCCCGCCATAGGTCACGTGACCAAATGCTGGCTTCTGATTGGCTGCTCCTATCGGTGGCCCAGCTCGCCCATTTCCCCTCTACTGAACATACATGTAGGATTCTTGGAGCCGATATTAAGGATGTAGCAAGACTGACTGAAAAATATAGTCCTTGACTCTCAGGGAATCATCCCCTACCACATTCATGGTATCCAATAAAGAGTAAAGTGACCGAATGGTAGGGCATGTGTGTCTAACACTATTTGTTTATGTTTTCATAGATATATATTTTTGTTAAGATTTTTATATAATTTTATATACTAATGTATTTTTATATTTTACATTCAGATTTTAATTTACTTATCAGTACTTTAAATTAAATTTTAATTTTTAGATATGTTTTAATTTATGTTAGAGATATTGGATCAATCCGGAAGGTGACGCTGCCACTTTATGTTCAAAATTCACCCATCTTCAACAAGACGCTGATAAATGAATAAATATATTGGAAAATGGTACTTCATTTCGTTTGTTACTTGACATCTGAGAGTGAATATTGGAAAGGGCTATTTTTTTTTTTTTTTTTTTTTTTAAACTACAATTTTTGCAATTGTTTAGGCCGATCCATTTTTTCTTATGCTTCTATTTTTTTTAAAAAAATTTATCATTAAAGTTTTAAAAAAATATTACTTTGTTGTTTTTACACACTTTTACACTTGCAGATAAAGGAAAACTCAAAGTTAAGAATAATTGACAATTTATTTAAAACTTTGTTACTCACCGAATAGTCACCTACACACACCTCTGTAGTCCGTTTTGCTTTTGTGGACAAATGGATTCCAGTATATAATCATTCGATGGGCACTCATTCTAAAATATTTTCAAAACCGTTCTTCATCTTCTCGGAGTTTGCGAACTGTCCGCTTTTCTCGTGATCTTAATTGAGAATGAGTCCAGTATCGCCTTCTTTGTCCCGCATACTCCATCATCAAGTGAGAAACTATCCAAAAACATTATCTTCAGGAAGGTTGATGACATTATTACTGCACTACGTTGCAACTAAGACTGCTGGGAAGGATAAAAGTACCTCTCATTACTAGGCTAGAAAACCTACTGAGCAGGAATCGGCTTCAGAGCGAACGCATCGCAGATTTTTCTCGGCTTGGCTTGGTATCGCTTCGCCCGGAAGGCTCGGCTCGGCTGTCGTGTTTAAGAAGCCTATAAATTATCTAAGCGGAAATCGATTTTAGAATAAAGTATATGAAGTAAGAAACTTATTACCAAAAGAATTTTCATATCAATTTCCCCTTGGATTTTATTAATTATAATTGGCATTAAAGATGATATAAGCCTTACCATCCGGCTATACCACTTATTCATTCCCTTAACCAACCTGCCCGCAGGCCAGACTCAAACCGCAAGGCACACTTCTAATCGACTTCTAATCTAATCGAACATCTTTGGAATGTAACACCGAGAGATTTGCAGAGAGGCCAATAATGTCCAATATCATGAGTACTGTGCCAACTAGAAGGAATGTGATGCTATAGAAGCAAGAGAAGGTACAACAAAAATACTTATTACGTATTTCAAAATTTACTAAAGGAAAAATAAGAGTGATCAAATAAAAAAATAATTACAATTTATTTTCTTTAGGTTGTATTTTATTAATAATTAAAACCTACAAATCATGCCATAATACTACTATATAACTATTTTCCAAGGATTTTTTTTTTTTTATCAAAAGTACATTTTCGTGATTTAGCATGTTAAATGATTATTGAACAAAAAAAAAAAATCACAGAAAATTAACATCAGGTGAGAAAATACCCGCAACACTTTTTTATTATTTATCTAATTTCTATCTATTTAGTTTTGTTACAAAAACCAATGATATTTATATATTTATACATTATATTATATGCGCAATGCTGTGGTTTGATTATGTTGCGTAAAAATAAAAAGTATAAAACTTATCAACGAGAAAATTTTGGGCTACAGAGCTCCACTAAGATTTCCCAAGTTGAAAGTAGAGTTGCTTCTTGGCACTTATAACAATTAGTATTAGTATTATGATACTAATATTTATATATTTCATATCACAAATTTGCGCCAGTATTAAAAGAATAAAAGGTATAAAATTAACGTTTAAACTTTAAACTTTAAACACAGTTAAATCGTAAAAGGAAAATAATATAGTTTTAAACATATCGAGGATAACAAACATCACACATATTGTGAAAGGAATTGAAAGTGGATAACAAAACAAAATAAAATGATAGGATCTAGAAGCTAAAAACCAGAGATTGGATTCCCATTCGATACATATCCAATTTACAACAGTAAGTGCGGCGACTTTATGGAGTGCTTTGTAAGGTATAGAGACTTTTCTTGAGAACTTGCAAAAGTAGGTTACGTAACCTTTAAGGGAAACAAAAGATATATAAGAGAATAAAACTAAACGGGCTAATTCCTTTGATGAAAATTTAATGATCCTAGACTTCTTATATAACATTTAAATTCAGCCTTTTTCCTTAAGAGCTGTATTTCTATATCACCTTAGTAATCGGCATTCTTATAAATGCAAATATTTAAAAAAAATAAGATAATTTAAGGCCACAACGGCCTAAGTGGTAGCAAGTACATGGATCAAAGTTTTTTTGCCTAAAACAGTGATTCTCGAAGTGGGTGCCGTATATATACTATACAAAGAAGCCGTGAAATCTTTCTCTTCTCTGAGGCTGAAGTTGCAGATATATAAGGCCATCATTCGGCCGACAATGCTCTATGGTGCACCACTCCTGCGACACCTCTATAAAACTACAGTCAGAAATCTGTAGGGCTACCAGAACTCCATCCTTCGGCGGATCGTCCGTGGTTCACGGATAACGCTCCAGCGGGCCAAGTGTAATATCATCCACGAGGAGTTCAAGCTCCCAACGGTGCCTGAGTGCATCGGCCGGAGGCACATCAAATTCTTTGATGGGCTGAAGGCTTGTGCTAGCCCCCTCTTCAAAGATATCGCCCCACCACCCAGGTCTGGGAGGTGGCAAGGCACTAAATTCCCCTTGGTCGACGTGGTCGCCGAGGGAAGGGGTCTGGGCTATACAGTCTAAACCCTAAATAATAACTATAAATATCAGCAGAATGGTCCCTCCCCATTCCGTCAAAACTAAAAAAGGCAAAAATGCCACATAAAATAACCGCACACAGCGGACAAAGAACATTACCTTAAAATACCACTAGGTAATATAAGGTAAAAAGAAATAGTGCACATAGCTTATATATTTAATATTATGTAATGTATGTTATAATAAATAAATAAATTTGGAGGGAGAGGAAAAAAAAAAAAAAAAAAAAAAACGTGAAATCTTTAAATGATTGAATTACATAAAATATTAAATTAAATAAATAATTCAAAGAGCTATACAAAAATTAATATTGGTTTCTAATTCTGTTGGTTTTTAATCGTTATATTTTATTTACTTCTGACTTATTATTTTATTATAAAAAAAAACAATAATATCAGGTACAACGATACAACGGTACAATGGTACAACGAATTTTGTTAAATAATTTCAGCGTGCCGTCACATCTTGTACTAATTTGAATTCCACCTTTGGTAACTTCTAATATATTGTTTCAATCAACTAATCTATATGCAGGGTGTCCCTAAATAATAGGATAACCTTGGGGGTTTTATAGCAAATTTAAAGCTAAATAAGTAAGTTTCTACGAGCGTGAGTCAGCAAAGGAAGTCTTGACCAGTTTTCAGGCCAAAAACACGAAATAATATGTTTTTCGACACTTTTTGGCAACTGGTGAAGAAACGACTCATTGCATCGAAAATCTCATTGGATCGAAAATAACGTGACGGAGAATCAGATTTGGTGAAGTAATTAAAAAAAAAAAGTTTTGTGGTGATTTAAAAAAATTTAAACGCATTTAATGCTTCATTTAGCTTCCGAGCTACAGAAGGTGGTGTTTTTCCTTTCGCATTTTACGGTATATCTTTCTGCGAAAATTCGGTTCCGTGTCTGTCCGTTCTAAAAAAAAAAAATTATTTTTTACAAAACCAATTTTGCTAAAAATAACGGTTTGGAATTCGATATTAGCCAGCCATTTGGAAAATCATGTCAACTCCAATAATTCAAAAAGATCGTGTGTTTGATCTATCAAGCTGCAATTGGTCTCATTCCAAACTTTGCTATCAAACCACCAAGGATTACATTTTTTTTTGTTTTGGAGACACTCGGTATAAATGTCTATCCTTAATTACCTTAGATTATTTTTCTATTTAGCCCTTCTACAATCTTTAAAACATAAAGATTTAACCAATAGTGACTGGTACAAACCATCAAAAATTTCGAATAATCATATTTATCTAATATTATACAACCTACCATCTAATTACTCCTTCAAGAGAAAGTCAAACAAGAAACAATATATTGAAAGTTGAGTTACTATGAATATTATCAAATCACTTTCGAAGTTATCGTTGCAAAAAGGACGAGATAGCGATAGTCAAAGAAACATAGAATAAAGGGGGCGGGAAATTATCTCCTGCACAAAAAGGAAGCCCAATAATATAGATAAAAAGTTCCAAGGGCTTCGTGTCCTTTCCCGGAGTTATAAACGTTTTCAGTTATCGCTTAACTTCCACTCCCTGGTCATTAGACCAGATAATGAAACTGTCGATCAACGAGTAACTGATTTAAGTTTCGTATTGAGGTTTTAAGTTAGGAAGGTGGATGGTCCGTCTGTCATAGAGAAGAGGGAGACCATTTCACGAAGAGTTATTTTATAGTTCTGATAACTCTGCAGCATATATTGGTTAGTGTTTTTACTCCTTCCAATTTTTAATAACAACAAAAGAGAATGAAAGTAATATAGTGTATATTTTATTTATTGTTCCATCCCTTTTTGAAGTTCATAATAAACTTGCATTCAAAATCAATACAGAGATAAAATGGTTCGGTAATAAAGGTTACAAACGCTATTTCCACTTTAACATTTTTATTACTTGTTTGAAGTGTTAAAATTGAGTGAAAAATACTTATGAAATTTGTAAGATTTCATTTGTGAGATGAACAAGTCTGCAGCAGGAGAATAAGATATAAGTTAAGTGGGTTGTTCCGTCTAAAATGTCGATCCAATGCTTTATCTAGTAACACTGACAGCTCTAATGTTGTCATTGATTGTCTTTCATAGAACAAGCAATCAACAATTGTAAATTCTTAATTTAATGAAACGGAATCTTCGTTTAAGAATTAAAACAGTAAACTTTATTCTTAATAAATAATTCCTTCAATTAAAGCCAAACACAGCTGCTTGGAGCCGTTCCATGGAAATGCATTAGCATAGACCCGAATTAAACCATGTTTCTAAATGTCACAATCAAATCGAACACGAGAGTCAACCAATAGCTTTAGTTCATTACTTGACGCTTTCAAAATGATTCAAAGGAATGAGATAATATTAAAGCTTTAAGTAATGAAGTATGCCCTACCTCACTAAAATGGGATATGATGACTATCATTAAGTAGAGCAATGCATTAGCATTTACATTCCAACAATCTTACTATACATCTCTCTCATGTTGAGTTATAAAGATGTAATCTAAATACTTAATAGAAACCTCAAGCAGAGAATATCTTTAAAATATTTAAAATGGAACCATTCAATAAAAACCAATATTTTTTATTTCTTAGGTACATAAAGTAGCCGGAGAGCTGTAATATTTTTCAAGATACAATTTATGAAAAAAAAAATCATAACCCAGAACGACAAAAACTAATTAATTTCTTAAATTGCATTATCATATTGGGCATGGTGTATCATTATCAATTGACTGAAAGGGTTTCTCTGTTGACCTCAGTCAAAGGAAAGTCGTAAAGCAAATTAAAATCTTCAAAGATGACAGTGCACTTTGTATTATCTTATGAAATTGCCAAGCGTAGAAAACCATTTACAGATGGAGCATATATCAAGGAATATCTTATAAATACATCTGAAGTACTCTTCAATGATTTAAAAAATAAAGATGAAATTATTAAGAAAATTAAAGATATGCCATTATCTTCTAAAACTATTGGATATCGAATCATTAAAATGGCTTCAGGTGTATCTAATCAACAAGTTAATGACACCAGGATAGCATCATCATTTTCTCTTGTGGTGGACGAGTCATGTGATGTAAGTAAGTGATACCGCACAAATATGTCTTCTTGGCAGGTATATAACCACTGAAGGACTTGAAGAAGAATTACTAGGTTTGTTACCGCTTAAAGGAAAAACGCGAGTTGAAGACATCACATCCTCTGTTATACAGTGTTTAAGAGAAAAGAAAATTGATCTCAATAAATTAGTTTCAATTGCAACAGATGGAGCACTAAGCATGGTAGGAGAACATAAAGAATTTATTTCTCTTTAAAAAAAAAATCTTGGTCATGACATATTCATATCCCATTATATGATTCATGAGGAGGCCTTATTGCTCAAACACTTGCTGAAGAATTGTGTAAAGTGATGCATTTAGTCGTGAAAATTGGACTCTACCATCGACAGTTTCAAGAATTTCTTCATGAATTGGACTGCTATAATACTGATATACTTTTGCACAATAAGCTTTGATGGCTCTCAAAATATAAAGTGCTTCAGAGATTTTCTCAATGTTTTGAAGAAATTAAAATATTTCTTAGTGAAAAAGATATGCTATATAGTGAACTAACAGACAATGATTGGCTGCAAAAATTTTATTTTATGGTAGATATAGCAACGCACTTAAATCAGGAAAAGGGAATGCTGCATTCTTCCTTTTCGAAAATAAAGTTATCTGTATTTGTGAATGATTTACGTGCAGAGACATTTTTACATTTGATTAATTTACAAAAACATAACGACAATAACATTATTATTAATGCAATTTTTTTTTGCAAAAACTATTGTTAACATGAAAGAAGCTTTTGGAGAAAGATTTAGAGAATTTAGAAAATATAAAGCTACAATAGGTATCACAAACTAATTTATAAGTAAATAATAATAATTTATTGTGAAACTTAATTATTTTGAAATAAATAAAAAAAAATTATGATTTATTCTAAAATATAATATTTATTTTTTAGTGGCTCTTCAAGGTTTTTTTCAATATAGATTTGGCTCTGTGTCACCAAAAGGTTGCCGACCTCTGCACTATATGGTCGATAGGTGATTTAAAGGTTCATGAACATAAACATAAACTTAAAGAATGATGAATCTACAAGAGAACTAAGGAGGCTACACCAAGTGGAATAGTGGAAAATAAGAGTAAACTCAATAAATAAAACAGTAATTAAAATGAGAATGTGAACTTGTTGGGAATTGTAATAAACGAATCACTAAAAAATTTACCAAATTCTGTGGGATAAACTAAGACGTACAACTAGATGGATGGACAACTAGATCACTGTGACTTGGATTATGAGGGGGATATGCCGAGGGTGATATGTAGTTAATGATAACGGTGTTAGTGATAATTTTGATGATAACGGCATCGAAATATCGTGTTTACTTAGCCTTAGTATTATTATATACGTTATATATTAATATACGAGTATATACCTACATATCTTAGGTAATAAGTATGTACAAAATAGCAATATATTTCGTAAGTTGGCTGCAGAATTAGATCTTTGGCCTCCGGCTATAAATAAAAGCAGGACTGTGAGAACCAACAGGTGCTAGTCCTCACAAGTGTTCCTTGGGAAATAGGAGGTCTAGAGCTCCGGTTGCATTGAGCTAATCTCTCATCTATTACAGCTCCACTAGCTCAATTTTACAACCATTTCTCAGTTGGACGAGTGTATCTCAAAGATATAGTATCAATATGTACACAAAATTTCAGGCCTGTCGTTAAAGAAAAAAATCCTAAATTTATAAACATTTAATTGTTAAATGAATGTTCTGTGATTATTATTAAATTCTCCTGCTTTTTGAATTAATATCACAAGTTAAAATTGGGTGTCAGTCCTACATTTCTCACCAGAAACATTTGTCTCTTCTTGAACGGATACGACGAATCAAAATATTCTTATTAAATACAGTTTATATCTTTTAAACTTCTCTGCTCCCATAGAAAAGCAATTAACTTTTTTTTTATATAGTGCATCATTTTTGTTATTTCCTTATATACTTAGCAAGAAATATAAAATTTTCAGATTATTGGTTAAGAGAAGATTCTGTGAAATTCCAACGATACTATATAATAACAAATATTAACATGTCCCATAAGGGTTTTAGTCGGCATTTTTAATTTTACATATTTACTACAATAAATTGAATGTTGTTTACCTAATACTTGCAAATGGTAAAGCGTGAACAACAGTGAATAAGCTATTTAATTATACATAGTAATCCGATTGCTTACTCGGGTATAGAATTGAACAAAACTAGGTTAATAGCCCTACTTTGACTGGTAGCTCTGTACAACTTCTTTAAAGGTTCGTGGAACTAGCATCGGAGACGGCGCCATTGTATACCGTCCCGCAAAACTCATTCGCTATGCTAAACTGTATAACTGACGCCGTGTAAGAAGTGACAATTTTTTACCACTGGATTCATTTATTTTTAAGAATATAAAAAATCATTATTAATATTGTTTTTGGAAAATAGGCTTATATTTGAAAAGTATTATTTATACAGAAAGAAATGAAAAGAAAAATCCTATTTCCTCTCTCAATCTCCATGATCCTTATGAAAAATAAATTTTTAAAAATAAGCTAATAACCTCAATTCATGAATCTTGAATTCCTTCAGGCAAGAAAAAGGACTACCCAACAGCCCAACTTCCAGGGCTTGCAGGGATTGGTGCAACTAAACAAGATCCTTTTTCTGCTTATTTTAATGGAAGTCCGTGTGACAGCAAAAAATAAAATAATAAAAAAAAATTACTGTAAGTGGGTATTATTTATTATTATACTTGTGTGTGAATCTGTACGGGTATAGCTATGCAGGTGAGACTCCTAAGGTTTCCGTTTTTATTTTAGTATAGAAATTTTAGCGAAAATTGAGTAGTTTGTCTGAGCTTAGGAGGAAGTCTCTCTCTCCAAGGCAACCAAGGTGCGAATTAATCACACCTGTCCTCTCATGTTCGTTGGATTGCTGGACGCTGGCGAAAGCTTTAGAATCAAATCTATTGCGATTTTAAAGAATGATTTTGAAGATTATGGGGTCTGTGAGTAACAACGGTGTTTGGATATTCAGGAAAAATGCTGAGTTACCTAACCAGTATAATGACCATGACGTGCATTCGATAAAAACTGGACGTCTGAAATGGCATGTTGCACAACTGAATAAGTCCCGAAAAGGCTCCTAGAGGAAATAAGTTTTGGCCACAGAAAAATTGGAGGACGTCACCTGCGCTGAGTGGATTGTGTGGCAGCAGGTTTATCTGTTTCTGGTGACTTTTCATGAATTGTAACGCCATCGAAGAAGAAGAAGACTGAGTTTATTAATCCTCGAAACTGACCGACCTTAGATTATCCTCCGATCGGTTAGCTTGACGTCCCGAAAAAATCATCATAATATCCGATTAACATTCAAGGTATAGAGTCGTAAAGTTGCTTCCAGTAGCCTGAGTGGCTTCGTCTATCCGGAGGGATATGTAGAGTGCATTCACAAATGTTATTTATAAAAGAACTGAATTTTTTTTTTTAAAATAAAAATATATCATCAGCATACAACTTTATGACATCTTAATTAGAAAATATTAAATGTAAGAATGCAAATACACCGTGTCTTCAATCAGCGACAAATCGCTTACCAAATTATTATCCTAATTTTTTAAACTTTATTTATTTATCATACATAATATCTGATGAAAATTATCAAATTGAATTATATATAAAATAATAATTCTTGCTTATGGAAAAATGTTCAGAAAGTAGAAGGCGTGTAGTTGAAAGCTCAAATTGAACCTGCAAAATATTGCTTATAAATACATCTTATTTGCGCTATGTTCGAGGATTTTTTGAAAGCATACACGCGAATTGAATAAAAATATAGCAACCAGTCGTCCTTGGTAAAGATATCCTCTTATGAAAAATATATTCAAGAAGAGCAAGGCGCAGGAGGTGTAGCTTTTTCCAGAGGTAAATGTTGGAGCTACTTGGAACTAAAAGCTTTAAGTAACCATCTCAGTTCTCTCAAGGATATCCCGAGTTTCTCTCTTCAGGCACGTAAGTAGGCACCAGATTTTGTTTTCCTCAGGATCTTCAAGGTCTTCCATCAACTTGATAATTTCCTTACGAAAACTTAAAAGCCTTAAAGTGATTTTGAAATTACTTAAAATCTCAGTTAGAATCCGTTTAATAAATTCAAAGTCATCAGCTAAAATAAGATAAGCAGAAGCGATAAATAAATCTGACTTATGTTCAAAGTGTAATTAATTATTTCCTACAGAAAGTAGAAACTTAATGGTCTAGAGCACATCGACGTAGTTTTTTGAAAAAGGCGTAAGCGCTATTTAGCAAACTTTACAGAAAACACATGAAACGATTTTTCCCCAATTTTTTATGTATTATTTTTATATGTTTATGTTATTCTTTATTGTTTAAAGTAGGAGTTTATTAAGATGGCAAAACCTTTATAACTACAAAATATTTTAAGGCTTATAGCACTGGTCAGGGCCAGTGTGACTTCATGAATAGTCGATTTTTAAAGAAATGCCAATTTTTTTTTCAGGGTATTTTGTTAGTGAGAATCGACAGAGGTAGTGTTTAAGCCCCATAATAAATTGAAACCTTAATTTCGAATTATTGGAGCTTAAGCCTTTTTCAAAAAACGACGTCGATATAGAATAGTCGAGTGCAACATTCTGTTGTCAATGGATCTGTACTCATGATTGTACAACAGACCTTCTAACAAAGTAAATCCTACTTGCAGTTAACTCAAATTTTAACCTTTTGAACATCAGTTCTGGTTTTATAAACGTCGAAATAAGATAAGAAAAACAAGTATTTCGATAAAAATACACGCCTCTTTTGTACTCTCGAAAACCAATATTACCAACAATATATCTTACAGAATAAACCCACGCCACGTGTAACACATGAGACCTTTATACCATCTATAAAGGATCTCAGTTTTCGTCTAATTAAATTTATCCCTTTAGACTCAGTTACCTCAGGAGGTTTTATCATTTTGGTAATTCTATACCTTTCATGTTCTCTTAATTCCAAGGATCTAGAAGCATATTGGTTGTATGAATTCACCGAAAACATATAAGCCTAAAATCGTACTACTCTAGTTTAGTTAGCTAAATTATAATGATCAATTCTAAAGAATGATGTTGATGAAATCTTCAGAGATAGTGCGGATTGGTGACTAGATAGTTCTGTATCAATTTTATCAAACATTTTACATGTAGAGTTTAAAATAACCAATTGCATATTTAGAATTTTCTAATCCAGGCATGTTAATTATAAAATATAACGGACAGCTAGATAACTGTCTTAATAATAAGCTTAGGATTTTACATTAAGAGGATTTAATACAGGAATAATTAACATCAAAATCAAAACTCCTGCTTAGTAAAAATATCACATTATTATTATTTACTTATATATTTGTGTAATATTTTTTTCCTTTTGTAGAGTTTATTGGAGTTGCAAAACAAATGAATTTTAGGTTTACCAAAGGAATATAACGATAAAAGATATGAGAAGGCGGATCCCAATGGTTTTTTATTCAATTCGCAGAGCTTTGTCGGTGCTTATCTTAATCCTCCAATTCTGGGACCAACCGTTGCTAGTGCCTAATTCTATGTGATTGGAAATGTTGTTGGAATAATCATTCAATTGCAAAGGCACATGCTGTCTTTGTACTTTACTAAAACAATTTAGATAATTAAAATATCTTAATGAATTAGTCCAGCCCCTTTATACAAAGGGCAATTAAAGCAACTCAAGGAAACCGAGAATGGTGCAATTATGTTGGCTTAAATCACTGAAAAGTCGAAATTAAGAACCATAACGCACATAAATATGATTAAATTCTGGAAGTAGTAAAAAAACACTTCCAACTAACGTATAACGTGTAGTAATTTGAGAAACAAATTAATTCGTATACAAAAATAAAGTACGATTAACCTGTATCTTCATGTAAGAGAAACCTTAACTTATAAAATATGATTGAATAAAAAATAACTTAAGGCTAACATTTATTTAATACACTTAATTATAATTATCCTACAAAAAACACATAAACCACATGGATTAAACAGCCATACAGTTTTTCCCTACACTAAAATGTCTCTATAATTAACAACAAAATACTTTCTTTGTTTTTATTTATTTTATAAAATCTTTCAACTATTTATTCGCAACTATCTATCACAAGAGTGACAATAAGCAAATGTTATGGATGTAATAGATATACGTAGCTGATAATCATGAAGAAGCATGGAACACAGCAGCACCACTTCCCGATCTTGAATTAGTCCTTTAATTCAGGAAAGGTGATCTCTCATCCAGCTCCTTTCGAGTCCTTTTAGCCGTAACGATTTTGTCTATCAATCTGTTGTGATGTCCTTGAAGACTGTTATGAAAACTGGAATAAACAGTACGTATGTATTGGCTGCTTTAAGTCGGTAAATTGAGTTTTGTTGATTGCGTGCCAATGAGCTTCTGTTGTCAGTCTTAAAATTTTAGATTGAAAAGATTGCACTTTTTTGAGTCTTTTTTGCTAGATTAAAGTAGATACGTGTAGGATTATATATTGTAGGATCTTATCTTAATAATAGTTCCTACCTAATTTTCAATTTTGATGATTTGGAAAAACAAGAATACAACAATTTCAGTCGTTTGTTTAGAGTCTTTCTCTTCATTGCAATCACCTTATTTTTTTTTATGAGAACGGTAATCCATACTTTTTTTCAATAAAGGAGTTAAATTTTTGAACCATAAGTTTTTCTTTTTTCGTTATTGGTTTTATTAAGACTTTCTCCAATTGTTTCTAATATTTCAATTAATTTATGGAGCGTTAAATTTCGGGATTGTGACTTAAGTTAACTATTAAAATTCGACAAATGTGATGTTATGAAAATTAAATCGGACATTATTTATTGACGCCGAATTTATGAAAGGCTTCACTTTCTTGATCCAGTTTGTCTCGATGTGATTGAAACTGCCGGTAGTTTTTAATTCAATGAGATTACTAATTACTACAAAGTCAGACGGAATACTAGAGGACTGCAGGCCGAGAGGAAGAATTCAATTTAATAACAATAAATTGATATTTTTAGTTTCATAAACGGATTTATGGACAATAACTGAACATTTTTATAACAATGAAACACCTTATTCTAGGGAGAATTGTTTTCATAGTTACCTAACTATGAAACCCAAGAACCCTAAGTAATAAAATTCCAAGAAAATTTGGGATTCCTACTTGTTCTTTTTGTAATGTTGAATTTGACTTTTTGCGTGTTAAACGATTAAATTATATTTTTATATATTAAACTATAAATTTAATAATATATATATATATATATATATATATATATATATATATATATATATATATATATATAGATGCATGTAAATTTTTATTCATTTTATCAATTTTTTTCTCATTAAAACTTTATGTTTTAAAACTATTTATATATATATATATATATATATATATATATATATATATATATATATATATGTATTATTTATTGTATACCGTAGTAGTTTATTAAGATGGAGAAACTTTCATAATTACAATAAATCTTTAATGCTTCTAGCACTGGTCAAGGCAAGAATGAGGACGGAGAGTCGTCAGTATTTAGTGCATGCGTCATCAATAGTCCATTACAGTTAAAATCAAGGGTACATATCTGAGTAAAATTTAAATATTTCATATTTTTCCAATTTTACACCAATAGTAAAACAGTGCTAAATTTCTAGAAAATCTGAGATGGCGAAATTTAGACCTATGTTGAGTTGACATAGAATGACACCAGAATAATTGTAAACATAATAAATAGCCTTTAAAGAGAGATAATCACAAGATTGAAGTGAAAAAAAAATTTATTATTCTAAACAAGAAACATGTATATACTCGTAAACTAATCTATGATTAAATAATGACCAATCGAAAGTAGTAGACTAATAATCTAGACTGATCGAAATCAATTGAAATGTGGCTGATAGAATCCTTTTGTTAGAAGCTATTTGGACGCTCTACCATAGAAGGAAACATCAATTACCACTAATTTCAGTAATGGCGCGTGCACAATCTTATCGGTCCGAAATACAATAAGCAGTTATTGATTCCTGATTGGGTGTTTGAAATATCCTCAGAGATAGGATAAACCAAAACAGATTCAAACAGTCCCAAGTTCTATTGTTCTTTTCCACATCCTAGGGAAAGCCTTGTTGGTCAAAGATTTAATTTAGATAGCCTGACGCGCTACCTCAGCTTCAGCGTCAAGACCTTTAGGGGAGGAGTCGGTTTTAATAAAATCCTTTTCCGGGAAAGTACAAACACAGGCAGGCTCCAATCGTAAAACAACGAAGCAATTTACGATAGCTCGCCCAGGCTAATTGCCTTTTCAGTTTCATTTAAATGGGAACCTGAGAAATAACGGCAAATTGAAATTTAACTAAAACCGCAACGGGTATTTGCTTACAACCATATTACTTAGTCAAACTCAACTCGATACAAATCTAATAGTAAATACACAATTAACAAAATTTAACCGTCCAGCAGGCGCGCTGGTGTACACATTACGCCACATGGATATTTTTCATTATATTCATCCGGTGGTTGAACTTTCAATATAATTTCCTCTCTCCATTCGTACATCAGCTCCTTCTCAGCGTTTTCTGACAATTTTTCATTAACTTATATTATTACTTATTCCGTAATAACGATCAAGAACAGAGTGCCGCACTTAGTGAGCCACGAGCCTCCTTGTGATTTTTTTTTTGTAATTCTTCAGTGTTTTCTTTTTTTTGCTTGTGTTGATTTTTTTTAATTATAATTCAAAAGGATAATATTGTTTCTACAATGTTCATAATTTGATTAAAAAAGACCAATATAGATTATTTCTTATTTCCGTGTGCAGAAATATTTCAAGCCTTTGAGATTAAACGTTCAATTATCTTTTCTTTTTTTATAAATAATTTTTAGTTTTATCTAATAATAATTTATTCTTTGTTCATAAAAAATTCATGTTATTCATTATTTCTGAACACATACTACATTCAATCCTGACAAATCACACTATATAACGTTCACATTTCGACAAACCACAGGCCATCCAGTTTATATCAGCGACCACCATATTCCTAAGGACACACTACGTCGCCTTGGACTAATATTCGACCAGCGGGATTGCCTGGGGGCCACAGGTCAAAATAAAAAGAAAGACTCTCACACAAGGCAATACTCTCGCATGTCAAAACTGAAAATTAGACTAACTAAATACTTAAACATACCTATGTAATTGATAATATGGACATGAACTTACAGATTTCATATTATTTTCAAAGATGCACTTACCAAAAACTACAACCTTTTCAATCCAAAATTTTAAGACAAATAACAGAAGCTCTGTGGTGCGTAAATAACAAAACTCAACACACCAAATTACAATAACGAGCTATCAACCAACACATGCGTACTCTGTACTTCCGTTTTCACAATAACATTCAAGAGAATAACGACAGACTGATCGACGATATGGCAACGGCTGATAAGCCCCTTAAGGAGGACTAAAAAGGAGCTGGATGAGAGATCTACTGTAGATGAGAGACTAATTCAAGACCGAAAAGAGGTTTTGCTTGGTACTATCCGTCCCCATGCCTAACATGCCACGTCTATCTTTATCACCATCATATTTTCTGATTGCCATTCTTGTGGCAGGTACGAATAAAGAGTTGAAAGTTAAAAAAATAATAATGATATCATGCCTACTATGTGTTCTATTTATTGAAAATTTTCCTTCTAACGTGACATATAGGAGCTATTCTCACAGAGCAGGCCCAATCAATACCCAAAAGTGATTGCCACCTACCAATTATGGAGTCGGAGTTGAAAATTTTTACAATAAATTGGCTATCATGATTTGAAAAATTCAATTAAATTCTAGATAAAAAATATTTAAAGAAAAAAATTTATGATAGTGAATTCGTCAATTCCTCACTTTTTTCAAACACGAACTTTTCAACTTTGACTCTCTTAACGGACAATTTATAGTGATTAAAACTTTGGAATGTCGGTATTTTCCAACGATAAACATCTAAATATATGAAGCGAGATCGCATATAATTTTAGAATCAAAAATATTTAAAGCAGGAGCTCGAAAAAGTATGTCCAAGCTATGGCAAAAACTCGCCTTACTGGTTATCCGTATTCTTCGCGGTATAACCTGATTCAGTATAATCTGTATCTTTTTCTTCCCAGCCAATATTGTTGACGGGAGAAGATTATGAATAAGCCGCCGAGAGTTTTCGGTCACATGTTGTTTCCTAAATTCAGGCAGAATCACGGTGTAATTTTATTGACCGTCATTCCCTCACCATCAATATAAAGGCAAGTACAAAATAAAAAAAAATTAAATCCATTTCATAATGTGAAGCAGTCTTAGCTTGTTATATAATGTAGCAGAAAGAGTGTTTCATTATTATTATGATAAATATTCCTAGAATAAGAAATAGCGATATAGAATTAACACGAGGTTGACCATGGTAAAGGCGTCCCCGATGGGATTGGTACTGTAAAACGTACTCTGGATAGGACAAGCTCAGATGTAATTCAAGGACATGATGAAGACGTTGATACATTCCTCAGGACCCTTAACAACACTCACGTTCAATTCCGAGTTCAGCTATCATGGCACTATAAGATGTAACTACATATCCATATATAGTTAGATCTCATAGTTAGAGCCATTCAACTAATGTTACCATGCTGCTTTAGTAGGAACTAAGTGGTAGAAAAATAATAATTATTAAAACTTTGTATATAATTGATTTGTATATTATTGATGTTATTTATATTTTCCTATCTCAAATTTTGTTTGTCAATTTCCTATCTCAAATTTTGTTTGTCAATTTTCTATCTCAAATTTTGTTTGTCAATTTCCTAAAAAACAAATTTTGTTTTATAAAAAGAAAATAAGATGAAAATGAGTGAGGCGTACCTCATGAGCCACACAAATGCCGGTACCATGGATTTGGGTTCGCCTTCTGTATGGTTTATAAAAAACCGAATTTCGGTTCATATAAAGTTCGTAAATCCTGCTATTATAATAAAATAATTATATCAATGCGTCAAGGCTGCAATGCTTATAGATTTACTTTTATGATAATAAATAAGTATATTATTTAAAAAAGATCGACTGATTTGTTAAGCATAAAAGGCTTTACAATACAAATTGTATAAAGTTCTATGACAGGTCCATAGAGAAAACTGAAAGAGGGGTCCAACTTTCGAACTTGCGGTATCGACAAAGAGAACTAATTTTCTTCAGCAAAGGGACTTATTTAACTACGTATATAACAATTATATATAACTTGTATACCAATATACCTGCGGAGAGCGGAGAGAGGAGCGGTTCTATCAACAGTCTTAATACCCACTTCTAATTCCACGGTGAATATTATATGCTACCACTACAAACGCACTAACATCATCTCTTTCGTTTTAGACTGGTAGAACAGTTCAAGTCTACCATTACGTCAAGTAAAACGAGTCAGACTATTGTACAGAAGTTGGTACTGTTGAACAAAAAGGTAAATACTTTTAAATCAGACTACAAAGTGTACTCACTAGGGATGGGGATAACCGGCCGGTTAAACTGAAAACCGTTTTTTTACTTCGGTTGTTTTTTTGTTTTTTTGTCCCGGTTAAAACCTAAAATAATCCAATAACCGGACGAAAAAAAACGGAATTGGAAAAGAAAAAAAATGTCATAAATATTAGTATAGAATGAGGTGTTTTTTTTCTTTTCACTTTCCGTGGCCATCCTCCATGGAACGGTTCCACCCAATTCCAAACTCCGAATTCTCGTTGAGCCCATCTTACCCGTTCCACGTAATTGTCTCAATATAGAATTCCGTCAATATATTGACCATCCGGGGGGTATACTGTAACAATTTTATTGACACGTGTGATATACATACTAGGTTAAATAATATTGTTTCAATAATATTTACTGTGTATTACTACCTAACGAGTGTCAGGCTTCTCCCCGGAACAGCTTTCCACCAGGCATTCCAGTAACACCGGTCTCTGAGACCGCTTTTGGAATTTAATTGAGTTTTTAATTCTATTGAACTCGATTTTCGTACCTTTTACTATAGTTTGTTAAATTGGTTAATAATGACGGGGAAAATTATATAAAAGAACATTTAAACCATAAGAGAGCAATAACCGATTTTACAATTTTTTTTTTTTTTTTGTGACACTCATAAATTTTTGTTTGACACCATTTTTAGGCAAAAATAATGTATTAAACCGTAATTTTTTCACCTAAGTTGGTGTACTCTTTAATAAAATTAAATACTCTAAAATAAAATACAAATATCCCAATCAAATTCAAAAATAAAATGTATGTGACTACATATTATAAGAGACATCTTGAACAGATGTGTAACTTTTTACGATCTAAATTTAACGAATCAGGAAATAAAGAAACCGTATAAAGGGAATCATCGCGTTACTTGGCTTCTATTTCATAATAAAGTACAAATGGGAAAAGTGCAAGTCAATGCACTTGCAATTATACTTTAATATGAAACATGGTTTGCCTGTAAAGTACAAGTGGGTCTATGATTTATTACGCCTATGACTTACATGTATGAAATGATGAAACACGATAACATTTAATATAGTAATATTAAAAAACAGTAAACTAAAGAAAATTGAATAAAATTATACTTATACGAAATATTCACTTACAGAAAGGGTAATCCCCAGGTGTAATTATTATAAGGTGTAAATTTTACTCTGTTATACGAAGAACCACGGCTTTTCGACGAAATGTTTCTTGCTTGAATGAGGCATCTTCCTGAAGTAGATGATGTTCGCTTCCACGTAGGGTTGGAAAATCGAAACGCGATTTATCGAGATATCGGATTTGAAAAACCGCTATTTTCTATCGATATCTTAACATCCGATATATCGATGATATCGATATTTTACAACGATATATCGATGATACCACATTTTAAACTAAATAACAGTAGAATTTCGATAAATCATATTCCGTTAATTCGTATATCCCGATTCGTATGGATTCTCTGGCCTTTGAATCCGTATAAAAATAATACAATCCGGTCCCCTCGATAATATGTATTTATTTTCGTCTTCCAAGTAATGTAAACGTTTTATAATTCGAATTTTCAAATAAAAAATCTGGTTAACTCTTAGTATTTTTAACAGAACAGGAGAGTAAGTGAGAGGTCTATCGTTTTACGCTTTTATTTTCTATTTATCTCTTTAAAAAAACATTGTAAAAAATCTGTAACCAAATTGTTAGCCGCGAACATCCATTGATCAGAAAAATTAAGTTTGCTCATGACTGGCAAGTCCGCGAAATCAGCGCGCTTAAAAAAAAAACCCATCACAAATAGCCTATCGTACAAACAAAAACGCATGGAGCACAACCGAAATATTCAACGAATGTGTTCAAGAAGCGAAAATCTTCAACTGTTTATTGATAATTCTCCGGCCTAAAACAGTACCCCATCTCTTAGCGATGTTAATGTTCTTTTTTTGCCTCCCAACACAGCCTCTGAACTGTAGTCAGGTATTATTTCTTAGAATATTGCTTATTCTTATATTTACTGGTAAAACTCTATAATCGTAACCCTAACATGACGGAGTTCTAGATTTTTAAGACCTGTCTATACTTCGAGCTGCGCATGGCCACAACAAATACTCAAATAAATATTTACTCAATAAATTGACTTCCGCCATTTTTGTTATATAATTGTTTGTCTATAATTCAGTATAGACGAGTAGTTTTTGGAAGGTTATGAAATAAAATAATTATTATTTATAAAGCGTTATTTTTACTAGCCATGAATGGTTTTAAATTAAAAAGATAGAATAAAATTATACTTTGGCACAAAAAAAAAAAAAAAAAAAAAAAAAAAAAAAAAACCTGTCTATACTGAATTTTAGACAAACAATTCTATAACAAAAATTATAAGACATTTTTATCTTGTAGACTTTTAGCCACATGTCATATGTTATATTCTTCTATGAGTAGTTCATTAATAAAACCTTTGAACTTCTAAAAATTGTATTTATCTTAGAATGTTTCCGACTCCATTGTGCATTCTCAAAACATTTTTTTAATTTAAAAGGATTCATGGCTAATAAAAATATTTCTTTATGAATAATAATTATTTTATTTCATAACCTTCTTCGCAGTTTAACATTACACTCATTTTATGCACTTGTGTTTGCTTTTTCATCCATTTCCTTTCGATATGCCGATATTTTTCTAACGATTATCGATGGATATCGATATTCAGTTTTGCGATCGCAAAATATTCCTCTGTGTGTCAGTGACTCATCTCCTTCAGTTCACGAATCTCTCCAACACCCATAGTTTCGTTAATACCGAAAGTCGTTTTGTTGTGCATGCATTACTCTTTATCAAAAATTTATTTTATTTTAAAACTAATACAAAAAGAACGAAACATTCTCTAGATGAGAAAAATAAAAGAAGTAGATGACAACCCGATATATTTTAAGAAATATATAGGGCTACAGAAAGCATTAAAACCAATCATTAGGTTCTAACCATTGAATTTATAATGTCATTGAAAGGTGTAGTTTTTAGTGCAATTCGGGCACAATACGAACATTTTTAGCTTATCATGGCAGATATGGCGAATAAAAAAACCAAATTTATACACACTAAATATATATTTAAAATAAAATTTTAAAAATATTATAGAGATATAAAAGAAAATGTATGTGATGCTAGCAGGTGTCAGAATTATAAGAAATATTGCTTGCGTATTAAAATGACAAATAAAATGTGTTCAAATAAAATATATAAAGTTTAAAAAATAAAAAAGTAATTAAAATCCTGAAATCGAAAAGAAGAATGTTTTTCTGATACCCATTTGGCCGCTTGGACAGGAGCTTAGGGAATTATAGGGATTACACGACAAAAACGACGTTCATATAGGATAATTTTTCTTTCACCTACCAATTACAGCTTTAAGTGACAGCAATATTATTGTTTAACATTATTTAAAATATATTATGTTTTCTGCTTAAAAAAAATTATGCTAATAAAAACTAGAGAATATCTCTCAAAAACATTTCTATCCTTCATCATTATTATTTAACCTTCACGGTTCATTCGGAATCAAAAAATATCCTTAGAAGTAAATACAAAATAAATTAGAAGAAATGTTAAATAAACGCCATAAGAATAAGAAAAACAAGAAAAAAATTCAAGACCGGAAGATAAAATTTGTGGATTTCATTTCGTTCTACTAAAACATGAAAAAGGGGAGAGTAGCGAAACGAAGTGATTAAAGGTTAAGAATAACAATAATAAACGACTAAAAAAATAAATAGAAAATCTGTCGAAAACAAGAACAGAATAATTCTCCGAATGCCAAATATTTAGAGGCTGTTCCAGGAATCAAGACAATACTAAACAAGGAAACATTCTGCTCCATGAAGTGTTATTCAAATGCAAATTCGGCCTCAAGGAAATCCACGTATCAAATTTCAATCTTATTACGCTGGGTTAAGGATGTCATAAAATCACTATTTGTGGCTTATGCTAACCAAACAGGTTTTGGTTAAACCTATACTATACAAGCTCACGCCTGTATTCCTCATGCCAGTCACGTAATATTTTTGTAGTACTTAATATCTCGCTTTGGCAATAAATGTTTTCAAAAAGTTGTGAATTTAACAATAAATAAGAGGGTCCCTGGATAAACAGGCGACTTTAACATTTGAATATCGATTATCGGAGCATTAATTATAGGGATTACACGACAAAAACGACGTTCATATAGGATAATTTTTCTTTCACCTACCAATTACAGCTTTAAGTGACAGCAATATTATTGTTTAACATTATTTAAAATATATTATGTTTTCTGCTTAAAAAAAATTATGCTAATAAAAACTAGAGAATATCTCTCAAAAACATTTCTATCCTTCATCATTATTATTTAACCTTCACGGTTCATTCGGAATCAAAAAATATCCTTAGAAGTAAATACAAAATAAATTAGAAGAAATGTTAAATAAACGCCATAAGAATAAGAAAAACAAGAAAAAAATTCAAGACCGGAAGATAAAATTTGTGGATTTCATTTCGTTCTACTAAAACATGAAAAAGGGGAGAGTAGCGAAACGAAGTGATTAAAGGTTAAGAATAACAATAATAAACGACTAAAAAAATAAATAGAAAATCTGTCGAAAACAAGAACAGAATAATTCTCCGAATGCCAAATATTTAGAGGCTGTTCCAGGAATCAAGACAATACTAAACAAGGAAACATTCTGCTCCATGAAGTGTTATTCAAATGCAAATTCGGCCTCAAGGAAATCCACGTATCAAATTTCAATCTTATTACGCTGGGTTAAGGATGTCATAAAATCACTATTTGTGGCTTATGCTAACCAAACAGGTTTTGGTTAAACCTATACTATACAAGCTCACGCCTGTATTCCTCATGCCAGTCACGTAATATTTTTGTAGTACTTAATATCTCGCTTTGGCAATAAATGTTTTCAAAAAGTTGTGAATTTAACAATAAATAAGAGGGTCCCTGGATAAACAGGCGACTTTAACATTTGAATATCGATTATCGGAGCATTAAAGGCAATCGAGGCATGGCGGCCCCAAAACACTAAAATAGATGGGCTGGTGCTAGAAAAAGGGATGATGAAGTCTCGAGTTACTGAACTTGAGATTAAGCTCAAAATTGGGGCAACATTGCCATCCCTCACCTCGTCAGGGCGGTGAAAATAAGAGATATTATATTAAGACCAGTAGAAACTCCAACGGACCTAGTGATGGGTACAGGCCTGAGTCTATAGATTGAGGATGTAGACAGCGTAGAGAGGATGAGACTCTGGCAGGATGAAACACCCGGACTACTACTGCTGAGTTATAAAATATGTTTAATGGGGGTAGAATACGGACGGCCAGTCGGTGGTTGTCATCAATTTACCGTCTGAACTAGTCATCTTCGTCTGACTTTGGTGCTCATGTTTCCCTATTCCAGTCCTTCACTCTTAACCAAAATTGTTCTCTTCATGTCTTTGATGCCACTCTTATATTTTTTTTCTGAGCGCATTTTACTTTTGGTACAAAGAGTCATTATTATTATTATTTGTATCTTTTTTATTATAAATATTTGTTTCTTCATTATTATTATATTTATCGTTATCAATATTGTTCTCTTTATTATTATTTTTATCATCTCTATTTATTCATTACAAGTTGTTTTTTCAGTTCGTTTTTTTTTACTACTACTAAACCATTATTCTGGTTTGCATCACCTCTAATGTCATCATTCCTTTCTTTTTAGCCCAAACTATCTGTTCACTATCCCAACTCAATTCCTTCTTCTATGACTAATATCCTATAATCCTGTCACGTCAACGCCGTTACTCCGTCCACATTGATGAATTCTACGACCACTTCCTCCACAACTTTTACCACCTAAATGCCGTCTCTGAAACCTGGCTGGAGCCATTCATCCTGATCTCCCAAGTTTCCCATTCCAACTATACTCTACTCCGTTATGACAGAGCAGACTGAACCGGTGGCGATGTAGGTTCCTTTGTTCATGTCAGCCTTAAATCCGAAATCCTCCTTAGGTATTCCTCTTCCATTCAATACCTTTTCGCCGAAATCTCCACTCCTGTCTCTTTTACTCTTTTGTGTCATCTATCGTCCCCTAGAGTGCCATATGATGAATTATTTGAGACCACCATTTACAATCTAATCCCTTCTTATTTCAATATCATCCTCCCTGGAGACATCAACACCAATCTTATTGTCGTCTTTCTCTGATCACACTTACCAATCTACCTCTTCTACTCCCTCAACCTCTACGCAGTCCCTTATAACCTAACTATCAAGCCAAGTTCTCCAACCCTTGGCTGGACTTTAATTTCCTGGACTCCTCTGATAAACTCCTCGCCTCATCATAACACTGTTCCATTTCTGCGTTCTCATTCAGGTTTCCTATAAACTCCCCGTTTCGCTGCCCCTCTCCCCACAAACTATAGCTTTCCGTAATCTCTATTCTCTCTGCTTGGAAGCCCTGCCGCCTGATCTTGATGCTATCCAGTTCTGTTCCCGGACTTCCCAACTGTATCCTGAACAACACCCCTATCTCATTACTCAAATCCGTCAAAAACCTTGGTGTTATTTTCTAAAAACCCCTCTCCTAGCAACCACACATTTCCCAAATTTCCCTTCGAATCATTTTTTAATTCGAATTATTTATTAATTTATTAGCCTTCGAGCAATTCCGTCGCCTCTGCTATCTGCATCCACTCAAAACACGTCAACGCATGGTCTCCTCCCTTGTTTTCTCCATTTTGACAACGGCTGTTTGGTGTACGGTGGACTCTCAGGTGACCTCCACAACAAACTTAAACGTCTTATGAACTACTTGGTACGATTTGTTTTCGAGGTCACCTGAGAAATGCATATGACACAGTATCATGGCAAGTTGAAGTGGCTCTATCATTCCTACTGCTGTCGGTATGTCCTTCCATTCTTCCTATACTAGGTGATCAGAACTCAGTGCCCCACCAATATCCTACATAGCCTTCAATTTAAATCCTCCATTCAATCCCGTCTATCCGACGTCTATTCTCCTCCCCAACGAACTGCTGCGTTTAACAACCTGCCCTTTCTAACCAGAGCTGCCTAACTCTGGAACTCTATCCCTCCTCCCATACGCTATATATACTATATATACGCCCATGCTATTCTCTATTTACTGGTAATATTTTTTTTCTTTTCTATGCTTTGGTTTTTAATATTTTTCTGTTTTTGTTTTTTATAGTTTTCAGTTTTGTTTTTTCGGTTATTACTTACTATATAACCATTCAAATATTTATAATCTATTTAATGTTTGTAGGTCCATATTGCCCTCATCAACAAAAATGAGCCTGTCAATTGTTCTAAAGAGACTATTTATCTAAAGATTTTTATTTATTTATTTTTTAATGAATTGTTCTTTCTTTAATATATTAAGTATTTTTAAATAAGTTTAGGCTTTGAAAAGTTTCGTTCTACAGTAAAATCTCCTATTAATGAGAGTATTGTGCTTTAGAAAAGAAGATTGATAGTAAGGTTACGTTATCGGAAATAATTATTAATTCTGTTTTCATATTCGAAACATTCTTTTTTTTATCCATTTCGGGAATGTTAAATAATGATTTGGAGTTATTATTCGCGAATTTTAATATACCCCTAATATTTGTAAATGTTATACCCGAAAATTAAAAAACAATACTTTTGTTTGTGTGCCCTATAACATATTAGGCCCATGATATAACTTGTAAGCATTTAATAAACCAATTACATATATTGATCCATTTATCTATATACATTGCACATTAAATTATTTGACATTCCAGAAATGGAAAGAAGAAATATGCAATGGTCTCTAGAATATAAATCATATATTAGTAATAATACCCATTTCGGTAATCTTACATTACATATTACTCTTCTCTTCTGCAACACAATATAAATATGATGGCGTTTTACTTTAAAACGGAGCTTTTCAGAATCCAAATTCCCTTAACAATATTGAATATATTTAAGAAGGAGAGATACATCAAAAAGAATGAAAAATCATTACTACAAGAGCATACGGTTTATATGCATTTACATGTGTTATTCTTGAGTAAGATTATTTTAAGTCAAATAGTATAAATAATAGGCTGAAGGGTAAAATCTATGAGTGAAGGACAGGCAGATGGTAAGCCTGCCATCCCTCGTCAAGGAAGGATTATTGACACGTGACAGCAGCCGTCACCACAAACCTACCAAGCCTTTACTCTTAGAAATACGAAATAAGTTGATTTAAAAATCTATAGATAATTAAGTAGTGTGACAAAGGCGAGATGTCAATCTGGAATCCCGACTGGCATACCAAAAAAACGGCGGGGAAGGTACCAATCAATTAGAGGATGGTAATGCATTCGAAGATATTGTCCCTCCCTCTCCCTCCTAGCCGAAGATCTAGCCAATCAACAAATTTGTTTTACCACCTACTGGTCAAAAAGTGTGAAGAAGACCCAGGTAGGAGAGATACATGCGGTAATGGAAAATAAAGGCACTCGATCAGGGGACGCTAGTAAAGACACTCTAGCTGGAGATGTACTGGTTTTTACTGCTTCCCAGACAATGATTAAGACGATGATGAGATAATAATGGGGCGTTCCTGAGTAATCCATCAGACAACCATCACATCAGACAACCATACAGCTTTTATCAATTATTTCCAGATAAGATATTTATGTTAAAACATTTAATGGCTAGGTTTAGTCTGAACCGCTCCATGGTTAAACTCCTGTTTCAGTTTATTGCTTTAGTTTTGATGAATAAAGATAAATTTAAAGTATTTTCCTACGGCTTGTGTTTCTCGAGATTTTTTTAGAAATTAATGATAGAAATTTGAACTATGTAATTTTCTTCGCCAAAACGCTCCCTATACCATCATGGTTGCCAATGACATAATGTCTCTTGGTCCTCCACTATACTGTGCTATATGTTAGGTAGCAAATATCATGGATGATCAATCCCCACATTTGGGATGCCATTAAATATGCTATGTTCTATTTAGGTTGTTGACTTATATATTAGATGGTAATATTACTCTATATAGGGATGCCATTAAGCAATGATTGATTGAATATTGATTATCTGTTGAATCCTTTAAATTGGATACTTTTTAAGAGCCTGATTTGTGATTAACATTGATTAATAATTAACAAATGTAATGTTTCTACTTATAAGATTAATAATACCATAATACTAGTCGAATCAGACATATTCAAATTGATAACGGGCTTGAATACTATACAACAACCTTCTTCCTAACATTTATCTTTATTAATCAAAATTAAGGTAATAAACTGATACAGGAGTTTAACCATGGAGCGATTTAGACTAAACCCAACCATTAAATGTTTTAACATAAATATCTTATCTGCAAATAATTGATAAAAATGTATCTCTACTCGCTAATATAGTCCGTTCCGATTTAATAACAAGGCAGGATTTACCGAATCCTTTAAAAACCTAGGACCTCTATCCTCGTCAAAAATAGTATTATTTGTAGAGCGTTACAATATATGTATAAATTCAACCCTCCTCACGAAATTCCTAATAGGCTTTCTGGGCCTAATAGCTTCAACGGGTATGAACTCGGAGATTGTTAAAAGCAGTGGCTTTTCGTAGCTATGCACTCCAGATGATGAAATTCTTTGTCTTAGATTTCATCCTGTACAAGTAAATACTGAAAATAAATAGCTTTGGGTAAATATTACAATGATTTATGATTTTAATTATGTTTGCTTGATTTTCAGAAACAACTATCTAAAGAAGAGCTTCTTGACGTTATCACATTGGAATTTGTTAATCGAACAAATGAAATTGGCGTTGATATAAATGAAGTGGTGGCAAATCTAATTTGTGGAAACTTGGTTCAGTTTGTTTGTGGTCTTGGTCCAAGGAAATGAACTACGCTTATCAAAATTTTGAAGCAGACCAATCAGCGACTTTGTTGTCTGCTGGATTACTCAGGAACGCCCCATTATTATCTCATCGTCGTCTTAATCATTGTCCGGGAAGCAGTAAAAACCAGTACATCTCCAGCTAGAGTGTCTATAGTTCAAATGTCTGTCATTTATTTCTAAAAAAATCTCGAGAAACACAAGCCGTAGGAAAAAACTAACTTCAAATTATTAATCATAGGTTTAAAACCTATTGAAAATAAATGAAATGGGATAATTTTAATAAAATCTTGGTTGTCCGTTTGGTAAGTCGCAAAGGATTTATCCCGCCAACCCGTAAACCTATATCATCCGAGCTTTGTGGCTTAAAAACTTCACCAGTTCAATTAATTTGAAATTGTCATTATCAGGGGGTGACGGAGAGGAAATAATGGAAGAAAAAAAGACGGCAGGGACTGAAAAGCAGTGTACCTCAGCGGCGGTTTTTGCTAACTTTTTTTTTAATTCTATTTTTTTGTCGGAGGTGTCTCTGAAAGGACTTTGATGACCGCAGCGAGGCATGGTCCCGCGGGGATAATCGCTCGTGCCAACACACAAAGTCCCTCAGATCTGAGCCAGCCCTGGTAATGGTCACTGCCTCTGTCTACTAACTCAACCTCGGTCCTTTTCGGGCTTTAATAGAGAAGGGGTCTTCCAGTCAAATTGAATTTCTCCAATTATTCAGATTTCATTGCAAAGCATTTCAGAAATAAACAAAAAAACATTAACAGTGAACAAGAACAGAAAGATCTTTTTAAAAAAGATTTTATTTCAATTAGCAGCAAAACTGATGCTGTTGATTTCAATAATTTAAAAATGATACATTTGATATAAAGTTGCATAAGAAATGCATTTCTTATGTTACGGATTTTTATTTGAGAATCTTACTTTTCAGATAAGATTTTCTACTAAAAACAGCGGGTTTCCCTTATTTACGAATTTTCATACATAGATTCCTCTTGTACACCACTTCTTAATATTGGTTTTTATCAAAAAATAATGCAAGCTGTCACAATCAAAGCCAATGAGTATAATGGCTGTAGTATCCATTCACACCATATATCATCGTTCCCAAGTCAAACTTACGAGTGCGAAAATCACTACTATTAAGGAGAGAAAAAAAAAGCCATTGCATTCATCTGTGCACAACGGATGCCTTCGATTATTTTCAATTGGTTTGGTTGGTGTTATATTTCTTTTATCTCCTAGTTTCAAATATAATTATTGTTTTATCTTTAATTAATCTTTAAATAGTAATAATGCATATTCGTAAACTCACCGTCCATTCCCTTCAGTATTAAGCATCAGACTAAGCATGTAGATTTACGAATAAGTAATATTTTAGCTTGATTTTTTTTATTTAAAAATAAAATTAGTCTCTTTTCATGATTAAATTACTTGTTATGATTATTTAATTTTTTTTAATTAGTTTCATATCATTAAAAATAAATAAAAAATGAAAATCCTTATACAGAGAGAGAATCACACCCGTAATCAAGTGTTAGGGTGAGATTTTAGGTTTAGATGTTCGCCTCAAATTTGTGCGCAATAGGTAAATAAAACATTTCTTATTAGAATTAAAAAATATTGTTTTCAGAGATTGCAGATCCATAAAAAAGTATACATTTTAAGAAAGTACTTTTACCTTAAAAAAAAAATAATAGAAATAAACAAAGTGACATTGAACGGATTATCATGAATTTACTAAAAGAAAAATGTATTCTTCTTCGTCACACCGACGAAACCAACAAACAGACACGAAACCAAATTTGCTCCCTGACATCTCTCCAAAACTCCAAAACGCGAGTGGAAATTTTCTATGCAGAGGACAAAAAATTTGCTAACTTCCAGTATGAAAAAAAAGCTTCCACACTTTCGGTAGTATAAAGATTTCCTTAGTATTCCACTCCTGTGATTTGACATTAATGATTCATATTTCATTTATTTTATGAGGTGTGAAATTCACATACAACCGTTTCAAAACAAAATAAATTACGGGAATATTAATTATTTTTTAATTTGTATTTATACATGCTTTCACGTAAAGTCAATGGGTTAGACTGTACTTCACAACTCTTTTTTTTTTAAAAACATAATCTATACAGGACGATAAAAATGCAACCCGATTTGTCATAATTAAAACGGATGATACAACTCCACAGATCAAACATTTTGAGAAAACTGAAAAAGTTAAGGACTGATTTCTAAAATAAAGCATAGCGAGGGATGCCAAGAGTTGTAAAAAAAGGCAATTATTTCTACAAAAAAACTTACTCATCAGAAGATTTCTCAATAATAATTCGATATAATATTTTTTCAGAAAGGCACTAGGTTCAAGAGTTAAGCTTCTGAATATCCACTGTTTGAATATTCTCCCAAATGCAGATATTAGAATTATTATTTAATATAACAGGATTAGTCGCTAATTTTCAGTAGCAACATTGGAAGCATAAGGAACAACAAATTTACAAATATGTACGTACAATCGTTACTTTAGCATGAGAGCTGTAGACTTTCAGAGTTTTTCTTTAAAATTCAACTGCAATTTCATTAAATTCTAATGCCGTAACAGATTCCTAACTTTACTACAAGGTGCATACACCGAAATGCCATAAAAAAAGTAATAAAAACTAAAATAGAAGTTCAGCATCAGATCGATGATATACATACCATAGAAAACAAAAATGTTAAAAAATAAGTAAAATAATATATGTTCATCACAGATAAGAATAAAGACTGATAAATTTAATAATAGTAATACAAGTAAACAACCAAGATAATGAAAATTAATGCGAAGTAACAAAAAAAAAAAAAAAAAAAAACTACTTGAACAATATTTAAAGAATTGGCTGTTTTTACTGAGTCAATGATAAGTGATTTGGGAGAACATGATGGTAGCTCTTTAAATGAAATCACGATCCTACCTCCTCTCCTCCGGCCATCTTGACCTTCAATACTGAGGAAAGCTGCGTTTTTCTAGTGAATCCTTAAGAATATGCAGTACAATTCATTAATTGCCTGAAATCATTTTTAAGTGAGAATGAGAAGTGAATATCATTATTATGAATATTGCGTAGAAAGAAAATTAATATTCTTTTCATTTTTCAAATTTCATAGGAATCGTTCTCCGAAGTTCAACAAGTCAGAACCCTACCTCAATTGTATAAAGTAATATATTTGTTGATTAAAACGTTTACTAATTTTGTAATAACTTTAGTCAATTGTTTACAATATTGATATCACTACCAGCAAAGGTAAACATAAATTAGATGATACTGAATGGAGATTTCAGAAGAGAGGAAAAAAATTGTATCTGCACTATATAAAACAAAATAGGTGTGAATTAAGTTTTGGTCACCTTTCGCGTTTATTTCTGTGAAATGCCGAAGTGTTCATGTAAAATGCAATTACAGGCACCTCAATCATAGACATCTCGATCTCCTTTTGCAGAAAGACAAGTTCAGCCACAAGATAATGAGGAAAGAGGGAAGGTATATCTACCAGAATATCTCCGGGTATTCCTGGGGGGAGATAGAAGGAACTGTTCCAGAGTGCCACCGGAGAGAGAAGGAGCAGAAGAAGTTAGTACCTAAATCAAAGATTAGAAAAATTCAAGCTGTATACATAGCTCAGGAAATTTTTTTATAACTAATTTTGTTTCTAATTGCGCAGCGATTCTCACATATGCATCATAAAATTAACAAAGTCGATGCGTGCAAGTCTTAAAAAATACTTTATCAATCAAAATACAGAATTACATGATATAAAATAGTGAGCTACTAACAGTGTAAACTTACAGATATACTATAGACATTACTACTAGACTTAAAGCTAACATAGTGAGAGTGTACTGTCTCACATTCTCTTAAACTCTAATTGATCTGTTCATTTCAGATATGGTTTATGAATACAAAAGGTGAGGGGATGTTTAGGAGTATAACATTTGCTGACAAGTAGGAAGCAAAATGATAACTTCCTGGGTTATAAGCCCTACTTAATAACTTTATTTATTAAGAAACAACCAGAAAAACGTAACCAACCCATCATAACGAATGGATAAAACGCAAAGCTGTATCAATTGCTTTTCAAATGCCAGGAATATTCTCTTAGCCTCCTGAAGATTTGCGCAGAAATAAATTATGGCTATGCGGCACCCACTTGAAATACTTTAAAGCGATTCGAAGCATTCAATGACAAATCATTCGGAATTATACATTCCTCGGAGACTACCCTTTTCGGTCCTATGCATATGGATATGATATTGTAATTCTAACACTTGCCAACGTTTCTCAACTTGGAGCCTATTCAGATAATCGTATTCAAATGCAATTGGATATTCAGGCCATTAATCAAACCTCTGGTGTCTTGGCCGTTTATTTCTCCCCCACTTCATCATATCGGCATTCAACTTCTCAGGGAATTATAATGGAGTCGATTCTCCGACAACCTTATTCCTTATTCCTGACTTGTAACCTTGTTAGTTTTACGTGATCTGTTTAGGATTTTTGAAAAATGATGTTTCAATTTTTAAAAATTCGTCTTACTTTGCAGAAATAGCAGATATTTATTTATATGTGGCCAAGAGATAAGCTTCAAAACAAAAAATAGAAGATAAAAATAACAAACTAGGAAGAAAATTATGGTATGTATAATGTCCAAAATATCATAATATAACACACAAAAATGTTTTAAAGTAAAAAAAATTAACGGTCAAAGTAATAAGCAAGAATATCGTCTAAATAAACCAAATATTGGGTTGTCCGGAAAATAATGCAGGATTTCATGTTTTCTTTTTATTAACCCTCTAATTATTCTTTTGTATAGGTGTCAACACTTATTAATCCCCTTTCAAACAAAAATGTTTTTTATCTTATGTAGTATATCCCTAGTTCGAAATAATTCATTCTTTACTAAGATGTCAAAGCTTGATTTTCGATAATTTCGTTTAACGAGTTTAAGCTCCAACGGAACGGCTGAGCTGAATTAAATGGGCAAGTAAAATTGCTGGTATCGATAAAGAAATAATAAGTAAAAAGGATCATCAGCGCTAATGAGATAGGCTTCCTAATAGGAAGATAGGCGTATTTGGGAGGATTGCGTTAGATCCGAAAATAGAATTTGAGTTTCAGCGGAGGGAGGTTTATAAGGGAGGCTGTTGGTGTCATCGGCATCGAATCACCGGGTTCGTTGATCCATTTATTATTATTAATGAGATCGAACTTCCTTTATCATTATACGCCAATAACCATTAACATATTCAAATTCCGTACAAAATACGGAATAAATACCAGACCTACTAAGAAAGTGCAAAGGGTAGATCACTTTTCAGAAAACTGGGCGTACCACAATCTGATCTTAAGATATTAGTATTAAAAATAATCTCTATAAAAAATTCAAAGTGATTTCCAAAAGGTTATTCAACTAACAAAACAATATAGGTTACAGTAAATTTATAGTAAAATAATAAATTGAAAATAAAGTTTCGAAATCAAAAGTTTATCAATTTCACGTAACAACAGCAACAGTAGCATTCACATAACATCAACAATTCTGCGAATAAAAGTTTATCCATCAAAAGTAAGGGATTTGAGCATTTTGAAGAAAATCATCAATATTTTTTGTTTGAAAACATGTTATGGTTTACTTACAATCAGAGCATCAATGTTAGGCTTGATGGAGTTCAACTTGATTCTTAAGTCTTCTTCAATATTGAGTGATTTTGCTTTTACCACAGTAACCTTCCTGAATTATTTTCATTAATTGCAGATCGTGTTTATTAATCTTATAAACAAATTGAGTCTATATATATATATGTATATATATATATATATATATATATATATATATATATATATATATATATATATATATATATATATATATATAAAGTCCTGGAGACCAACAATATTCATGTTAAGCCTAAAGAGCTTCCATGTAAACAAGCCAAAGCTATATATGTAGGATTACTGGAGCAATAAAGCCAGTTATTATCTTGAATTCGTTGCGCTTATTACTAAACTCTTTCTTTTTTTTTCATCTTTTTCGCTCGATAAACGCTAAGTGGTGCCGAAACCCGGGAGAACGAGCGTGCGGGAAACCGGTGAGCGGTAACCCGATTATTTTTTTTTTGTAGTGTGAGAAGCGCTTTGTTTTTTTTTAAAGGTCGTTTTGAGACATGGCGACCGATGGAATATTGAAGCCGGCAGTGCTGCAGGTTCCAGCCGAAGCCCCGGCGGTACCCAGAGCAGAAGTTCCCGCATTGCCTAGGGACACCTTGGCGGAAGCCCACGCAAATACTTTAGCATGGATGAAGGTAAGGGCGGTGACGGCACAGGGCTTACGGAAGGCGATCTCAGACCTTGAAAGGTTCATTGGAGAAATTGGAGAATTGAACCATTTCCTTAAAGGTGGCGATCGTATAATGAACAGAATAGAGGTTACAACATCAGAATGTATTAGACCCCAGAGACGCGGATTTGTTGAGGGCAGAGTTAGTGTGTCGCGTGAAGCGGCATGTATTAAACTTCATTCAGGTTCAGATGAAGAAACTCCCTGGCACATCATCGAGGAGAGATTGAAGAAGGCCTATGGAGGAGGCAGATGGACACCTGAAGAAGACCTCGTTCAGCTGTTTCGAGAAGGTAAACACCCGCGGCAGAGCAATGGTAAATACGCGGGCGAGTTTCTGGTAAAGTTTAATAGGATCACCGAGAAAATGCGCGTGTGTCACACAATAGTGAACTGCAGTGTGGGAGAAGGATGCGGCGGTTTGCCTATTATCCAGGTGGAGCGAGGAGTCAGGTGCCTTGTGGATACTGGAAGCTCCGGCACAATCCTGAGTCGGAAGGCGGTGGAGAAGTTCTCGGTGCATACGGATCACAGACCTCTGCAGTGGGTGGGCAAAATGAAGGAATCATCCGCTCGAATCACTAGGTGGAAGGAGTTTTTGGGACAGTACAACCTGGAAATCAAGTACAAACCCGGCAAAGAGAATGTGGTAGCCGATTGGCTGTCCCGGGCCATAATGGTAAACGCGGTGGACGAGGCGGGAGAGGGATCGTCACGGGACATTAGACAATTTCTACAGGAATGGACTCCGGAGGGAGAAGGGGAACAGAGTACTGACAGTAGCGAGCAGGAGGATGAGAACCAGGTCGAAGAAACATCAGTGGCAGACAGGCCGATCGAGATGACGCAACTTAAGGAGATCATTAATGACAAGCGACGCCAAGTCATTTGGAAAACCAGAACCAGAAATTGTGACATCATCACCATCTGGTCACAACCCGGAGTCAATGACAAAAAATTTGTCGGGTACTGGAAAGATGCTTCCATGCCGGGAAGAACATCCCACTTATATATAGGAAATGCCACCGTGTGGGAGAAAGTGCAGCGGTTATGGCGGTTAGAAAGATTGGGTGTGGACCGCACCTTCATTCGATGTACCCTGATGGTAGAGACGATCCGAGAGAGCGAACGTCAGAAAGAAATTACCGTAGCATATCACCAGGGCAAAACGAATCATAGGGGAATCGCCGAAACTTTGCAAGCACTTAAGCGGCGGTACTTCTGGAGGAATATGAAGAAGACTGTCAGGGAGGTCGTGGGGGCATGCGACGTTTGTCTATCCACTAAATATGACAGGCATCCTCCCAAAGGAGTACAAGAGGAGACGCCCACTGCAGAATCACGTTTGTCGGACCTGCAAATCGATACATTCTCCTGGAGGGGCTATAAGTGGGTCACGTTAATATACTGTTTAGTAAGGTACCTGCGGCCCATCTCATAAATGAGAAATCGGCGGATGCAGTCCTATGGGCCCTTCGCGCATGGTTTAAGGTATACGGGGTACCCGATAGAATCGCCTCTGATGGTGGAATGGGGTTTGACAACGCCAAGATCAGGGCAGAAGCAAAGGAACTGGACATTGTCTGGAGAATTAACACCCCGGGACACCCTAAGAGTAGAGGAGTCATTGAAAGATTACACAGTACTCTTAGCGACCATCTGCGTATTTGGATAAAGGGTTAGAGCCGGATGAGGCGATGGAAAAGGCGATCGCGGCATATAACGAGTCCATTCACTCAGTTACCGGATTCTCTCCCTTTGAAATTATTTTCGGGCTGCGACAACGGCGGAGGGGCATTAGAGCTACAACCGTTGAGGGCGAATTAAGAGATCAGGTGGTTACTAATCGGATATCGATCGCGAAGTTACGGGAGAAAGTGAAAGATAAGTTAGAACGGGAGAAGCGGAGTCGCGTGGCGAAAGAAAATCTCCGGGTCAAGGACGCCATGGGGAGGATCAAAATTGGTACCGTCGTGTATAGACAGCGGAGTTCCAACCGGGGGAAAGAATTGATTCGCTACGAAGGGCCATTCCGAGTGGTAGCAATTAGGGAACATAACCTTGTAACCATTGAACACATTAAAGATTCCAGGAAACGTAGAAATGCTCATATTTCAAAATGCTCATATATCATCAAACTTAAGCTTTCACTCGAGTAGTGTGACCATTCGTAACGGCCTGGAGTATCCTGGTCGCCATACACAGAAGCATACATTTTGTTTTATTATTTTTGTTACTATGAATGTATATATAATGCGGATCTATGTTTTTACTATATGAAGTATCTATTTTCTATTTTTTATTTATTTTATTTTTCTCTTCTTTCTCTCTCTCTTTTCTTTTTGTGTATAGTGTGTGTTAGTTCTATTTCTGTGTAAAACATGAGTGGTGCAGTGAATCGAAAATCGAAAGTTAAAAAGAGAATTTTGTTTGTAAATTCATTTTTTTTTGTGTGGTTTGTTGTAAGTATGGTTCAGCATTCTGTACGTTGGCTGTTGTTGGCCTTCCGGCGCTTGGTATCCCTCTTCTCCAAGTTTCCGAAATTTTTTTTCGAAACTGGTAGGGGGGAGTTAAGTCCTGGAGACCAACAATATTCACGTTAAGCCTAAAGAGCTTCCATGTAAAAAAGCCAAAGCTATATATGTAGGATTACTGGAGCAATAAAGTCAGTTATTATCTTGAATTCTTTGCGCTTATTACTAAACCCTTTCTTTTTTTTCATCTTTTTCGCTCGATAAACGCTAAGTAATATATATATATATATATATATATATATATATATATATATATATATTGTATATATATGTATATGTATATATATATATATATATATATATATATATATATATATATATATATATATATATATATATATATATATATATATATGTATATATATATATATATATATATATATATATATATATATATATATATATATACAATATATATATATATATATATATATATATATATATATATATATATATATATATATTGATCATCAGTTTCTTGGATTAAGCTACTATGTAGTTTTGTTTCTATATTCTCTGTGATTAAAAAAAAAGTGCTAATACTTGTTCTATTATTGAAAAAATAAAGTTATTCTTTTTAATTAGTCTTATGATATATACAACCATACATAAAGTAATCATTTTTGAATTGAAGAAGAGAAATTCCGTTCATATACTTCGATCGACTTAGAAGATTCTTGTTACATTCAATATTCAATTCATCTTTTAACGGATAAGAACTGACGTAGATATGACGATGACTGATTCCACCCCCACGGAATCATAGAGGCACATCCCATCTTGAGGTTAATGGAAAGAAACATCTCTAGAGTAGAGACAGACAGATCTTTAAAACGCTATATAAAGTGTAAGTACACAAGAGCAACAATTACGAAGACCTCGTCACTGAACCTTCTATTTCAATATTTCTAAAATTTTATAAATGTTGTACACATTAAATATACGTGAAAAATATAACTATTCTCAAACTCTATTAGGAAAATGTTAGTGAAATTCTGAGGTGTTTGGGTAAAGGAGTACAAGTAATGTTTTCCGACAATGAGTTATATTTCGCTCTCAATAAAGAGTTTTACCTTTGAGAAAAAGGATTTGAACCAATCAAAGTACCAACAATCCATGTCAACTGTTTCTAAAGTGAAGTTCATTCTAAAAATATAACATAAGTCCAGTGTCACAAAAATAACTTTTATCCCTTTAACCAAACACAACAGAATTGACGTTTAATTTTAGATTAATACTAACGTATGTATATAATAGTACGGACAATCAAACTTATCATCATCTGCTTTTGTGACATATTACATCATATCCAGAGTATTATTATTATTTCTAATATAATTATTTCTTTATTAACTGGCTGGACTCATGCGTATATTTCGCACAAACCGCCTTGATCCGCTGACTCACCACCGTCGGAGCTTTGAAACCTCCCAGATATTCCATAACTTTTATTTAAGTCGTAGTAAGAATTTGAGAATTTCAAATTGGGGCTCGTCATTTCTCCATGAAATTCCCTTTCTTATGACACACATTTGACATAAGATTGTTTTTTTTTAATAGCTCTAGTTTCGAAAATAATTTAAAATGTTATTAACATTTTTGATTTGTATTTTTTTACTCTTTTTTTCCGTCGATTTATTAATTTTATTAATATTTTATTTATTAATCTTAATTAATTATTATTAGCTCTGAATGCTTTAAAGGAAAGCATTTTGAAAAAGAGACAAATTAAAAGTAGGAATGACTACCAAAAATGAGTGAGGCTTCAACGAAATAATAGTATTGTAATTTAATGTGTTTTTATCAGTAAAAAAATATTAATAAAGCATTGTCTTCTTCTGATGATGTTGTTTTTCTATTAAAATGTGGCTTTCGATTTTATCATGATTTAACTATTTTTCTTAATAAAAAAACTTATTTCATAAGCAACATTTTCAGTGAAATCAAACTATGTAATTAAAGCCAGATGACTGTTAGGTATCCCAACATCATAAAAATGACAAAAATATCTTCATAAAATCAAAGCTGCTATAATGAATTAATATAATTTTAAAAAAATCATTGTGGCAAAAAAACAAATTTAGACATAAAAATAGATTCTACGAAAATAATAAACTAGTATTATTAACGGTCACAAAAATTAACGAACTTCCGAAATGGGATAATTTTTATTATGATTGTATTATCCATAGTATCTGCCAAATAGGAATTTTGTTAATTCTGGAGATCCATAGTTTTCTCCATTGAGCTAGTGAGTTAATGCTTGAGAAATTATATTAGAACTATCATTGCAATGCTTATTTATTTATTTTTTATATATTATTGTCGGATTTATTAACATTTTTATCATAAAAGCATTTCGGTGATTCATACAAATCATCAAAGGTAACACAGTTAAATAGAATTAAAAAAGAAAAACTTTTCTGGCCAAGTCTGATATATAAAATATCTGATATTATCAAGAACTTATTTAGTCATCGCGAGTTTCCACTAGTCTGGATTGCCATTGGAACATATTGTTTCAATCTGTAGCTAGGACCACAAATATAGCTGGGTAATCACAAATTAAGCTAGGTAATCACAAATACCATACTAATACTGTTAAATGTGGATTAATTGCCCATTTTCCCGTACTCTGGGTATGTACGAGATTAGATATTAATGCAGAGAATTCGAGCCTGTGCGATCGATCAAAAGCTAAAGTCTGTTTACTATTTAACAATATATTCAAATTATGTTCATTGCAATTTAGCTTACAATTGACAAATGGAAGGCCAGTAGTATAGATAATCTTAAATGATAGGTTACCTTAGTCATTTTCTTTTCAATTTTATTTATTTCTACTTAAAAAAATTTATTTCTTTATTAACTAAAAAACAACATTTTAAAATAAATACATCGAATTTACATCAAAAATCAAATAACAATTGCTAACGCAATTTTATTGAGAATCAAAAAAAGCTCGATGGAATGCCTGCAGAGATGATGAGGGAAACCTGGTAACAAACAAGAAGGATGTCCTTGAGTAATGGTAAAATCATTTTTATACTCTCTTGAATGATGGAACATAGAGAACAGGCAGGAAATAGATATACCAACAGAAGAATTAGAGCCGCCAGATCCAGAAGATGTTGAGATAGCTATTCAACAACTGAAAAATAATAATGCTCCTGGGGCGGATCAACTTCCAGGTGAATTATTAATGTATGGGGGTGAAGAGCTGAGAAGAGTTCTGTACTATATAATAATGGACATATGGCTTACCGAAGAAATTCTCACTGATTTATGAAGTACAATAATATGTCCAATACACAAGAAAGTTGATTAGCAAGATAGCCCAAATTACCGTGGCATCTTAGATAGGGGTAATATGTATTTATATTGGACATTATTATCCTTATATTATATAACCAGTACCAGGTGCGAACAAAAGTTAATATGGGATAAGCAGGTAGGTAGAAAGGTAACTGACAGGCGATGACAGATGTTACCTCAGCTCTTATTCTGAGATATAAGAAATAAGTTAATTTAAAACCCTACCGAGAAGTGGGCAGTGTGACAAAGCCAGGAGATGGTTTATCTCAGAATACTTAATCAATTTTAAGAAAACAGTCCCCCTTTTGTCTCGGCTGGCCTCGAGGAAAAAGTGGAGGCGGCCTGGGAAGGGTGACATTCGATCAGAGCTATCTTAATGCATTCGCGAAGACCGGACCATCCAGGGGAGGTCAGGACAAGGGGTGGAGCCATCCGTTGAAATCCTAGAATTTCCTCGCTCTATAAAACTAGTCGGCCAATTATAGCAAGAGTATCGCCCACGGCCGAGGAGTTAACCAACGAACAACGTCTTCGACCCCCTCTTAGGAAGAACAGGAGAGAAAGGGGAAGAGAAGCCGAGGAGACAGGAAAAGGGGGAGTTCCTCTCGGATCTCGCTTGACGCTGGACTTCTTCTCTGATCAGGCTTGGGGGCTGAACTTGGGGAACAACTACTAGGCCTCCCTCTGAAGATGACAGATGCTCTGGCTCCATGACTGAAGATATGCAAGGGAGCCCGATGGTGAGATGCTGAGGGACTAATAACACCAATTATTACAGATAAGAGATTTATGTTAGCACAGTTAATGGCTAGGTCTAGTCTGAATCATTCCATGGTTAACAGTTTATTGTAACGGTTTATTATTTTAATTTTGAGGAATAAAGATAAATGTTAGAAAAGAGGTTGTTCTATAGTAACCATGGCCATTATTAATTTGAATATATTTCATTAAGTATGATAGCAGTAAATTTGATTAGCATTATTATTAAACTTAAAAGTAGGAACATTATCTTGGTTAATTATTAAATAATGGTAACCACAAACCAGGCCCTCGGAAATGTATACAATTTAGAGTACAAAGTAAGTAATTCCTATTCATTCCTAATCTGACATATTTTTGGGATAATCATCCTCAATGATTGCCCAATGGCATCCCTATATATATAGACTAATATATTATCAGCTAAATCAAGCTCAACTTAACCTCGATAAAACATAGTAAGGGATACAGTGTTTAATAAATCTGTAATGATCTCCTTCGTTTTGAGCGGCGTATTCTGAGGAAAATATTTGGTCCTTTGATAATAATGGTGTATGGAGAATTCGAACCAACACAGAGTTAGGGAAACTGTACAAGAATCTAAATATAGTCAGTGTTATAAAGGTTGGTCGGTTCCGATGGGCAGGTCATATTACAAGAATGACACCAGGCCAGGTACCGCGAAAGATTCTCAATGAAAGAATATATGCCACAAGAAGAGTGGGAAGATTCCGGCTACGATGGAAAGACTGTGTGTTCACCGATGCGAGATCCATTCTGGGTATTCATGGTTGGAGAGTAGCAGCGGTCGATAGAGATGACTGGCGGATCAAACTGCGGGAGGACTTGACTCTCCAGGAGTTGTAGTACCATGGAAGAAGAAGAAGAAGAACGTAATTTTATAATATGATTCCCTATCAAGAATTCTTAGAATATAATTGGACATTCATAGCATGCCATTCTAGTATTAAGATTAAAATAGCAGATTATAACAACAGATTTGTTTTGCTTTAATGTTTTTAATTTTTTTTTTGGAACAACCAAAACTCTACTCACGCTCCTTGACAAATATGGAAGATATGGGGTCGTCTGATTCATATCCAAATTTCGTGATACCTGAATAACGTCTTACTATGCTAACAATGTTAATTACACTACATTTTTAAATTCATTTCCAACTCGATACGACCTTATTTTAGCTGTATCACATTTGTTTGTCAAAAAAAAAATGGCGTAAAGAGGTAAGAAATTGTCTTAATGTTAAAAAATCCTCATAAAACAACAAAGGAATCAGTCTAACAAAGGGGATAACAAATGAATTGGCTAAAGAAATTTTCTTTTTTTAATCAGCTTCAAGAGCTTTCTTATGAGTTGCGGAGGTATTTATTCTTATTCTGTCTGCAAAGAAGAATAAGTCCGGATTAATAATTGAACATACACTTCTTTTTTTTCTTTCTCCCGAAATATTGGCATAATAGCAAAACCCACAAGAACACGGTCAAGGCAAAGTCCTTCTTTTGCCGAAGGCATTCTAAGGATAGTTACACATAAACCCTTCTCCTACTCTCAATATTAATTCATCTCAAAACCTGAATCAGACAAGAAGGAAATTCAACATAGGTTCGCTGTACACCTATACTATTTTTCAAAACAAACTAATAGTATTAAACTTGTAATAGTCATCAAAGCTGTTTTAAGCACTATTTTTTTGCATCACTTCAGAATACCTCGTCAACACTTAAATGTTATAGATCATTTCTCATAGTCCGGGATCTCATGAAAAAAAAAGTGTGGTATTTTACACCTATTTCAGGCGCAATTATGTTCTTGAAGATGAGAAAAAATACACGCCTACCTCTACGAAGCCGACGGAATACAAAATGGCGGTCAATAAAACACGGATGTTTTTTGGAAATTATCAGTTGTTGATTTATAACTTCAAAACGGTGCTTCTTAGCGATAACATTTTTATTTCAAGAATTAAAGAGCATTAAATTCTACATCGGATGAGTATCTAACATTTTAAATTTGGATCAGGAAAATGGTCGAAACCGACGGTCAAAAAACAACCTTTTTTGAATTTTCAAGTTGCGTTGGCCATTTTGATATTTTGGTGGATCCAAAATTAAAAATTTTACTTTTTGAAATTTTCACATTTGTTGTAACAAAAAAAAATTCAAGTTTTTAGCTCATTTAGTAAGTTGGTTAGAATTTGTATTGATGAGTAAGTGAGGGAGACAAATTTACACGCTTTCTGTGGGTTATTTCTATAGTATTTAGATTCTATACAAGAAAAAAAAAACTTGATGCTCTACAAATTTAATTCGAAAATTTTTAAATTTATAAAAGCATTTTCTTTCATTTAATCACAAAGTATTGAATTTTTTGGCAAACTTGGTAGATATTGTTCTTTTTTGACCGCCGGTTTCTACCATTATCCTAAACCAAATTTATATTTTTAGATATTCATCCGAAGTAGAATTTAATGTTCATTAATTCATGACCATAAATGTTTTCGCTAAGAGGCACCGTTTTGCAGTTATAAATCAATAACTGAAAATATCCTAAAAAACTTAAGTGTTTGATTGGCGCCATTTTGTATTTCGTCGGCTTCCTAGCGGCAGAGGTTTATTTTTCAGCTTTTTTTCAAGAACATAATTGGACTCCCGAACTATGAAATCTGGTCTATCAGATTTAAGTCTTGATTGGGTATATGGGGTAAAAAAAATAGCGTTTGAAAGTATTTTAATGATTGTTATAAGTGTTTTGATTCTATTTTGTTTTGAAAACTTGCATTGGTATTTATTTTTTAGCTTTTCCTCAAGAAAAAAACTTTTCTGTAATAGGTTAACCTTTGTGTAAAAAAAAGTCACGTTTTTCTCTTGGACTATCATACAATCATCTCATCTACATTCAGGGAGCATAGATTTAACTAGAGGGAGGAGCCCCGCCCTTCTACCTCGAGGAGAATCAGTCCTCCGCGTCTCCCATCTTAGTATTTATTATTATTCTGTGTGGAAAAACGAATGTCCGAATTAATTTCAGGCGGCCTAAAAAAAATTTTAAAATAAGACTGCACCAACGAAGCCCCTTGGTGGATGAGTAATAATGGCCCTAAATCGTTTTTATTATTTTTTTTTAAGATGGCCAAAATTAAAATACTCTAATTTTATAAAAAAAAAAATCTTTTCCATGTTAATGTTAATCATAAAATTCCTACCTGAAATCATAAATGATATTATATGCAGATGTACACTCACCTGTAACAAACAAAATTGAAATTAATAAAATATAATGTAATGGATTGAGACGTAATGTACATAGAAAAATTCGCAAATTTATGTACCGCATTCGCTAGGGATTCAATGAAAAGAATGATACTGCATTAAGGATATTTTACACTTGTATATCAAATCCAACATCCGACCCCCTTTGTAGTTAAATATGCATCACAGATCGATACGAAGATAAGAAAGGCAGAACAAGGAAAATAATTGAACATACACTTATTTTTTTCTTTCTCCCCAAATATTGACATAATAGCAAAACCCAAAACAACGCGGCCAAGGCAAAGTCCTTCTTTTGCCGAAGGCACTCTAAGGATGGTTACATATAAACCCTTCTCATACTCTCAATATTAATTCATCTCAAAACCTGGATCAGACAAGAAAGAAATTCAACATAGGTTCGTAAGACACCTATACAATTTTTCAAAGCAAAATAGAATCATAAAACTTATAATAGTCATCAAAGCTGTTTCAAATCCTATTTTTTTACCTCACTTCAGAAT
>OX411308.1:114487071-114732413 GCA_948150685.1 Rhaphigaster nebulosa | reverse complement strand
AGGTTTACAAATCAATAGAACTGACAGACCGGAAACTCTTGTCAAATTTACTTTGCTCAAATTAGAATAATTTATTGCTATGTATTGTAAGTACAGGGATGGAAGGAAATATTTCCGATTAAATAATAGTAATTAAATAATGAATAATATTGACATAAATAGGTTTCCCTTTAATATAAAGAAACATCGTGCACGGGATATTTTTATCTACAAGGGTCGACTTGAGAGACAATAAAAGGTACAATAAAACCTGCCACCAAGGACAAGCGAAAATAGACAAATTTTTCAAAGGACTCGATGCAGAGGGAAGGGACACTCCTCCAAGCCAAAATTCTCAAAGGATCCACCAATAGGAAGGTCTAAAAGGAGATTAGAGGTCAGATGTATGAAAAATAGATTTCTCAAGAAGGAGATGGGGAAAGAGAGAGAACGGGAATGCGACACGGTAAATTGTTGTTTAATATTATGTGGCACCATAGCAAGATTTCAAATAAACAAGTAAGACCCAGTATTCTCAAATACAGATGTTAAAGTCAATAGATTTTTATAATAAGAGTAATTTAAGTTCAGCATAATTAAACCAGCAGTTTAATTAATAAATCCTCTTAAATAAAGTAAGCTCTAATATCAAAATTTATTATTATATTTACTCTGGATGCCATCATATCGTTCAGTTAAATGCGTCGTATTTCGGTAAGTTCAATTAAATCATATAGTTATAGGTAAATGCGACACCCTCGGAATTTTTTTTTTTCCCAATCTCTCAAACAAAAAAGAACATTAATAAAACAAAGGATCTCGGAAAGGATCTCAAATGGTATTCATAAGATTCCAACCTAGTGACCATAGCATGGGGTCTGTGGTATGTAGTCTTTTAAGTTAAAATAAGTTTGATTGATCGGTTCCCTTCTGGAACCGATAGAAATACATAGTACAATACATAAATAAATTGAGTAAATGCGGTTCTTGAACACCCATCTGCCTTAGAAAAGCAGATTGCCAGAAACATATAATTATAGTACGAGTAATTTTTATCAGCTATATTCTATATACTATAATAAAATATTATATTCATTATTGTTATAATGTTTTTATTATATAACAACATAGTTTATATACTTCATTAATCTCTTCTTTTTAAACCATGGCCTAACACTTGCTATCATTTCCAGCAATTGATGTTGCATCATTATGTTTGCAATCTCGGTGGCTTAAAAACTATAAATACATGATAAATTAAGTTAATAAAAAGTAACATGAGACAAATTTCGATGTTTTATGTCACTTCTTATTTTGTGGAATGTGATATGGTCACTTTGTGCTGAAACGTGAAAATGCTTAGTATTTGTTATGGAGTATGATAATATTCATGCTTGATTTTTTTTTTATAAAATTAAAGAAAACATATTTATTTTTATTATCATATGTTTTCACCGAATTTGTGTCCAACCTAATTTTTAACAATAAACGAGTTCAGTTACTACACTACATTAAATACATGGTTCGGAAAAACTTATCTATGTTTTTTCTTGAATTTGCACTATTTCCCAATTAAGAAAGGTAAAATAGTGTCGAACTGTCACATTACTTCCACTTTTTTTATTGGTTAGATTAAATGAAAGATAAAAGATCCGTATTGACACTGAATTAAATTAATCTTTACAATTCGTTTTGCAAAAGATGTATACAATATTTCCTGGATAATGCAATAAGCTTATTCCACAATAGATAGTTCAGATAAGAGCTTTTTACAAATCCAATCAATTCAGATAAAATTCACCGCACGGTAGATGACCAGAGCTGACTGGTGTTCCAGGGGTCTGGATCGACTCTAATTATAGGAAATGAAGGAAAATTGGCTTGGAGTAAATGAAAGGCCATCATCATCTGGTACAATCCGGTTGGAGTCTGTGATTGGAATGGAATTCGTCACAAAGCTAGTTGAAGAGTCAAAGTATGTAGAAAATGATAAAAAATTACCTCTAATTGGTAAGAGCAAAGTAAAAAGAAACGAATGATCACATCAAAGAACGGCTTTAAAATTAATTAGTCACCAATTAGAGCCATTTAATATGTGCTTAATTAAACGAATCGTCTTTAAATGAAGCATGCGTATCAGTAACAAAAAAAAATATATATTTCTTTCAATTATTTCCTGCAATTACATGTATTTCTTATTATGAATAACGTTTATAATCTAACAATTAGCATAACTTAGTTTAGCTTTTGCTTCATTATATTTAAAAACGAAACTATGTAATGAATCAACAACAAAAATTTAACATCCTCAAAATTTGAAGTTTTAAGTCTCAAGCGTATCTTGAAGAATCCAAATATCGAATAAAATAAAAAATCCGTCCGTCCGCCTTACGGGAATTATCTCTGAGACTGCCGATTTTTAATACATTTAGTACCAAAGCCACAGGTCATCCGAGTATGATCGTTTACACTCGACATCACCATCCGCCAGTTCGTTACGAAATGGTTGAATTTCTACAAGAATAAAACGAATAGAGATTAAGGATAGTAATTTCCTTAACTCTACAGTTCCTAATGTATCCTCCAGGGTACACCTCTTTTTCAGGGCTTTCAAACGGTCAACTTATTTATCTCTGCGTTTAAACCTCTTTACGAACTCTTCAGAAGCCACTAAACCTGTCACAGTCTGTTCAAGCTGTTAGCCTGATATCAAGATTGACTATGACCTTCCTAAGTCAGTTAGCTCAACGCTTTCAGTGTTATTTAAGGAAAGTTCAAAAAGTTCGCCTCCACTACTGCAAGAAGAGTGCCTTGACTAAAGATGACTTAAGTGCCTTTAGTTGTTATATAGGGTCTCTTTCATAACACTCTAAGATATAGCACACATTAAGGATTATTATTGTTTGTTTTAAAAAACGTTTCTGTTGGTAATATTGAAGAAAAGTCAGATGGATATAGTGGGTGTAGTAGAACTTAGCATTTCTGGACGTAGCGCAAGCTTTGGACCGGATGTGGCACGATGGCTTGGTTTTCAAGCTCAAAATCCAGCTACCCCAATCCTTATACTTAATCATCCGATCCTACCTTTCTAACCGAACCTTCAGAGTTCGCTGTGGCACTGAATATTCCGATTTTTACCCAATCAAAGCCGGAGTTCCACAAGGCAGCGTCTTAGGTCCTATCTTCTATATCCTATACACCGCGGACATTCTCACAAACCCCGATACCTTTCTAGCAACATTTGCTGATGAAACAGCCATCCTATCTTCTCACCCAGACCCTGAAATAGCACCCTTTAATCTCCAAAAACACCTCTCCTCGATTGAACAGTGGTGCAACCATTGGCGCATCAAAGTTAACGAATATAAATGCAAAAATGTCACCTTCACACTCCGTCGCAGACCCTGTCCTCCAGTCCATTTCAATTCCATTCCACTTCCCACCTCTGACACAGCCCGGTATCTTGGTTTCCTTCTAGACAAAAGACTGACATGGAACCCACATACCAGGCTTAAGAGACAAGAACTCAACCGAAGATATGGCTAGTTATATAAACTATTGAACAGAACATCACACCTTTCAATAGACAACAAACTATTAATCTACAAGACCATACTAAAACCTATTTGGACCTACGGACTTGAACTGTGGGGGACAGTAAAATCTTCGAACATCAAACGTATCCAATCCTTCCAGTCCAAGATCCTTCGAACAATAGTCAATGCTCCTTATTATGTTTCAAACAAGACCTTACATCATGACCTAAACATCCCATTTGTACTTGACCTTATTCCATCCAAATTTTCAAACTTTCACCAGAACCTTAGCTGCCATCCTAATCCCTTAGCACAATCCCTATCCAGCTCAAGCCATCCCTATAATCCTCCTCGTAGGTTGAAGCGGAAGTGGCCACGAAACCTGTAAATTTGCAATTGGAGTCCTGGCAATGGCCAGATCCTCCACTCAAGTCCTGAGCGACTGTGGCCTCACTAGTGCTCTCACTCAGTCTCCACTGGCTTTAATCCAGTGATGCGGCTCAGAGAGAAGCGCTAGGACCTCATTGAGTCTTGCCTTGTCATCTACAAGTGGAGAGCAGGGAATGGCTGGGAGTTTCCCGGGCAGAATGTAAATATGTATATATGTATGAATGTAATCCAGAATTTTTATCTATTTTATTTTATTTATTTATTTTAATCTATTTTCTTTATTTATTTATTTTATTCTATTTTCTTTATTTTATTTCATTTTATTATTTCTTCTTTTGTTAACATTCTATATTTATTTATCTCCAGTGTCCTTTATTTTATCAATTTATTTATCTTTATATTTATTTTATTGTGTAAATAGTTGTACATACAGTATGAATGGGTACTTCAGCCCTAATACTCATTGCCCTTGAGTGTGGCAGCTTGTATTATGTTCAATAAAGAAAAAAAAAAGAAAAAAAAGTAGAACTTAAATTTTTAGGAGGCGTGATATAACATTTTAATATATGTTTGTTGATTAAGGTGAACACTCCAATATATAAAAATAAAGGCAGGCTGCTTTTATTTCACCACTTTATTTATTATGATGCAAATTTTCGGCCTACAAGCCATCCTCAGGCATCTCTGTAAAAAACCCCTATTCAATTTTTAACATATCACAGAATTAATTATACTTAAAAATTCTAATAAATACAATATACATACTAATATTATTTAAAATGAATATACTGTCATATTTAAGTCCAAACCGGACCAAGTCTAAATATACAGCGTCACTAAAAAAAAAATAATAAATAAATAAATAATTACAATAATAACACAATAACAAAATTGAGGTTGGATCAAATTTCATTACAGTTTGAAATGTAAAATTCCTATTAAGTTGATATCAATAAAACACACAACTTCAAAAATAAAATAACAATACGGGAGCCATCTCAGTCATCACAGCCATCACATGTGAAACTCCAAATAAGAAGGCAATGCAATGTTACAGCCAATAATGACAACTGAATAATTTACTTAGCTATCATTAATAATTATGCAACAATTAATCTACATACATTGAAATCCCCCAAAATGCAATCTATTAATTAATAAATCTAATATTATATTAATTATTTATTATTATAGTAATTTATTATTTAATCAAAATTTCAATTTAGTAATTATATTAGCATATGTGCTATTCAAACCATTAGTATCAGATTTAAAATTGCACACTCTATTCAAATTTTTTGTTATGTATATGGACTCAAGTATTTTTCTTTTATGATTATTATTTTCTGTTGCAATAACCTTCGTATTAGTTGTTTTCAAAATTATGCTTGTTTTCATGGCTATGCGTGGAAAGACCTGTAGCTTTAATATATTTTTTTAATTTTGGAATTACAATGAAATTTGATCCAACCTCAATTTTGTTATTGTGTTTTTATTGTAATTATTCATTTATTCAATTTTTTTTTTTTTTTATTTTTTTATTTTTTTTTTTTTTTTTTTTTTTTTTTTTTTTTTTTTTTTTTTTTTTTTTTTTTTTTTTTTTTTTTTTTTTTTTTTTTTTTTTTTTTTTAGTGACGCTGTATATTTCGACTTGGTCCAAATATGACAGTATATGTTCATTTTAAATAATTTTAGTATGTATATTGTATTTATTAGAATATTTAAGTATAATTAATTCTGTTATGTTAAAAATTTAACTAAATAGAGATTTTTTACAGAGATGCCTGAGGATGGCTTGTAGGCCAAAAATCTGCATAATTATTTAAAAATTTGCACTCATAATAAATAAAGTGGTGAAATAAAAGAAAAATTATATCATTTAAAAATTAAAGTTCTACCATATTCACCTGACTTGTCCCCATCTTACAGCCTGTTTTTTAGAGCGTTTGACACATAAAAAAAACAAAATATTCCAAAAAAACAAAATGATAACGAGGTAAAATTATCATTTCTCGAGTTTATTAATTCAAAGCCAAAAAGTTTCTTCGAACAAGGAATTAAAACATAGTTGGGGCGTTGGGAGAAACGTTTTGAAACTAACGGAAAATATTTTGAATAATACTGATATCGGTAAAGTTCGTTTTACTTATTTAATATTTTTTTTTGTTCAAGGTATTCATTATTTGTTTTTTTCTAATTTCTACTAATAATTATTTTTACAGAAGTAAAATTATATTCAAATTATACAAATAAAATCACACTACAAGACTCATAAATATTGACAATTTTCTCTTCGTTTTTGTTTTAAAATTCAGCATGACAAAATTTAATGTCACCCTCGATGCCCCAGAGAAGCCGCATGGACAGAGGGAAGAAGTTTCCTCTTATTGACGAGGAGATACGAATCTCCCAGAGAAGGAAACACAAAGGGCCTGAGGACAAACAAATTATAGAGGGACCCTTGACAAAAAGTGACAATCGGAGCTGGGCGGCAATTGTGGAAGGCTTCATTAGAGTAATGAGAGGCTCGTCTTAGCCGTGCAGTTATTGCTCGTTACACTGACGTCACCACTCCTTGCTTCGCCTCGGGAATTTTTTTCGAAGATAATTTCAATGTAAATTCATAAGCTGGAGGAATGGACTTTTTTATCCCAACGCCATAAAAAATTCCATTTCTTCCAGTCCGATCCGAATTACACCCTAGGGCTTGATGACTATTTTTTTTTTTTTTTTTTTTTGCGTTTGAAAAGATTTTCCCTTACTTCGAGGACTGGAAAAAATTAGTCCTGATTTGAATACGGATAGTCACTTTCGGCTCATGCCATGATTATAAATTACTATAACAATTAAAATATTAATATTTAGAATGATTATAAATTATAATATTATCAGCATTTTATACCAGTAGATTTAGAATGTAAATATTTTAAAAGAAGTAATGAATATTTTTTTTTTTATAGATATCAATTTAAGGGTAACATCAGTATTATTTTTTACAACACATTTCAAAAATGGATAGACAATAAAAGAAGACGCAAAATATAAAAATAGAAAATGCAAGTCTTTGTGGACTCGGAACGTCGATCTCGATGAACATTAAGATCTGCATATCTTTCTCATAGAACCACGCCAAAGAAAAAAAAATTAAAAAAAAATAAGGTTAAAACAATGGTTAATGATAAAATAAGAAAAACATGTAACTCATTAAAATAATTGCAATAAATTAAATACAATATGTAAAGGAATGGTGTCTTTAACTTTTAGGCCTTCCCTCATCAAGAAATTTATAGTGTCAATTAAATAAAAAAATTAATTCATCGTAAAATAGAGTCAGATATGAATCCTGCAGGTATTATTAACTAGCCATGACCATCTCAGCAAACTAACCTAATAAAATTTATTTACCCGTTCTGCCTTATACAGTGAATCATTAAACTGTTTAAATGTAAAAAAACAATTTTTTTTGTTCTTTAGCTGGCCCTTCCATTTAATATTTTTATTGCTTTAAATGTGAAAAGAGTGCTCAGTACAAATAAAGGCACAGATGGCGAAACATTCAATAAAATCTTTCTGTTTTGGAAAGAGAGGGAATTTCTTGATTCGTAATGAATCTTTCGTTATGTATAATCAAAAGAATATAAAAATGTCTAAACAATATTAATGTATTGATTAAGACAACAATATATCAAAATAGCACAGAATCTTAATATTAAAAAGGCATTAATTAAACTATTGGTTATGACGATACGTTTCTATTATGAATATCCCATGTGTCTTTTTATATAGTTTATTTATTTTTCTTTTTTTGCAGCATGTGTTTTATGTTCATATTTTATTTCATGTAACATTAGATTGGAAGCTTACCAATACGATTATCTGAATGAGTTGGACAAATTAAATCCTATAGGTACAAAAATTGGAAGAACGTTCGAAACTTATAAATACGATTCATGGCAATTTTATATCGACAAAGTCAATGTGGCTCAATTGAGCAATAAGCCTACAACAGCTCATATAACTACAGCAATAAATGATGAAGAATGAATGTTACGGACAATATCGAGGAAATATTTCGTTAAATGTCTGAAAGGGTTTCCTATATATGAAAGGCTAGCACACAGTATATTTCAAAAAATATATTGACTAAAAAGTCAGCAGTATTTTTAAAATAGATCAAATAACTTAATTCATTCATTTAATGATTATGGTTAATTAATTTTTCATGCCTCTGTTTTTGCAAGATGTTATTGAAATTGATAATTGATCAGGTATTAAAAAGCAATTCATTAATTACAAAATTAAAGCAGAGTCGACAATATACAACAATTGGCGGATATAAGCTAACGAATCGAAATGCACGAATCAGACAATTAACATTTCGAGTATTCAATTGTTGATAACACGACCGAATAGAGACGTGATGACATGAGAATTAGTGATAGCGCTTGTTCTTTAGATTAAACAGAGGTAAACTTAAACAGTCTTAGTAGTGTATAGTATGATAGTTATTAGAAATAAGTAGCACTTTGGAACAACTCGGGTGATTATTACAAACTTTGGTGCACACACGTTTCAAATCAGCAATCTAATATGAACTTGTTGGGGAAAAGAAAAGGGGTTAATCTGCATTCAAAACAACTTGGCCGTTCTTTGTGTAGCATTATTCATACTATTCATATTGACTGACCAAAAACACTTATCACTAAATAAAGCGCCTTTTCACTTTCCATATGTGTGTGCTGTTTAACTTAACCCTTGAGAAGATGATAAGAACAACATCAAGCGAAAATGGAGGGGTGCACGTCGGAATGAAACATAAAATCCTAGCGTACGCGGATGACAGCTATCGTAGGAAGTAATAAAGAGGATATTGAGAGATTCGTTAAGACTCTATTAAGACAAGCAGAGCAAATCGGCATTTAATTAAGAGTTTGGTGATAAAGGTTATAAACGCGATATTTTTTCACTCTAATTAAACAATTTTATTACTTGTTTTATGTGTTAAAATTGAGTATAAAATACTTGTTTTCCTCCCCATTTGTTAGCTGAACAAGTCTGCAGCAGGAGAATAATATGTAAGTTAAGCGGGTTTTTCAGTTTAAAATGTTGAAACCTTCGATTTCCAATGCTTTGTCTAGTAGCATAGACAGAAAACAACGGATAATAACGGAATGAGACCTTCAGAAACAAGAGTGCGTGGGTGTGTGTGACATGTTGCGATGCCGAGTGTCGTTTTTGAGGTACTGCTATCTTCGGAAACTAGTATCCAAATCCAGGATCACTTTTCGAGCCGCCGATTTATAGTTCAATATACGTACAAGGAAGTCATGGGGTGCCACATCAGATATTTTTTTTTAGTTTTCGAATAACTTTAAAACTATATATTTACCGAACCATTCCAGATATTCGTTTAAAGATAATTAAATGGTCTACAGAGCTAAACATAAAAAAAAAAAATTCTTGTCGAACCAATTGGCGAAAGATACAGCAAAAAATTTTTGTTGTAGATTTTGCAACTAAAGCGGTAAGAAACGTCGTTTGATCGGACACACCATATATTTTTGATAAGTACCTATAAAAATTTCAGGAGTGGCGTGAGCGATCAGAAGACATTTAATATAATATTTAAAAAATATTCTAGGAATGTTCTTTGTAACGAAACCAGTTCACATTATTCATTGTGGCGTAAAGGAAGAGGAAAGATATTAAACTTCTGAATTTAGAACAGAGAGACCAATGATTTAAACATTTATTCTAATATTTCGCTATTTAGATAATGGCTAATTAAATGTTGAAAATCGTTTTACAGAGAATACCTTACAAAAATTGATGTCTGATACTTTAGCATAAACTATTACGAAAAGTTATTTGACGCAGTAACACCCTCCACTATCTGTAAATATAAAACCTAAGTATATCTAGTGTCCATATATAACTAACAATAAGCCATATAATGGGGCAATATTAAAAACAAAGCTATATCACTATTCGAGAGGTGACCGCACTATGGAGGACGCTAGAAGCCAAGGTAACAACACCAGAACCGCGCCTTTATTATGCAAAGCCCTTATAACGGTCGTGTATTCGGGGGTTCATGTTATATTCATCCTTCCCTGTTCCTTCTTAATTCATCGCCACCTGATCGTCTCCTCGCCTTATTACGTATCATATTGATCCTAAATGTCTCAGAGCTCCTGAATAATTACCGTACTCAGAAAGAATATAAAGCTTTTAGCAAGCTTTTTCTATGAACGTAATAGGCACCTGAAATATTACTACATCAGAGCGAAATGCTATGTTTTATCCTCTCGAAATGGTTACATTTCATTTTATGTGGCCGACATTATGTTTTTATAATTCGATAAAATGTTTTCGATTTTTGGTCTAAGATCTCAACAATGTAAAGACACTTAAAAATAAAATGATTTAATTTTTTTTTTTTTTAATCCGACTACGGAAATAACCGACGGAATGAATTCGCATATCTACTTAACCACAGTGGTAGGTTGTTAATGAAGTTGAAACTTGGTGTCGGGTAACTTCCATACCCGAACGAAAATTAAGATTCTTCTGAAAATACATTCATTTCTTTTTTGTACGCTGGCACGCTCAGATTTAAGGAGCTTTCCAAACGTTGACATGCACAAATGAATAGGACGGAATGTACATGAAAGTAGCCGTAAAGTGTAGTGGAATGTACCCGACTAATAGACCAAGTTACAATGTTCATAGATGTCAACTTCACTGACAACCCACCAATGTGTTTACGTAGATACGCAAGTGCATCCCGTCCCTTGGGACGGATAAGATTATTTCCGTAGTCGGGTTGTTAGATAATATTAATATGTGGGACGGATTCTCTCCTCTAAATCTATTGCACATTGCACATCGTCGTGTGCCTTGAGACCAGTGATTACAAAAAAGCCGATATTCCCATAAAAAAAAAAAAAAGCCGCAATATACCAAAATGGTGTCCAAAAATAACGGAATGAAGAATTTCACTTGAGTTAGCTTTTTAGTCACTGTCATTCAGAATTTGGCTTAATTTTGCATAAATTGACTTTATTTTAAAGATATAAAATATACAAATAGTCAGTGAATATATGAATGTATATATATAATATATATATATATAATATATGAGTGAAGATATGAAAATATTTAAAAAAAAAATTGGCTCAGACACTAAAAAACACTTTAAATCCTCGTACAAAACTCAAATGCCAAGAAACTGTTAATCGTTTCGGATTACTCAAAAAATTACTTACATTCCAATATATTATATGAAGCTCATTTGCATGACTATAATTAAGACTATTCTGAAAAATTCAGTTGAACTATTGAGTTCGTCTAGCCCATCGAAATCTTACATGCTAAAATCCTTAGAATACACCTATAGGCAGGCTCCTTAACATATCATTTATTATACCATATATAATGCCTAATAATATCCTGACCCAGCGTTAAATAAAAACCTATACTCAAAAAAATAAATAAAAGATGGGTCTCGTAGCCTCTCAAACTCAATAGTTTCTAACCTTACATTCCATTCATGGAAACCTTCCGAGAGATTTGAATAGAAAATAGATTCCTAGCATGGAACTTTAGTACCAGTGATTAAGCCACGTGAACAGTAATCTATTAACTAAGCATGTGTGAACAGCAAAGATTTAGTCCAGAAGTTAAGTAAGACATAAAATCCAGTTTTTTAGCCAAGTTCTATTTTTTCGGGCTAGTAGTGCCACTACCACACCGTAACTCATGGACCAGTGGCACACCGAATAAACAAGTATGAACCTGTTGTTTTTGTCCAGCTGACTAGTTTCTGTATAATTTATATTCGCTGGAAAGAAGAAATAACTTTAAAATTTGCTTTATACTATTTAACAGATGAAACGATGAAGAGCACTGTTCTATTCGGAAAAAACGATGAATGAAGCTGGATTTGGTAAGAAAGAAATAAAATTGAAAATTAAATGCATTAGATTAATGTATATTTTCTGATAGTTATTTTATTACAAATCTATACTTATTAATAATATTATTGTTATTTTAAAAACTAGTAAGAAAAAATTCTTTTCAGATAGGTATATTCTCAGTTAGAAACATGAACTGTAGGGAAAAATCCGGCGCCTTATTTATTAATAAGCTTTCTTGCTCTCATTTTATTTCGTTGCGGTATGTTCATCTTGCAAAATACGATACATCTGTGGGCCACAGTGTGAACGGTTTTTTTTTCCAGTTTCAAGTATTTAATACAATAAATTACTGTCCACTACTCTTAATTAAGGGCCTAGAGTGAACAAAGCATAAACTTTAGTTTCTTCACATGTCACTCTCATGTCGTATAAGTCATAAAAGACGTTTAATAATTATAATTTTAATACAGTAGTAAATCTCAACAAATGCTGATAGTTAATATAGTACGCGTTTGTGATTAATAGGAAATAAATTTATAGTAAGAAATCATTCTGTATAACCTTCCGAGCTCCTATTAATATAACAATGAATGACATAAACGTCAAATGAGAAGCTAAATGTTACGACATATAAGAAGTAGACCCTTCACCTAAGAAAAGGTGTCAGTTACAATGTCTCTTAGGACTAACTGAAGGTCCCGAGACAATTCAGAAGGTGATGGGCCATTCTTCATTTTTAGGGAATTTCCCAGAAGTGACACAATATAGGCCAAACTAATCTAAGAAGCTCTTCAATTCCCAAAGTGCCGACTGAACTGGAAATTTCCAACTCCTGTCGGGGGCAGCTGCACTGCAATTGTTAGTCCTTTTAACCCAGGCTGGTTTTATAAAAACTTATACTCCCCTACTTTATTATTTACTTTCTATATAAGTTAACTTATATAAATTATTAGTTAGCTCCCTGAAAAAAGCTAATAATAAATAATTCAAAGAAAAATAGAAAAATAACATGAATGGGTGTAACACATTAACGTAAGATCTAACTGCGAGTAGTTGTGTAGGGATTGTGAGGACATAGTAACATGTATAAGATGATTTATTAAGATGTACAATAAATTAATTATATAAAATATGATCAACAATAAAACTGTAAAAATACAGAATTAACCTCCAACATTTCATGTGATCTCCTATAAAAACAATCATAATTCATAACAACCCAATTCAACATGTAAATTGTAGTTTATTTCTAAACTAAAAACTACATAAAAAAGTTTTTAGAAATTAATTTCCTACCTCTTAATTTACATTCAATATTAATTTCTGATAATATTTACTGTATAGTGTATATATATATATATATATATATATATATATATATATATATATATATATATATATATATATAAAATATCGTATAATATAATATCGTAAATATATATATATATATTATATTATATATATTATATTATATATATTATATTATATATATTATATTATATATATTTTATATATATATATATATATATATATATATATATATATATATATATATATATATATATATATATATAAAATATCGACATATCGATATTTTCCAACATCCGTAATACCGGTCTTTATCAACTGCTTAAAAACAAATGTATTTATTACGACATTGTTGAATTATGCGACCAAAATCGAAAATGATTGTTAACACACAATTTTGAAAAAAAAATTTCTCTTCAAATTTTTATTTAGTACAATACCAAATCCGAGAGCCAATATAAAAACATAAAAACTGCGTGGGTGGAGATGATGACAAGTTGTTTCTCATCGTTCTTCTCATTTTATATCTGCCTCGTTCCCATTTCTTTACTCGCCAGAAGGAAGTATTGGAAGGAAACTTTTGTTATTGAAACTTCCTAACAACCTCTCCACTGTCTTTCTGCAACTGTTTATTGTTCAAATAGTTTCCTTTTCTATCTTTCGCAATATCGTGGATGACGCCACCGTAAAAGTTTGATAAATAACGTAGCTAATTTCTAATAGAAGTGAAACTGTGAAGAATTGATTCCCAGGCTATTCGGATGGGATGAGGATTTTAGAATAATGACTACAGTATAAATGGCATAAAAAGACATAACCATGGCGGAAATCTGGCATTCCAACAACAATCGAAATTTGATGAAAAATCTTTACTTCGCACGGGTACATCATTCGGAACAGTCTTAACATCCAAAGAAAATCAGTCGGAGCAAAAAAAAAATAAAAATTTACGCTCATAAACTCCGGTTATAAAAGAACAATTTTCGTTTTACGGCGACCAGACATAAAATTGGCGAAAAGGGGTAGAGCCACAATGACAGTAACAATGGCTGTTTTCTATTGAGGAGAGCAATGTTACGCCCCAATCATCAGCAAATCAATTCCCGACCGTCTGAATATTCCAATTGACCTCTAATCACCATATTATCGCTTATTCTGTATTTCACACCTTTCTCATGATTTCGTATCCAAATATAACAGATAAACTATTACCTAATTCAATCAGTATACATCCAATGATACCTATGTTAGTTTCTTAGCATTTAAGGGCGTAGAACAACTTGGCCATAAAAACCCCATTTGAAACAATTTATATATAATAATAAACCATTTATTAAATAATATACTATTTAAGTTAACCATCGCATTTATTGTGCTATCTCAACGCTATAGTGATATTTTGTGGTACCCCTAGCTGGTTCAGAACTGTATGATACTGTATATGATGATCATCTTTTTAGACCGAGAGCCCGTGCAACAAAATTATCATTATCTGAACAAAATTTTGATAGCAATTTTTTGAATCCATATATTATTGAAATTTAAAAAATAAGAGTATGCCAGTCGGACCTGAAAAAACGGTACCTGAAAAAATGGTGGCCAAAACAAATGGAAACCTTAGGACTTTTTTTGGTTTATCAACTATAATTCCTAAACGGTGCATTTTATCGAAAAAGCTGTCATATATTAAATTAAAAAAAAAACAAATACTGCATGTAATGAGTACCAGTTAAACTGGTGTGGTTGAAAACCTCGATCAAAAACGACGATTTTGTAAAAAACAGAGACATGGTACGAAATATGAGTCTTAAAAAAGAGTTCTCTGAGAGAAAAACACACGAAGTTGTGCAGTATCAAATTCTGCGTCCATTGAGCACAAAACATGTATATTCCGTCAAATATATCTCATACAAGTTTAGGAATTATAGAGGAAAAAACAAAAAAAAAGTCCTAAAGTTTCGAGTTTTTTTTTAACGCCATTTTTTCAGATCACATGCTTTTTTTGGTTTATTATTTTCAATAATAAACCTTTGTAATCGACCAAGGAAAACATTTTTGTAACTTCCGCTCAAATTTGGGGTTTTACGTTTCAAGATAGGTGGAATCCAAATATCGAATAAATAAAAAGATCAGTCCGCACTACGTCCGCGGCTTTTCTCCGAGACTGCTGGACCGATTTTCTTGAGATTCGGCATCAATGCCACAGGTCACCCCAGGATGTTCCCAATTAAAGATCTTATAAGCCCATAACTCGGCCAATAATAAAGATACAGGGAAAATGTAAGGTTTTTTGTAATCAGCATAACAAGGCATTAAAAATAAAAAATAAAATTATATCTAAAAATGCTTTTGGTTTATAATTTTCAATAATAGACCTTAGTAATCGACCAAGGAAAACATTTTTGTAACCCCTTCCCCACTCAAAATTTGATGTTTTACGTTTCGAGATACGTAGAATCCAAATATCGAATAAAAACAAATCCGTCCGTCAACCGTCCGCGGCTTTTCTCCGAGACTACTGGACCGATTTTCTTGAGATTCGGCACCAATGTCACAGGTTAACCCAGGATGATCCTCGGTACTCGACATTACCATCTGTCTTTTTGTTTCAAAATGGTGGTTGATTACAGATCTTATTAGCCCATAACTCAGTCATTTATTAAGATAGAGGGGAAATGTAAGTTGTTTAAGAATCAGCATAATAAGACATAAAAAAAAAAAGAGGGGGGAGGATCTGCATCTATAAATGCTTTTGGTTTATAATTTTCAATAATAGACCTTAGTAATCGACCAAGGAAAACATTTTTGTAACCCCTTCCCCACTCAAAATTTGATGTTTTACGTTTCGAGATACGTAGAATCCAAATATCGAATAAAAACAAATCCGTCCGTCAACCGTCCGCGGCTTTTCTCCGAGACTACTGGACCGATTTTCTTGAGATTCGGCACCACTGTCACAGGTTACCCCAGGATGATCCTCGGTACTCGACATTACCATCTGTCTTTTTGTTTCAAAATGGTGGTTGATTACAGATCTTATTAGCCCATAACTCAGTCATTTATTAAGATAGAGGGGAAATGTAAGTTGTTTAAGAATCAGCATAATAAGACATAAAAAAAAAAAAGAGGGGGGAGGATCTGCATCTATAAATGCTTTTGGTTTATAATTTTCAATAATAGACCTTAGTAATCGACCAAGGAAAACATTTTTGTAACCCCTTCCCCACTCAAAATTTGATGTTTTACGTTTCGAGATACGTAGAATCCAAATATCGAATAAAAACAAATCCGTCCGTCAACCGTCCGCGGCTTTTCTCCGAGACTACTGGACCGATTTTCTTGAGATTCGGCACCACTGTCACAGGTTACCCCAGGATGATCCTCGGTACTCGACATTACCATCTGTCTTTTTGTTTCAAAATGGCGGTTGATTACAGATCTTATTAGCCCATAAGACGGCCATTTATAAAGATAGAGGGGAAATGTAAGGTGAATCAGCATAACAAGGTTTCAAGATCCGTAGAATACAAATATCGAATAAAAAAAATCCGTCCGCCAAATTTATCTCCTCATAAATTTATTTTGCAACCGCCTCCTGACTTATCTCTTGGGTATCTGATTTCCTCGAATCTCTCCGCTTTATCCTTCCTTGAATTATTTCTGCACTTCGTTTAGCTTCCTTGGTGTTTCCTTTTTTTTCCCCCTACTGAAGTGCACATCCAATATTTCCATTGCATCATTTTAACCTCTGATTAAATGTCCTAACCATCTCTGCCAACTTGCATTGACACAGTTTATTCTTAACACTCCCAGTTCGGCACTCGCACGGCGATCATCTGGGGACAAGCTTCAAATTTCTTTCTCTTTGGTGCTTACGGCTTAATTTCTTTAACTTGGACAGACCAGATATTTTTGAAATATTATTATTTGGAAATAATAAACCATTGTGTAATAATTTGCAGCGTTTCTAGATGATGGACATGCCCTTAGAAAGTCCTAAATCCAATTGTTAGATCCAATCATTGGGTTAGGGGTTGATCATGTCATAAAAAGGTGTAGTTTTTAAAGCAATTCGGATAAAATACAAATATGAATTAAAAAAAATGTTTTGGAGTTGAGGGCCTCTTAGCATATCACGGCAGAATTGTAGTTCAACAGTGTTGACCTTGCAGAGGCGATGGAGTTGTTTCTCATTGGTTCAGAGAAGTTCGACGAAGATAGATCCCGTCAAAGCTCTGGATCAGTAGTTAAAATCACTCATGATGTTCTGAAAATGTTGTGTTTCATATCTCGGTTCAGAAAAGGAATATTTATTTTTGATATATTGAATAGTGTTTGTTTTAGTTTCATAACAGCAGATGATAACCTTTTCTGCAAGGAACAGTGTCTTATTTTCCTTCTGTTGAAGAGGTAGTTATATTGTATGTGGAGTATGCTATACTTTCTAGCTAGAGTTTCTAGCTATACTCGGAATAGGTAACACACCAAATTTTTGTTATCTGAATGATAGGAATGATACTGCTGATACAGCACATAAAGGCACCGCTGGTAATGCGGATTCCGGTGTCGTGGTGAGCAGGTACACAAAGCAACTAAAATCGATTTTGGAGTAGATCAAGGCCTTATATTATCGCTTCATCAGATCAGAAGTAGCTTAACTCGAAAAATTAAACTTTACAGGAGTGGGGTTTCTTTTTGTTTTATCGCTTCCAAATGTGTAAAAACCAAATTTTTGGCTTTCTAGCTTAATCATCATTTTGAAAGTATAAAAAAAATATTTTGAATTATATGGTTTGCATCGGAGTTAACCGATAACAAACATTTACCCGTTTCACAGTTTAAATAAAAAAATGAAAATGCAATCTATTTTTATAGATAACTATAAGCATTTAATCGTTTCACAGTTTAAATAAAAAATAAAAAAATTGAATATGTTATCTATTTTTCCAAATATATTACCTCTAATGTAGGAGTGGAATGTTTTTGGCTTCTAAATGGTTCAACACAATTATATTCTTTAAATCAATCACTATCTTATCCTATCGAAGGTGGGAAGGTACGGATTCATTCTGTTAAATATTATGTTAAATAAACCGTATCGTCAGATGGTTTGTCTCCATCTGTCTACTTTACTTAAGATTTTTTTTGCTCCTTACTATGCCATAACAAAATTATACAAAAGATGTCTCTTATGACGAACCAATCCTGCTTTCATAAACTCAATCCCTTCAGACTAATAACCCTTCCCACTTGATTCCCGTTATTTCTCGAAGTCATCTGTCTTTAAAGATATGTATCTTCTTTAAGAATTCAATGGTTAGTCTCTTTACAAACCATTGTCAAGTTGTATTAATCAGGCACTTTATTGTACTTTAATGCAGCAGTAAATTAATTAAATATATTAAACAAATAAATGAATTAATCTCCATAAATATAGTTGAAAAACAAACAAGTTTACATTGTATATTAGTATCAATATTAAGTAAAAAGACCACTGAAATCATAACACAAACGTGGTTCCATTTAACGTATGTACCTTCTTAACTATTTAGCCTCTATTCAATAACTTGCATATGATTAAACGTCATTCATTTTTAAATTTATTCTTAAGAAATGTTATTTCATTCTTATTTATTTTGTAATCCTCAGTATCTACCCAAGCGGATCATTAGAGGCTAAGTTAATTTTTAAAATTACAAATAAATTTCGATTAAAAAGTTATTCAAATCAAAATAAGTAAGGAAAGTGTCCGAAATCCTCAGACATCTAGTGTAGATAGATACATCTGCTATCTGTATAAAAACTCTTGAAATACTTCAGTAAAGTAGTTGTGGCTCAGTATTTTTTCAACTATAGAACAAGAAGTATTTGTTTAAATTTAGAACGAAATTCAGGATCAGCAAGAACAGATATTTTTATTTATCATTATTATTCATAGACTAAAGTATTGTTTTCTTGTTCAAATGGTCCGCTACCCGTACGTTTACTATTAAGGTAAGGAAAGCTGACATTGTTTTCATAAGTCGAGTCCAAGATTATTTCCCTCAAGGCTTTTCAACTCGTGCCGGGAGATCACGGAACTGGGCTAATATAATTATTCTGAGATTCTTCCCCCTTTTTATATGTTATGTCCCACTATTATATTAAATTCAAAATTCAATTCTAATCTACAATGAATTGTCATGTTTTGAATAAAATGGTCAATAACTAAATAATTAAAGTATTTTAATATAAATAAAGTTTGTTTCGGGAGATATTTGCCTTTATTTAAAAGTACCTACCTTTAATTAAATAGTAAATTGTGAATTTAATTGGAGGACGAAATTAGGGCCACTCTTTTAAAATCCTAATACTAAGTAACTTAAGTATTGTTTTTGTTTACTCAGAGGAAATATTATTTAAGCTAGAAGTTTTCGGGGGGAGCGGTCAAAGATTAGCACATTAATAAGTAAAACTTATTTATTTCGGGCCAACGTTTCGGCCTAAGTTTTAGGCCATCATCAGGGCAGAGAGGCTTGCAGTCCAATAACGATAACAACATCTAATGGTGTAGAAGAGAGTTGCTATTCATCTTCGGTAATTTTAAACTTTCGTTAAATATTCGAAATTTCGTATTATATGGCTTAGGGGGGCCAAATTTGGTCTACTTCCTTTATCACTCTAAATTCTTTAGTAAACTTTTCAAAACGTACATCGAAGTATTTTTTTCATAAGTTTTTTAAGATTTTAAAATTCATGTTTTATTAAAAATTGCTTCCCAAATTTTCGTCTGATTGAGCTAGGTAGTCTCGAGGAAGTTTAAATTAAGGGAGACCTGGAAAAAATATTTGACAGAAAAACCTTACTTTTGTTTAAGATAATTAGGGAAGTATGGTAACTAAATGGAAAGTTTAAAATAAGGAAGATCCAACATTACAAACAATCAATCTGATTGAATTATTCCCTTATAAAGAAGCCTAGATTGTCAGAGGATAAATCTGATGCAGAACTAGTAGCCTCAAAATGTTAAAAATACCTTGATAAAATCAACCTAAGCAATAATATTATATATATATATATATATATATATATATATATATATATATATATATATATATATATATATACTTATAGGGGATCGGTAAGGTCGAGCGGGTAAACGCACCTACTCACAAACCCAAAGTTTGTGAGTTCGAATCCCGGCACCGGCATGAATTTAATTAAATTAAATTATTCAAGCAATTTAACACCTCCTCCCTCCCCCCGGGTATGTGAGGCCCACCAACCTACTTAGAGGCAACTCACAAAGACCGGGCATAGGAGTGATGACCCTACCCCGTATACCTTAATTGAGAATCGCGGTGTGGTCTTCCATGTGTGAATACCACATCGCGCGGCTAAGGATCTCCGTGGTCTACAGTGCCAACCAAAAAAAAAAAAAAAATTATATATATGCTTATGCCCGTTTCGATCCTTAGAATAAAAAAAAAGAAGGAAAATAGGGAGACAAAACGACATTCTCGAGTACTGTACAAAGACTAAACTTCATCTTTATTAATTCTCTCTCTCTCTCTCTCTCTATATATATATATATATATATATATATATATATATATATATATATATATATATATATACACACATATATACACATATGAAAACAATACAACTAATGGACAGCTAAATATACTTTTTATATCTACTATATATAATATTCAAAACAATATTTGAGTAGAATTTGATCAAGTTAAAAAATAAATTCAACAGGGCTTTAGCTTATCCATTGTATCTCTATATGATCTTTTATCATTTAAGTATATTAATGAATGTTGCAGAAACTCAGAAATGGTCAAGCTACATACCAATATATATATTTTTTCTCACTTAAAGAAATTCATTGATAATTTAATTTTTTAATTTAAAAAAATTACTTTTTTTTTAAATCTAAATTTGTAATTGTCTTTGATGTTAGAACAATAACAAAACAATGTAATCACTTAGACAATATAAATTCATAAATAGTTCTTTAATCAAGACTAAAATAACTTATTAACGTACATTAAGCTTTTTCGAGAATAAATTTGTTTAACATGAACATTAAATGCCTGTTCTTCACTCCTACGCCATTGCTGGTGGTGGGAATATTTTACAAAGGAACAGGCCACAGCTTGGAGTTAAAATGCAAATTCCTTTATTATGAGTAAAGAGATGTAATTAAATGTAAGGGACGGGATGAATTACAACTGATATATATTTTAATGAGGTCCCATAAATCTCAAGCTCTCTTAATCCCGCTTAAAGTCGAGCCCCCATTATTCAGTCTGGCTTCAGGGGTTGAAAAGACCATGAGATATTTACTTATTTTTTTCGTGGTCAGGGTTTATTGACTACAGCCTCTTTGAGGGAGGATCATGTACTCTAACAACAGAAATTTCCTAGAACCACTAACTAATTATCAGAATGAATCAGCGTAAAACCAAACGTCGCTGCTTATACAATTCAATATTCTGATTTTAAAAATGTATAAAAAAAATTAGATAGTTTCTAACATTCGAATAACTCTTTCAGAAACGAATTTAAAAGCTAATATAATAGTTTATGTATGTAATACCTGTATGTATCCAATAAAAAATTATAGCCATCAAATAATATTCATGTATGTATTGTTATGTTTTATCTAGGTTGAGTTGAGCTTGATATCTCTTTAGCTGCTAATACATTAGTCTGTATATATAGGGATGCCATTGGGCAATCATTGAGGGTGATTATCCCAAAATTAAGTAAGCTTATGAATACTTTTGGATTTCTTACCTTGTCCTCTAAATTGGATACCTTTCCAAGGGCCTGGTTTGTGGTTACCATTATTTGATAATTACCCAAGATAATGTTTCTACTTTTAAGTTTAATACTAATGTTAATCAAAGTTACTGCTATCATACTTAATGAAATATATTCAAATTAAATATGGGCATGGTTACTAAAGAACAGCCTCCTTTCTAACATTTATCTTTATTCCTCAAAATTAAAATAACAAACTATTAGAATAAAAAGTTAACTACGGAATGATTCAGCCAAGACTTAGCCATTAACTATCTTAACATAAATCTCTTATCTGTAATAATTGGTGTTGATGGTTCCTCAGCATCTCTCCCTCGGGTTCCCTTGCATATCTTCAGTCATGGAGCCAGAGCGCATCTTTCATCTTCAGAGTTGTTCCGCCCTCAAACGAGATCAGAGAGGAAGTCTCGCGTCAAGAGAGGTCAGAGCCTAGAGCAGAAGTAGTGGGTCAGCCGAGGTCAGAGCAGAAGTCCTCCGTCAGGCGAGGTGAGATAGCAAGTCCTCTTTTCCCGCCGCCTCGGCTTCTCTTCCCTTTCTCTCTTGTTATTCCTAAGAGGGGGTCGAAAACGTTGTTCATTGGCCGACTAGTTTTATAGAGGGAGGAAATTCTGGGATTTCATCGGATGGCTCCACCCCTTGTCCTAACATCCCCTGGGTGGTCCGATGTCCGCGAATCCATTATCCAACTATAATTTAATTATACCTTTTCCAGGCGGTCTCCACTTTTTCCTCGAGGCCAGCCGAAGCCTAAGGGGAACTGTTCTTAAAATTGATTAAGTATCCCAGCTTTGGCTTTGTCGCACTGCTAACTTCTCGGTAGGTTTTTAAATTAACTTATCCCTTATCTCTGAGGGTAAGCTCTGAGGTGACATCTGTCATCGCCTGTAAGTTACCCTTCTTTCTACCTGCTCGTCCCTTATTATCTTTTGTTCGCACCTGGTCTGGTTAAATTATATAACGATAATATTGTCCAATATCAATACATATCATTATGAAGGATACAAGAAAAAAAAAGACCAGCCCATTTCTAATCCATTTTTTTATACTCTACGGTGTTTAGAAATGATAGAGTAGACTTTTCAAAAGGACCTGTTTACACTGTATTCAGTATATATTTTGAGTTAAAAAATATTTAAGTTAAAACTTCTGGACTAAAACTTCCACGGGCAAGGCACATTGGTTTTAATCAATTATGTTACCTTGTTACAAAACGTTATTGAATCTGGTTGAAAATGCCTGCAACAAATGAGCCTGGACAACATATATATATATATATATATATATATATATATATATATATATATATATATATATATATATATATATATATATATATATTATTATTATTATTATTTTTTAATTTTCGACACTTTCGAAAAAGGTTTTTTCCTGTAGAGGGGGAGCATCAACTCCAACCACTCAGATCACTGTTTGTTTAGTCGTTTTTATTGTATGTTTAGAAAAGTCCTTACAATCCTTGAGGTATTCAACAGCACAGCTTTCTGGGCTTCATTTATAACAGCCGTCGAGTGGCCCAGCCGTTCAGTCGCTTCCACAGTGGACACTGGTATCAGACCATTGCTAGAGATCACAATAGCCCTCACAATCACTTTATCCAGTCTGTACAGATCTTTTAGTTCAGCTGCTAGAGCTTGATATTTTCGAATTTTTTCTGCACATACTGAATTAGTGTTTCCATCATTCGGCACAGCAATATCTATTATCTCTGCTGTCTTCATATTACCACCAATTAGCACGATATCAGGTCTGTTGTGGGTCACGGAATGGTCTGTTATAAACGACTGATTCCAATACAATCTTATCCCTACCCTCTGGACGATTTCTTTAGGACTGTACTTATAATATAGCATCAAGTCATTTAATAATTTTCTTTTTAGTCCTATCGCCTGGTGATAGATTTTGGCAACATCATCATGCCTCTTGAGGTATTCTGTGCCAGCCAACGCACCGCATCCTCCAGTTATGTGCTGAATAGACTCGTATGTACTGGCACAGAGTCTACACTTGTCTGATACGTTCTGTTGTTTCAAGACGTGTCGCCAGTAAGACCTAGTTGCTATGACCTGATCCTGGATTGCTATAAGAAATCCTTCTGTTTCGGGGAACAGACTTCCTCTAACTAGCCAGCTAGTAGACAAAGTTTTATCTATTTCAGTTTGCTGAAGCTGGTGATAAAATCTCCCATGTAATGCTTTCAAATTTCCATTCTTCCAGTCATTCGCTGTTGGTAATAATGTTGGACGCAACTTCTTGAGAGACTAATTGCAAGGCAGTGTGCATAATAATAATAATTAATTATTATTATTATTATTATTATTATTATTATTATTATTATTATTATTGGTTATTTTGTATATTAGGAGTTAATCCAAATTAAAAGAGGGTGAAACCGCAGTGCACATCAACTATTATAAATTTGTGAGATCAAGTAAAATAATTGCCTAATACTTGTTAAATCATCAAATCAATAATGAAATCACTTTGTTACACTTTGATTCTGATTCTACTGAAAAAAATAAGATCCGGTAATTTTGTCCGATAATAATATAATAATAATTTCTAGAATTATTATGAGAATTACTCCCTTATGCTATCCTGAGGCTTACGGTTTTTACTCACAAGGTACTCAAGTTTTTGAGGCCGATCTAACCCAGACTATACAACGCATTTGCGACGATAATGAAGCAATAATGAATGATCATGCAAAACAAACAGGTACACTTTAATAAAGAAATTTGGCGAACATAGTGTTCATAAAATTTTTTTTTTTTCTGCACACGAAGTGGCTATGCTTGTGCATCTAAATGGTTCTTCTGAATAAATTAAAGTACTTAACTTAATGTTTTTATAAAAGTATTTAATTATTTTTTTCTACAATGAATAACAGAATCTTACTGATATTCGGAAGATTTTCTCTACTGACCACTATCCAAGACGTTACTTTCTATTGCTTTGGCTTTTGAGAATATTAAAGCCCCGGAAAAGGAGATCTAAGCATCGACGATAGGGACGAGTAGACAGAGCAATTATTTAGTCAAGAGGAGCTCTGTGGCCGCTAATCTAATGGCATTATTCTCTTTGTTAAGTTGCCCGTCACAAATCACTCAGGAAATCGTTACAACAGCAGGCTCCTCTTCGCTAAAATCTAAATGACACCATTAGCCTAAATCTGATACAATTTAAACTTTATACAAATCCTTAGCAATATCCTTCCGTATCGGACGGATGCAAGGGTTCAAGCATTAGAACCGTAATCTGATGAAATTTTCTCCTAATAGCAATGTGATTTTGGATCACAGTTCAATTATTCTTGGTATCAGGATATCGTTGATATAAATTGGTGCTTTGGTTCTCAGCTAGGTCCCTGACATTTCGTTATACGTTTAAACATGTTGTTTTTATAATTTGTTTGATTATTTGGGTTTAACGTATATATGAATTCCAAACGGGGAAGGAAAGAAATGTCCTTAGAACATCCTCTTTACAATTTACCAACATATTCCAATCAGACTGAGAATGTTGACTCTCCTAATCTATTAATAGACTAATGAAATAATCGTTTTTTTTAGTTTAGGAATTGTATGTATAACCTTAAAGCTACCCAGATTTTGAGCCACACGCACCTAACGAACTAAGAAAGGATACAGTTTAGGAAAGCGATAGTCTTAACCGCTAAACCTTGAATGAGCCATAAAAATTGTGGGTCTTTTTTTTACTTTAGGTACGCCAGTTATTTTTAAATAAGAAACGTACCTGTTATAGAAAATTACTAGTTATATTTGAATCAATGTTGTTCCTCTGAAATATTCAGTACTTTTGGAGTACCATGAATGCAGCAACCTCTGATTTTAAGCTTTATTAAATTCATAGTAAACGTAATTGCAAATGGGAGAAAATAGTAGATAACCTACTCCAAATATAAAACAACATAAGGCATAATAATAGCTATTACTTTTCTATAACAGATGCTTTTCTTGTTTAAAAATAACTGGCGTACCTAAAGTAAAAAAGACCCGGAACTGCTTTCATTGGGCAATGCTAATGGTGAAAAACCATACAGTGGAAGCACACGTGAGAGAAACTGATCGATTTTATACCGTTGATACAGTAGCTAAATGCAGTTTTTCCACGTTTTAACTGACGAACAACAATCGAAAACGAATTCTCGGCTCTCCCTAAACTTCGGAGATGTACAACCCATTTCGCTGCGAGGAGAACACCCTTATAGTACTTCTTACGGCAGACAATCACTGTCGGTTCCATTCCCTGGAGGTGTCTTCCTGCAAAATCACCTTTCATTGTTTTGAATTTATCACAATCCTAACTCAACGTTGCCCAGAAGTCCGAAGAAGGTCACACTACTTGTAGAACTGCTGCAAGAAACACCGTCCTATGGGCTATCGGGACTCGCAGAAGAGCCATGTTCTGGGTCAACGCCAACCACATTTTCTGCTCCAGTGGGAGGTTTCGATTTCATGAAGAGGCGCAAAACAAAATATATCCAGCACCAATCCTTAGTACAAAGTCATTTGTAGTAGTTATCTGCACCCTAGGAGGCTCCTTTTTCTAAAATGAGAGCAAACCTGTTTTTTTTAAAATAAATAATGTAAGCTTGCGTGAGCTTCAAAAAAAAAAAAACAAACATCAAGTTATAATATCTGACAGCAAAACAACCCGAAACACCTAACAATTGTGTATATTTTAAATTGAATAAATATAACGGGAATCACAAACTTTTTAATCCAAAAATAGTAATAATAATGCAACCATTGGTAGATATATATATTTTTTTTAATTTCCATCATACCGTTTGAATTACGTAAAATTAGTATGATTAATGAATGATTAAAAAAATAAGAAAAATAAAAATATACCGTCTTTACATGATATCAACAGCTATCAACGTTTCCAGCTGTCATAATTTCGTTCAACGATATCTATTTATTTTGTTCCTTCGAGCCTGTGTTATTTTTCAATTTGATCAAATTTTAATCAGAAAAAAAGTAAGAAATAAATGAATCCTTTTTCATTATTTATTACTTTTTTCTTAATAAAATTCGACCAACACTGGTTAGGGTCAATGTGCCTAACGAAAGTCGAATCAAAAGTTGTCTCGAAAGTCGACCAGTTTGTACATAGCTTACAGAAGTAGATTCTATTTTATTGGGCTGGCTATTGCTTATATTTATATAAATATATTTATTTATCTATTGTTTATCAGTTATATAATAGACTTGGCCCTTATAGTAATGGGAATGACAATAGTAGCTTTATTCTCATTTCTACTAACCACACCAATGTATGATATAATCTTCTGATTTTTCCCATAACTTAAGGAACAAGACTACCTCTGATGACTTAAGAATGTTGTCGAGTAGCTTTCTCACAGCACAACGGAACCCTCAATACGCATTGAGAGCAATAATATATATCGGCAAAAGACCCTTTCTTACAATAATGAGTTCAAGTTAACACAATCGATATTAACTACATTAAGGGGTAACAATATTTTAAATTATACCACATAATTCCAGTTTAGTTCTATCCCCTCCACCCCCATGACCAGAGGAGACACTCATGAAGTCACACTCAAAGCTAGCCACCTAAGATATTAGAATATAGTTTATAAGAAGATTCTTATTGTAAATAAAAGTAATGTTTTGAAATCTTCACTGAGTGTGATTCGTTAACCATTGATAAATAATAGCTGACTGGTGGATTTGATCAGCGGCCCCACAAGAGCATAGTAAGATAACTATTTAGATACAACATACAGCATAAAACTGAACTGAATCAATTTCTGTACAGAAATTCCATCATATAGCAAACTCCATGTCATTCCACTTCCTAAGAAGTTTGCCACCGTACTTTATTAAGATCCCGGAATGAATGACTACTAGGCAATTTCATTATATCCAAGAGAGAGAGATAGCGAACAACTCCCCCCTCAAGCCCGACAGCCAACTAATTATGAAGTTATGTCCAACTGAATTGAGGTTCTGTGTATACTATTTCATTAACTCCTGTTATAGAGGCTATTCACTACTAGCGAGCTTACTCGGATTAGATTCCCCAAGCTCATCAGCGCCTACCTTTCAATGACATTATCGCCCGAGTCTGTTAAATGGCACCTATATAACTACAGGCTTTGCTTTGGAGATAATTATCACGAATATGGTATTGTCAATATCCCTTGAAATTATAATCAAAACCGCAGACTGAACCTTTAATTGCTAAATCGTATATACTATAAAATTGTATACACCCAAGCAATATAATTTAACCACAACTTGTCGTGATTGATAGAATCAAAGGCTCTTCGGTAATCGATGAAAACTGCATGAAATGCATCGATGGCAACTTTTAAATAAACTTTTCGCATATAATTGAATTATAAAATTGTTCCCACTTCTGGCAGCCAATTTGATTGGGTCTTTCCGGTTTAAGTCAAAATCCACTAACACCAGATCAGAATTCACAAAGATTTTTCACATTCTTAATTACCAACATATATTTTTTTATTATTAGTGATTATTGTTCTGTATCCAGATTTAAGTCTACTATATTCAGCACTGAAATAATTTATTTTACAATTACGAAGCTAAAATATTACTCCATTACAAGGAAACATTCACTGTTAAACCACGGCTTATGATTAATTTTATTATTACAGTTATATTAATTTAATTTTTCATTTACAAGAATTCCGGATGATATCAATAATGTATATGCACATTATTCAAAAAATGTTCGTAGCTCATATTTAGGTCATCCAAACTAATTTTAGAGCTTTCAAAATCACTTTAAAAAGATTAAACTGGTCCAAAGTAACTCTATCTCTTTTCACGCATTTAATGATTCAACTGTCCATAACATTTTAGATCCATTTAATTTTTGTAATAGGGAGATAAAGGATATCATACATAGGTTATGGTCAATGAAGTGAGATTTACTGATTGTCGTAATATCATGGATAAAAGTGTTGAGCCAATATTGGACCAGATTAGATTAGATAAAACTATAGTCTTGATTACTGATATAGGTGAATTTCTCTGGTTCATCCCCTTTAGTACGAAATATTTTTCCATAATCTCAATCAAAAATGAGTTCGTTTTATTCAAGAGACGGTCCTGGGATTTTCTATGTCTATTACAGCAAAAAATTCCGAAGGAAATTTAATAGTTTTGGCCTTGAGTAAGAATTTTTCCGCTCTCTTGATCACGTATGCTGATTGACTTGCTCGTCCTTTAGCAAAATCCTCTCCGCGTGTGGGCGAAGGTTCGGAATTGGAAATCCCCAAGGAAATTCCCGTTTTCCTCATGGCATTTTTCAAGAGGATTTCCTGAACGTGTATGGCGGCCTTTAGCTTTTATAACCTTTTATTTTGTAATAACTGCTTTCAACGTCATGATCCATACAAATTTATCAATCCTTCCTGTTCGAATCCTGAATAGAAACCTTTGAAAATTGAATTGTTAGTGTCTAAATAACTGTTATGACTTAGCATTGGATTTAGACCAGAACTACAAGATAACCAGTTCAATATCTCTTTACTCTTATAGAATGAAGAAAACGGGTGCATCGGTCTTGTTTAGACGAATGATACAATTTTGGATAAAGATATAAAGTTTTCGACGATTTTTCCGGGAATCAATACCTACAGGAGGTCTTTCTCATTAATTTCAGAGTGTATAACAAAGCAAATAAAGTATTCGAAAATATACCAACAGTTAACAAATGCCATTGACCCAGGAAATATTTGTTGTTAAATAATGTTTACAGCCCAGGAAGTTACTGTTGTAACTTCCTCGTTGTCAGCATTAAAACAAGTTCTATTTCCTTGATCATCCCTTCTCTTATTGTATGTATAACAGCCTATCTGAAAAGGACAGACATAATAGCAGTAGCTGTAGCAGTAGCAGTAGCAGTAGTAGTAACAGTATCATAATGTTAATTAGAATGTAAGAATCAGAATTAGAATAAGTAATTAGAATGTAGGACTAGAATAAGAATTAATCTTAGAATGTAGTCTTAGAACCAGTATCACAATATAGTAATAGCAGTAGCTGTAGCAGTAGCAGTAGCAGTAGTAGTTACACTATCATAATGTTAATTAGAATGTAAGAATCAGAATTAGAATAAGTATTTAGAATGTAGGACTAGAATAAGAATTAATCTTAGGATGTAGTCTTAGAACCAGTATCACAATATAGCAATAGCAGTAGCTGTAGCAGTAGCAGTAGCAGTAGTAGTTACACTATCATAATGTTAATTAGAATGTAAGAATCAGAATTAGAATAAGTATTTAGAATGTAGGACTAGAATAAGAATTAATCTTAGAATGTAGTCTTAGAACCAGTATCACAATATAGCAATAGCAGTAGCTGTAGCAGTAGCAGTAGCAGTAGTAGTAACAGTATCATAATGTTAATTAGAATGTAAGAATCAGTATTAGAATAAGTATTTAGAATGTAGGACTAGAATAAGAATTAGTCTTAGAATGTAGTCTTAGAACCAGTATCACAATATAGCATTAGCCGTATCACAATGTAGTAACCAGTATCTAGAATGTAGTCTTAGAATAAGTATTAGAATGTAGTATTAGAATGTAAGGTAGAATAAGATAATGTGAGACACTCTCACTATGTTTAGCTTTAAGTCTAATTATAATATCTTTAAAGCCTATCTGTCACTCAGTAACCTCATTATATATATATATATATATATATATATATATATATATATATATATATATATATATATATATATATATATCATGTAACTTGTAAATTGTTTAATAAAGTTATTTTTAAAGCTTACATCCATCGACTTTGTTAACTCAACGAAGAGTTGCTATATTTACAATTACCTCTATTTACAAGTAATATCATTCTGTCTTCTACATTGTTTTTACAGATGGTTATTAGCTACATGATGAATAAATTGTGAATAATCTTAAAGCAATACCTAAGTAATATTTTCCCTCAATAAATGGTTTCAATTATGGTTTTAAAGCACGAATTTTTTAATTAGGCTTCTGAAAAAATGATTTCCAATTTTTCACTGTCTTCTCAACACTTACTCAAGACACAAACGTTCTTCAACATCTGAGATTTTGAGAGCATTCGAATCCGTAGTGTTTTCAAGATAATGAAAACATCAATTGTCTCATTTGTCACAAAGGGCATTGTCTACTTTAGTAAATTTCGGCTTTCAATTCATCTATACACAGTTTTTTCAGTCGCTTAATATCAATTTCTACTCTTTATTACAGAAGTTCCCAACATCGATTAAAAAGTTTATTAAATAATTTTTAAAACATGAATAAAAGATATAACGTGTTTGAACACCTTTTCTCTATATTTTTTTTCGCTTTACCTGAATTTAAATAAATCAGGACTTTTAACGAATATTTTATAATAAACAGATAATTCATTATAAAAATATCTTACGTACAACGATCAGGAACTAAAAAGCAAATGCATTCAAATGGATGTAGCGTCTGCGTATTTGGAGATTTTAATCACGCAAATCATTTCAAATTCGATTGCATTTGTTTATATCCACATTATATGAAAGAATTGAAAAAAAAAATCATTAACATTAAAATAAATAAAAAATTATTGCTCGGCGGCAAACTTTCTACTTTCTACTATAATTTCTACAATAACTTTCTACAAAATCAATGATAAAGATATTTGTATTTATTAATTTCAGAGCTATTAGATTATCACTTCCACTATGACCATATTCAAGATTATTTATCACAAGGGCCAGATAACTCAGAAAAGCTTGTCGAGAAAAAGAACAAGAGACACAGACAATAGCACCAATCAACAAGTATCTTCACTTTTTTCCACAGAATCCCAAGAACAGACAGCTCTGAGACATCCCTCCCTCCTTTACGAGTATAGACAGATTCTGTATTCTTCAGCATGCTAGTATCTTAGTATCTTTCTTTCAAATAAGGACAAGTTTGGTCCATAGAGTAAACAGAGTTTTAATAGAATTACTGGAGGCAACTTTGTCGACAAAGTGCCACTCCGGCCAAGGAGGAAATTGATTTTGGATGTATTTTCAAGGATGCCCCTCTCTAGAATAACACTGTTATTTCACAAAATCGGCCACCTCAGAAGATTTTTTTATTTTCCTTTTTCTTTTTATCGTTCACTTTATATCTCAATAGCGATTCCTCTTTACTTATAATGTCAACTTTATCCATAATGTAAATAGAGGATAATAGGATACTTTTTGATGTTAGTGTAGCTCTGTATATTTAATGTTTTTCTCGTAAAAAACAACTGAATTTATAGCGCAGCTGGGGGACTATTTAATTTTAATAGGAGCTAAGCAGCCATTTTGGCTTCATAGAGATTCTTTTTAATAATTCAAGCCAAATAAGAAACTGTATTTACTTTATCCTTATACAAAAATTGAACGGTATTTATACAATGGTATGCAACAATAGTACGGTGGGACGGAACAAAAATACAAAATCCTATTAAACGTTTTAGGCAGACATAAGCTGACCGTATCTTCTAGAAGAGATTTGGTATAGAATTGTCATATTTCATACTCCAAATTTCTTTAAAAATTGGTTTGAGGTTGAAGCTCAAATCCTTCGTTGAATGGTCAGTATTTCTGTAATAAGAAGAAGTTTCTGAAAAATAGTAGGTTTAGGTATTTAAATGAGCATTGTAACAGGGATCAAACTAACTCTTTGATAATTTAAAAATAAAAACATGAAACTTCTTTGATGTTAAATTCCTGCTCCAATGGCACCGAGAAAATCGGTAAAGAAAAGCATTTTATAGAGCGAGCCAATCAGAAAATTGTCAGAGTTCACACATTTCTATGTCTAGTACGGTCTTCTATCCAAGAGGAATCAGGTAAAATTATCCAATAATGAGGGACACCAACTGCTGGAGGATAAGGGGGCACTGCCATGTTTAATAAGATTCCCTTGTTTCTGAGTCAAGAATAGGAAAATTAATTAATATTACAGCAATACCATAATTAAAATTCAACCCAATTACGTTAATGGAACGAGATATTGTTCTCTCTGAATCTTGAATGCATTAAACAAGCGTTTAATTAAAGCTTATTAAGAAAGAAATAATTGTTCCTCGAAGGCAGTGGCATAAGATCACGGATAAAGAATAGATTCAACTGAAAGATCGCCAAATGCTTACATAACTGATTTACTAATTACTAATTTAATAATTCATAATTAACACTTTTGAAATCATGAACACTTTTTAAAAGTTATAGTAAGAAACCAATAAACAAAGTTAAATATCAATGTTATAAAGATGAGAGAATGAGCTGTCGGAGACGCACGTCATAAGCTGAAGGTCACGTGTATATAGGAGAAAGGTGCAAAATAAACAGAACTATGGATGGCTGACAATGAGGAACAGTCAGCTAGATGAAGCAGCAAAAAATCTGACAGTCTGTGTCTGCCACACACCCACGGGATTTGAAAGGAGTAGAATTACATACTCAGAATACAGTAATGAAGTAATGAGAATCGCAAAGAAGAATATATAATTGTAAAATTGTAATCTCATAAATGGAGATGCAGTAAAAAGTTGCAAATTATATTGTAAACGGTGACATCATCAACCCAGCACTCAAAATTATCCAAATTTATTCACATACTGTACTGCGGCCTTAAGTCCAAATCTAAAAATTATTTTTGCAATCTCGAATTGCATAGTTTCTCTGTCTAAATACACCAATTCTTGCTTTCTATTATTTACAGAAGGTGAGCTAAGAGTTTTTAAAAATGACACCATATGCGTATTTAAATGTGTCTGTCCTAACAGCTCGGATGGAGGAATGTAATTCTGCGTAAAAAGAAAATAAGGCCTGGAATTCTTAGCCATAAAAAGCTCTTTCCTACCTCCTCTGTACCTAAAGGTATCCATTATTTATGAATTACTCATTATCGGAAATTAAAAAAAAATCATCTGGAACTGAATCGGAAAATCAACTCGGGGTTACTTGATCGGTGGCCTAATTAATTAAAATTTTACAATTTTAAGTTTCCCGTTATATTGTTCATTACACATTAACCTCAGACGGATAGAGTACATTCCATTGGGCTTATTTTCAAAAAAGGATGGCATATGCCTAAATGAATCGAAAGACTCTAAACTAACAACTGAAACTACTCCTTTCTTTTCAAAAACTTTAAAATTGAAAATTAGAACTAAACTGAATATATAGTTTACATATACCTAGTTAAATCTTGTGGAAATACGTCGCACCGACATCAGCAAAAAAGACTTAGTAATGAAAGTAAAATAATTTCAGTATCAACATAGATATATTAAGATCAGTAACAGAAACTCCTCTGACAAGATAACTAAAAAAAACTCAACATGCAAACTTAGACTAGCCAACAATAGATCACTACTTACGGGCCATTTATCTACGAACTTTCACTAAAATACCAACAGAGTAATAAGAGATATGACTACAGCTGAAATGAACATCAACATCAATAGAAGACAAAAAAACTCATTATTTTTTCATATCCCTTATTAAGCTTCATAATACTTGATAGTCTGGAGATTTTCCTTTTTCTACATATATGCATTTCAAATAATTCTATAATACATCTTCAATTTTTAATAATGCCTTATAATTTCTAATTATTAATTAGGTGATGGCTCACCTTTCATTATGAGTCGATCTTATAAACTAAAAGTAAATTTTATGTTTCGAATAATTGTTGCCAATGCTGCGGTACTCCAGAAGATATGAGCTCACTGAAAATAAGGTTTGTTATGTGTTTTAAAGACTCGTAATTTTTTCTCTTTCTTTTTTTTATTCCAGGAATTCTGCACCTCTTGGATTTTTCAATTACTCAATTCCTCCTCATGGAACCTCGATGTTTTCAATATTTGCAGTGAAGATCCTTTCACTATTCTACGTAACTCTCTATTTTGAAATTATTGTAAAAGCTTTTCTGTCTACTTCTTAACGTGTGAAAATAATGCGCCATACAATAAGGCCGTGCGTAAAATAGTTTTACATTAAAACATTCAAGCGAGAAGATAGGCTTGAGGCAGATAATAAATGATTAAGCCGTTATGTTTTAATTTTTTTGTGAAAGTATGGCAAAAACCTAAAATGTCTAATTAAATGCCTTAATCTTGGAATCACGTTTGACAAGCATTTAAAAAAAAACCCTGAATGAGAGACCTTTTACGTAGACTATGCTGCTTAAATCAAGAACGGGAAAATATGCAGTTAGTAATAACAAATGTCATAACAATATTCATTATAAAATTTGCTGATTTTCATTATTTCTGAGACAGATGCAAATCAAGATATTTATTAAATAAGAAAATATCCATTACAATGATATAAATCATGAAAGGCCTGACTCTTGAGTCACTGAATTAAATACAAATAAGTTCAACCTCAATTCAATTTTTGGACGGAATGGATCAGTGCATTTTTCTGAATTTTACATAAGTCATAGGAATGGCTTAGGATAATTTAAATTGAGAACAAAAAGTTTATAATTTGTTCTCTTAATGTTTGAAATTCACTAATTAATGATAATGTAAGGTTTAAGAAAAAAATTAATTTTTGGGGCGTTACCGCAAAACAGCATATTCATGGCATTCCTAAACAAATGTAAGAATACTTCATACTAAAAGGTGCGATTGGGAAAAGTAGAAATCATAAATAAAACAAGAACAAGGCACTAAGCTCAAAAAATAAATTAAGTTTAATGAACTGTGATGAACCGACGAATATAACACTTACGATTAGGAAACAAGTACGGAGGAATAAGTGAGGCCATGGATCTCTGGTGGTGGGCTTGGAAGCGTCCATTTCTCGACGAGAGGCCTACACGTATAGCCACTCTAGTCCTTGACACTCCTAAATCGAAAAATAGGAGAAGAGAAGAGTTCTAAATGGGCTCCTGCAATACCCCAAGGATTAGCAAGTTATTTTTTAACGGATTATTATCACAACTTCAATCATTTGAAGAAGAAAAATAATAAATTAAGGCAGTTTTACCATCCCATGACCATCTTAACACCCAAAACGGAATTCAATGAATACAAGAAAATAACCGGGCGCGCTAGCGACTCCACCCGCACAACCGACAAGCAAAGAGAAATGGTATCTACAAGAAATACTTACAGGTATTATATCATATTTTTTTTATAACAAGTAAGCGGTGCAAGCGAATCGAGCAGAGATAAAAAAGGTGCCCCCAAAGTATGTAATCACACTTATTTTCATATATACCCATCAATGAAAATCAAATCATTGCGGTCGAATATGTCCTCCCTCTTCCTATAGGCTTCGGAAAACAACGCTGTAATCTCGAAATCACTGAACGTTTTGAATATTTTCAGTTGAATCTGATGTATCATTGGCAAATCGTCCACAATGTAAACATTCAGTTCGTCAGTGGATATCACCTATTTCATGCTTTTTCCACACTCCAATATCCTTTCTGGTCCAAGACTGATTTAAATGATTCTAGTGTTTCATGAGAAGCTAAAACTTTAATGTCAAATACACACTGAGTAGCCAATATAACTGACTGTTGTACTAATTTTCTAATGCTAAATTTGTTGTAATAACTTATTGTTCGGACTTTCGCTGAGATTTAAACTTATTACGGGCTATTTTTCCCCTTTTTTTAAAAAATAATAATTAATTATTTATACCAAAAATTATTGAAATTTTAACAGGGTTTATTTTTTAACAGAAATGTTTTCTTGAAAAACTAATATGAAAATGCGATTCAGCGTCAAAAAAATACATAAAAATCATGTGTTACTTGTTGTATTTTAGAAACTGGACAATATTGCAATTTAACCACGTACGCAATGCTAAGCGCAACATTATGACTCATGCGAAATGATAATTCTTCGTGAAATTTAATTTCTATCTTTTAATTTCTTAGGAAGTTCTTATAAATATATTAAATGAAGGGCAATATAAAAATTCCAATATAATCTTCATTCAATTTATTATGTTTAAGTTTCGGGGAAATATTTCCTCATCTTCAGAATAATCTTTACTATCTTGATAACATAATAAATTGAGTGACGATTATATTGGAAATTATATACTATCCTTCATTTTATGAAACGTAGACTCCAAATATGAAATAAAAATAGGGATTCTAATTTGGAAAAAAACGAAGATGGTGCTGATTGAGCACCTTTGCGCATTGCACATTTGCGTTAAGCATTTATACTTACGTAAAAAAAAAATAGGGAGTTATTTGTAAAAATTTTGTTCTATCTAATAAAATAAGAAAGATAAGTGAGAATATATACTTTGGGGGACGCCCTGTAGAACCCTTCCGCTCGATTCGCTCCCACTGTTAACGAGATATTAAAAATATAATTCGTGTAAATTTTCTCAGTATTGAAATATGAACGATTTGAGACCAAATTTGAATCTGAAAAACGCTCTATCGCATCGCGATACCCCTTCTCATCCTAATCATACCACATTCCTGGGTGGCAACATGCAGTTTCCTGGTTCGCGTTATATGCATAGTCTATCACATCCACTGACTGACCTAATTCGTGAAAATACGTATGTCAAAGATAAACCGTCGTAAGTCAAATTTTGTTTGATTTGGATTTTACTACCTTATTTGCATTATTCTGCCCATAATTTTCGAATGTAAGGATCGTAAATAAGCTTAAAGGATAATAAAATATGCAATAATTCAAATATAAAGAATGACCACTATCCACAACAAGCAACAAAGAGGGATTTATAACTTCTTTTTGCTCTTCTATAAAACTTTGAAAACATCACTTAAGCTGTGATACTTCTTAAGACCGAAAAAATAAAAAATATGATTTTAATACCATTTTCTTTTTAAACAACTTATATCTCGTTAGTCAAAAAAATTACATATCCTACAAAACGATGGTTGAAACGAGAAACAAATAAATAAATACATACATAAATTTTAAAACTTTTGCTTTTTCCTGTGCAATTGACTTTTTTCAGAACATATTAAAGCAACAAAATATTTACTATACCCAACACAATAACAATAATTTTATTTTATCTTTGATTTTATATCGACACCAGTCAGTCAGTGTGACAATAGTTAAAAAATTAAAAACAATTAATAGATTTTGAATAATACAGTAAACTATATTTTAATTTTAATCCAATTTGATATATTTTTTTTTTAATTTAAAAAAAATTACTAGTTATTAATAGTTTATTTTTAATAGGTATTGCGGAAGCTATGGATATTAAAGTTAAATACAGTCGTGTTTGCAATATACCATTTTGAGTTGCCATTCAAGAACGTGAGCCATGAATCGCCAATAGAAAAAAACTTAAGAATTTGAATATGAAAGGAACGGTCCCTTCAGAACTCAACCAGCTATAGATTTTTTTTTTTTCGGTTTTATAAACCATCATTTTATAGTTATTACTAACAACAAGTAGAAAATAGAAAAGTTTTATTTTAATTGGTAACAATGGATAAACTTAAATGACCTAAAAATAAGTTCGCTGAGATTAAAAAAACTCTTGATGAAAAAAAAATTTTTGATGAAAAAAAAATTATAAAATCCTGTCATAATAATTTAACTATTCGCCAATTTTCCTAATGCAACTTAATTGAATAGTTCTAAGGAAGCCAGAAAGTTAGTAGCTAATTAGTTTCAAGTTAGTAATTCTAGTTAATAGCAAAAAAAAATATCATAATTGAAATTATCAATTCAATAAAATCAAGAATTTTTTTTTTTTAGGATTGCATCTATCGACTATACTAGCTCTTATCCTGATATGAAATTACATTGCATAATGTTAAAAGAGATTCCTAATTTTAATTATGCAATGTAAGATGCGTATATAAAACATTTTAATATTTACACATACGTAATTCGTATATCATAAAAATTATGTGAAATTCTTACAACTGGAGCATATATATTTATTGGAAAAGTGAGTCCTAATGGCTTATTGCAGTTCTTGTGAAAATAGAGATTGAAATATTTCACAGGAACCCTCTCTACATTCTTTTTAGTATCTGATACGCATTTAAACTGAGAATTCAATTCATTATTGTCTCTTCTACTATTAATTCTTTATTTTTTTTCTCAGTTTCTTATTTTATCGTAATTCAACAAAGTATATTTTGTGGTGATTTTAATTTGTTAAAAGGAAGAATGTAGTAATCTCTACCGAACAAACATTTTTTTCCAGATTACTTTAATAAATTCATTAAAATCAAGACCTTTTCATTTTCACATCGAACCAAAGTTTTTACCCATTCCACATAAACGGAAATCATCATTATCGGAATTAACAAAATAAATTAATACAAATTTCCAAGTTTTCCAAGGTTTTTCGATGCAGTCAACTTTTCAAGCAATATAACTTTTGATGATTACATTAAACGAAATTTCACTAAAACAGCAACAGAAACCACGGTACTAAAAAAACAAACTTCGTAACAACGATAAAGTACTAGACTAACTCATTTTTACAGATGCAGCTGAACAGTTGCGTAATAGTTTAGAGTAACAGTTATCTAATAGTTGCGAAATAGTTAGATGCCATTTAACTAACTAACTTCGTGAAGCTGCAAGCTGATGTGGGTCTAGACAACATATACTATGTCTAATTAGTATTAACTACCATTAATGCGTAACGGGTTTCCTTTTATTAATAATACAAGAGTTTTTACTTTTAGTGTGTTCGTGGTGATAAGTTTTATCTGTTCGTTTGTTGTTTCTTGATCTCTCGAGCGAACAATAGCCAATAGCTGTGATTACCTTAAAGAATTAATAGCGATTACTAAGATATAATAATAGCAAAAACAGTCAACAATTAGTGAAAGCTCAACATGAATCACTACTACTGATCCAGTCCAAATGGTGTCCATTACGAAACGTATAATTAAACGGTCTATAATAAAAACAATCACACAAACATATATTCAAGTAAACTGTTACTTCAATGCCCAACATAACACAACAGCTCATCAGGGTTATCGCAGTCCGAACAATCCTTTTAAACATATTGATTTTCATTTTGTAGTTAAAATAACAGTTCGCAAATAGATAAGAGGCGCATCTAGTTTTCAGACCATCAGAAGACAAAGGATAAAGAATTCTTAAATAAGCTCTGGTAAGCTAGGATGTTAGCTGAAATCAGTAATGGTCTTGCTAGCCATAGTCACTCTTTAATAACACCATCTAAGACTATTGCATCTGGGGACTGATTATTACCATGGTTACATTAGAATTAACCCTCTTTTGTTACAACCTGTGTTGTACATCACGTGCCCAATTATGTATATTTGTTTCTATTAGTTTAACTAACTACTTTAAGCATGTCTAGTAGTTTGGAGTTGTAAAAAATAGTAAAACGGCCTCTAATTTTAATTTTAATGAATTGGTTGCGCAACAGAGTCTTAAGCTGTATTTACATTTTCTTTATATGTTTTCTTTGGAATGCAAATAGTTATTTTCTTAAAGTCAATTCAGGAGTGTTTAATTTAATTTTTTATTTTAATTTGTGTTTATAATTTGCATGGTGTTGTATGTTTAAAGATTTTAAATATATTGATTTTTCCTTATGTAATAAGCTTATTTAATGAACCTAACAACCACTTACAGTTTGATGGTTAAGATCCTAAAGAAAGATGTAAGAGCAAGAGTGAAGATTGGATATCGTTTGTCCTCACCATTCCCAATAATTGAAACAAGATTGTAAATCTATTCATTGAGCTTTAACTCAAAATATGAAAGCAGTGTAGATGCATACGAATCAGGATAAGTAATAGAAATATATTAGCATGAAGGGGGATTTAGGAAAAACATAAAATATTTTGTCATTTCATAAAGTATCATTAATCTAGCTAGGAAATGAACCTGAAGAAAACAAAGTGTGAGGGGGAGCACATTGGAATTTGTGGAAACTGTCAAGGCAATACTGACCTACAGCGAGAAAGGGAACAGTGTGAGAGTTTACTCAGTGTAATATTGAGAAATAAAACATTTTGGTTCTAAGTAATAAAACCACCTACAAATATTATCGGTGATTTTTTTTCTGTGAGTGTTGTGGAAAAGCAGTGTGAAAGGCCCAGAAAAATCTATTTAATTCCATCATATAAAAACAACAACACACAAAGTATGTCCTCTAAATCGTCGATCACATATCCTAACCTTGAGAATTTGCATCTTCCTTGCAGCACTGTATTTAAATATTTAGGAGTATAGATTGATACAGGAACGCTAACAAATATAAATAATAAATCTGATATATATCGTGGAAGAAACATCGTTGGCGTACTAAATTCTGTTATGTGAAATAAAATTAGCTATTTGCAGACAAAACAAAGGATTTATAACTTCTTTTTATAAGGGATTCTTTATTGTCACGGAACTTTGACAATAAAACAAGATACACTGAAGTTACTCTCTCACCGTCTGATGGACTTCCTGAGAAGAAGTTACGGATTCTAAAGAGTCCCAGAATATCTCAACATAATTCTTTTAGAGATAATTGTAGATTACGAAAAAAAAAAACATACCCTTAAAAATAATTAAACCTGAAGACTTAATGGTCCAGCTATTTAATAAGGATAGAAGGAAACAATGTTGCCGCCCAGGCAAGAGTACCAGAAGAGAAGGGTATATTCCGAAAAGCCGTAGATACAAGATGAGAAAATGTGAGGAAATGGCTACTAGAGATAATGATTACGTGGATGAAAGAAAATGACGAGATAAAAGTACAGAAATCTGTATGCAGTAATTGTAGAAATCGAAAAATGTGTTAAAAAATAATGAAACTAAACAATTACCTAATAAACGAAAGATTTTCGTTTTCAAGGTTTAGTGAGTGAAAAAGTAAAATAACATGTTTTAATAGATCATATAATTTCTTACCTCATACGCAAATTATTTTTAAAAAAATTAGGCAATGCAAAAGTTTATCATGGAGCACCATATGATAATATATCGTCATAGTAGGCTTCATGGCCTCTTAAATTTCCAATGAAAAATAGTGAGGTAGAATTAACTGCACTCTAAACCACAACGATAAACCCTGTAAACCAAACCACCGTTTTAACTTTTACTGATCTAATTCTTACCGAGTTAAATGTGTTGCGAAATAACTTTTCATTTAATTTATCACAGGAAATAAATTTAACTCATCAAAGTAAGTACAGCATCCTTTCGTGTATCTGGTAATTGCATAGATAATAAAAATAGTCTCATCACCACTTAATTATTATACTAGTCTAGTATCATATACACAGTATAATATCTGACATAGAATGTAACACCACAAGACAAAAAAAACCCAAGACTATAGTCTCCTATTTACAATGGCATTATGAAAGAAGAAAATCAATAGCTAATTGTGGCGAAGCTAATATACAGAATAATATCTGTTATTATTCAGTTATTAAGTTATTCAGTTCACTGACAGACAGATGGCACTTAACGTTTATAGATGGCATTGTTACCATGATCCTTTTTACCGCCATTTTTTTTTTTTTTTTGTAACCTCTCTCAACTTGTTTTAGTTTAGTTGTTTATGTTTCTTCTTTCATGTCTCATGTTTGTATTTCATTACAAGTTTTTACTTATGACTTTGTCTTTATGAGTGAATGCACCTATTAACCCCAAAAACCTTATGGGACCAGTTGCTTTATATAGATGTTTTGTTCGGTATTCAGTGAATCATTGAAGTTCGTTAGTTTAGTGTGAAGTTTTGCCGAGTCTCCATAGGGAAGATGGAGTTTGCTAAGCACATTAAACCACTGACTGCAGATTGGCCAGTTTGAAAGCGTAAAATTCGTGATTTACTTGATTACCATGAAGGTGCATTAGATTGTATCGATCAAAAGTTGTTGAAACCGGATCCATTGAAAGCTGAGGCAACGAAACATGAAGTGAAAGAACACAAAGAAGCTTGTGATTTGTATAGAAAAGCAAATAGTTTCACTAAGTCCATGATCACCAGTACAGTTTCTGATGCAGTCTACCAAAAGATAATGGACAAAGTTACTGCAAGTGAAGCTTGGGAGGCGTTAAAGCAGCAGTTTGAGGCAACATCTAAAGACCAACTCTTTAAGGTATGTGCAGATTTCTTTTCATTTAGTTGGACATCAGGTGATGACATTTCTACTCATGTTGCAAAGTTGAGGAGTCTGTGGAATGAGCTAAAGAATGGCTTAAAGGAGATAAATGAAAACACCCTTCCGGATCTGCTTTTGGTATGCAAAGTTTTGCATATTTTACCACGTTCATTTGAAAGTTTTAAATCTAGTTGGATGCTACTTACTAAAGATGAAATTCGTTCATTTGATGAATTGAACATGCAGCTATGTGTTTTTGAATAATCCTGAAGCTTTAGTGGCTAGGCTCGATAGACAGAAACAGAGTTGTAATAGTAGCTCTACTAGTAAACCTAAGCCTAAAAACACAGCTCAAAAGTCAAAAAATTTATAAGAAGGATTGGATCTGAAGAGACAATTGTAGCTTTGTATGTTGATGATGGTCTTGTGGCGTCTACAAGCAAGGAAAATTTGGAAAATTTTTTGAAAGACTTGAAGGCAGAATTTAGAGTCACCCATAAACCACTTAATTATTTTTTGGGTCTTAAAGTAATTCAAAGTCAGGATGGGACAATTAAAAGCCACCAGAAGAACTATGTAAGAAGAATCTTGAAAAAATTTAACATGGACTCATGTAAACCAGTGTCAACTCCAATGATAGATACACCGACACAGAAGACTTTCAAATCAGGGAGAGAGAATTCTATAAGTGAATTTCCCTACCGTCAGATCGGGTACTTATGTATTTGATGGTTTCAACTAGACCTGATATAGCGTTTGCGGTCGGGATAGTTTATCGCACACTAGAGAATTCGTCATCAGAGGATATCATCAAGGTGAAAGGGATATTCAGCTATCTAGCAGGAACTGATAGTATGGGAATCATATATAAGCCTGGAGATGCCTGTCTTCTTGAAGAATATAGTGATGCTGACCTGGGTGATTGTTCAGAAACTGGAAGATCGACTATAGGAGTTCTTTGCAAGTATGCAGATGGGCCTATTTCATGGATGAGCCAGCGCCAAGCAAGTGTTGTTCTCTCAACAACGGAAGCAGAACTTGCTGCAAGCGAAGCCGCCAAGGAAATGGTATGGCTCAGAAGACTATTAGACGAATAGTCGGTCAACAGGTAAATCCTACCCTGTACATTGATAACGAAGCAGCCTTGAGACTTGCCAAGAATACCGAATTCCATAAGAGAACCAAACACATAAGAATTCGCCACTTCTGTGTGAGGGAGGTTGTTCAGGAAGGGATTATCAACGTTCAGAAGATAACCACCAATCTACAACTTGCAGATATGTTGAAGAAGTCGCTACATAAGCCGAAACTGGTAAACTGGTTAACGAAGTGGGTATGTCATGACTATCTATTCAGTGAGGGAGAGTGTTAAAGTTATTTAGTTCACTGAAAGACAAATGGCACTTAACGTTCATAGATGGCATTGTTGCCATGATCCTGTTTACCGCCAATTTTTTTTGTAACCTCTCTCTACCTGTTTTAGTTTAGTTGTTTATGTTTCTTCTTTCATGTCTCATGTTTGTGTTTCATTACAAGTTTTTACTTATGACTTTGTCTTTATGAGTGAATGCACCTATTAACCCCAAAAATATCGACTAGTGAGGTCTTTCCAAGAAGCGATTTTCATAACGAAGTAGTTTTTCATTACCACTTAAAGTGATGATTATGAGAAAAATATTATTATTTCAATTATAAATTTAAAAAACTACGCCACGTAAACTTTTTCAATTTATAGCAGGAAATTACAAAGCGCTGTTTGGTAAATTATCACATCCATCAGTTCTTAAACGATACAGAATGCTATGGAAATCCAATAGTAACAAGTAGAGACTGGATTTTCGTGTTGCGAAAAAGCGAAAAACGAGCAATGAAATACTAAATATAGTGCATTAGGAATCCAAAATGTGAAAACTTGTGTACGAAATGGGACGTTGGCCTATACACCGGGATGAAGGTTGTGAAATGTATTATAATTACATATAATAGGTTAAAACATATTGCATAATTAATTCTGAGATTTAATTCACTGATCGAGAACACTGGAATGCCATCATCACCTCCACTTCTAATATTCACTAAAAACTTGAAGAATCTACTCTTTAAAAGACTTCTTGTTTTAAAGACGGACGAAGAAATAATGCCAGACGATCAATTTGAATTTCAAAGCATTTAACACATCCTCAATTTAACACCATGACAGTATAAAACAGCGGCATTATAGGACTACAAATATTATAGGAAGAGAATATTTTCGGATGCTGCTAATGCGTTCAATTAGGTTTGACACCAGAGGACTTCCAACCTAACTAATATCTTATTCTTCGCCCCTTCATTTCGGACAGATGTTTCCCAGTGCGACAAGCATAATAACATTTAATTAGCTAGTTTTGGCAGAAGTACCACCAGGGTCGATCCTGATCTAACGTAAACGCAAACGACAATAAAATCATGCTAATAAAAGGAAATCATCATTGTCCAAATCACGCCGCAATACATTACACCACATAACTAAATTATATGACCAGTGCGAATATAAGGGACAGAAACATAGTGTACCGTTCACCACTTAATTATTCTACTAGTCTAATATCATATAAATAGAATAATATATGGCATGTAAAGTAAGACAAACAAGACGCGAAAATCAAAAACCTTAGGCTATGCATGATTCTCAAGTCACCTCAAGACAAGGCATTCAAAATTGAAACTAACAAGTCTAGAACAAGTGTGCTCAGTGAAACCTATTTCGATCTCTTCGTTGTTACCTTAGCAACATCACGATACAACCTCTGCGAGCCAACCGTTAACCAACACAAAGGAACCCACAATATTAATTTCACAAACAAGTTACCTAGGCACACCAGCATTCTCTTACAAGAAAGGGCGAGACCGCACCCACAGAAGATTGAAAGAAAACTTCCAGACAGGCTTCCTTGGCATACCATACATTTTAATTTTAAATCAGGTGTAGGTGCGGTCGGCTATACACTAGAGTTGAGATATCGAAGCGCGATAAATCAATATGTGGGATTTGAAAAATCGATACTTTCCATCAATATCTTAACCTCAATATTCGTATTTTACAACGATATAGCGATGAAACCTATATTTTAAGCTATGGATTCTCGATAATTCATATCCCGGTAATTCGTATATCCCGATAATTCATATGGATTCTCTAGTCCCTTGAAAATCTTCATTAAATTCGTATAAAAACAATGTAATCCGGTCCCCTCGATAATTCGTATTTATTTTCGTCTTCCAAGTAATGTAAACGTCCTAAAATACGAACTTGCATATAAAAAATTTGTTAACTCTTAACTTTTTCAGAGGAGAGGATAGTCAGCGAGAGGAGAATAGTTTCTATGAATTTCGGTCGGTTTACTATTTTTTTTTCTATTCCTGTCTGTTTAAAAAAGATCGTAATGAACCTGCAACCTTATTTTTAGTCACCAACATGGATTGATCCGAAAAGTTAAGTTCGCTCATGACTGGAAGCCCGTGAAAGAAAGGTGTTTTAAAAACAAAAAAGTTATCGATAGCCTAACGTGCAAAGACAAAAGCATGAACCACCTGCGAAATATTCAACGAATTGGTATATGGAAATATGGAATAAAAAAGGAGTGAAAATTTTCAATTGTTTATTGATAAATGTACAGCCCATAATAGTACCCCATCACTTAACGATGTTAATGTTCTGTTGTTGCCGTCCAACACAACCTCTTAGCTAGTCTCTAGACTTGAGTTGATTTAAGACATTTAGCGCAAGGAAGTTGTGGTGCAACTCTATCATAGCATCGAGAATCACCATCTCTCATAACTTTCCGAAATTTCGTCGATGTTGATGAAGGCTTAGCGGTAGCTAGGATCTTACCTGACGAGGGACTGTTGACTCCGTTTGAAGAGGAGATGAAGAAGAAATTGATGTGCCGACGATTATTTCTGAAAAGGTGAAATAATACATATACGCCATTACTTATGAAAAACATTTACTAGTGTAAATGTATTTTCTTCTTTTCTTCTCTAAGCATGCTTAACGAAGCCGTCGACAAGAGCCGTCTTCAAGGATTGCACCGAAAGAATATAACCGAGTTATTTTCAAATGTGGTATTTAAAGGTTTTGTTAGTCAAACTAAAATCGTTTGTATGTACATTCATATTAATACAATTTTGTACTAATTTTTATTTTGTATTTTTTACTACCAATTATTGGAAATCTCGATAATTTGAATATTTCGATACTCCATTTTTAACTCTCGGACCCTTGACCATACAAATTATCGTAATTCTACTGTATTTTATTTTTATTAACATTTCTTTTATTCGGTAAAACTTCAGAATCGTTACCCCGACATGTCGAAGGTCTGGATTATGAAGACCTGGCTATACTTTGAGCTGCGCATGCCCACAAAAAATACTCAAATAAATATTTACTCAATAAATCGAATACCGTGATTTTTGTTATAGAATTATTTTTTTTCATAATACCGTATGGTTATATTTTTGTGTTATTAATTTTTTTTATGCTGCTAGCATTTCTGAATATACTTTCATTGGGGAGTTTGCTTATCTCTTGAGCGAACTCAGGTGTAATCTAATTCAAGAAGTAATAATTTAAATTACGGTAAGGTCCCGACCTAAACTGATAAGGATCCGTTGGTATGATTATTTGCTGTGGGCATGCGCAGCTCGAAGTACAGTCAGGACTTAAAAATCCAGAGGTCCGCTATGTTGGGGTCAGTGCGAGCCTTCGAGGTGACAACACCTATTAGAGTGATCTACTGTGATTTCCCAGTGATATTTCTAGCCTTTCACACCTTGCTTAGATTAGCGCCCTCAAGCTGTCAAGGTCCAAACTTATCCCTTGGACCCAACCTTGTCAGCTGCCCGTAAGGGAAGGGGCAGCGTCGCTCTAGCAAGGCAGTGTAGTACCTAGTAGTAGTAGTTTCCCGTTCAGGACAGGGGAGTGCGCTGGTGACATTCGCGAGTGCGCTGTGACAGTTCTAAGTGCGTTCGCTACGGTCGGACAGTTTCAGTTCGTGATAGGACAATTAAAAATGGCACGGCGAAAACCACAGGTCCGTTACTACCACAGAAGCCAACTTAAGAAAGAAGACAGCGCCAGTACCACCCATCGTAATGGCCAGTAAATATTCCATAACGATGGTAAAAACTTTTCTGGCCAAAATAAAAACAGAAAAATATCTACTGCGACAGACAAAGGGAGGCATTCAAATCCACCTGGAATGTCTACAGGAGCGGCAGAAAGTGTTGTCAGGCTTTCAGACCCTCGACATAAGGCATCACACATACGCTCCAAAAGGAGGAAAAACTAGCAACAAATTTGTCATTAAAAATCTGGAGACCACCACGCCGGATGAGGACATCAGAGAAGCGTTTAAATCCCTAGACGTAACAGACGTGAGGAGACTACACCGCACGGACGAAACTGGGAAGAAGACCCCTCTGAATCCAGTCGTCATCACAGTTCCCATCTCCGTCACCATTGATGACATCAGGAAAATTAAACATGTCAACAAATGTATTTTTCACGTCACCGCCTATACACCCAGGAAAGACGTAGGCCCACCGCAGTGCTACAAATGCCAAAAATTTGGGCACACAAAGAATTATTGTGGGTATAAGGAAACCTGTGTCAGATGAGGGGAAAACCACAATATACAAAAATGCCCCAGAACAGGAACCCCTAAATGCACCAATTGCGGCGGAGAACATGTCACGTCCTACAGACAGTGCAAGGCTCGACAAGAAATAGTAAAGATAGCCGAGCAGAAGAAAAAGGAGAAGGCGGCAACCAACCAGAAGCCAGCAAATCCCCCCACCACCAGACAACACAGGATGACTAGTGATGACACCACCTATTCCTCTCTAATCCGACCCCCCACTCCTCCACCAATAGAGGACGTCGTTGAATCCCCACCACCACCGAATACCCCCACTTCTTCCACTACCCAGCCGGCAGACAACCAGATACCAGTCGACACCAAACCTCCAGTCACTATGGACCAACTCATGCAGCTTATGTTCAACCTTGCGAACCAGGTAGCTGCCCTAGTCCAGATCATCGCGGCACAAAACCAGCCATGAATACTTTCTCAATTGTCAATTTCAACTGTTGTGGCCTCGCCACAAAAATAGAAGAGGTGGAGGCTCTCCTGGCGCTCACTGAACCCACTGTGGCCGTCATCACGGACACTAGATTACAAGGGCGCTCCCCACGATTTCGAGGATATGCCGTAGCTACAGATGACTCACATGATCCCCATGGAGGTGTACTCATAGCGGTCCGGCATGGAACGACGTGGAAAAAGATGCCACCACCTATGACCACCAGAGACGCTCGGACCAGTCATGTCACCGTTCAGGTGCTCATGAATCAGCCAACATACATCACGGGCATATACCGGCGTCCAAGGGGATCACTGAGAGAGCTACGGCAACTCATCGAAACCTGCGGGGCAAAAACCAATCACTGGTTGGTAGGAGACCAGAATGCCAGGCACAGCCTATGGCATAATACGTCGGCAAACCCGACGTGAAGGCAGCTAGTAAAAACAGCTTTTACAGTTGTTCACCCAGGCACTCACACCTTCCGCCACTTTAGAGATGGCTCTACGTCGACCATCGACCTCCTATTAACAAGGCAGCCACACCGTATCACGGAGTGCACTGTCTCAGACTTCATCTCGTCGGATCACCGGCCTGTGATCTATGAAGTTCAAGGAAGAAGACCCGAACCGACGATGAAGAAATTTAAATACCAGGAGGCTGACTGGAGCCGTTACAAAGCCGAGGTATGCCATAGGCTGAAACAAGTTCCGACCCTGCGAACCGTGGAGGAATTAAATGACTACATTGAGGACTTCACGGCAGCACTAGTCGAGTCTGCGCAGACAGCCATCCCCATCTACCATCCACAGCCTCCCCACCTACAGAAACCCCCACCACACATCATGGCGCTCATAAAAAGTAGGCGGACACTGAAAAATCGTCATTCCCGCACAAGAGACCCGGACACCAAGAGGGCCCTGAACGCAGTGACTACCCAGATCAAAAATCTCCTGCGCCAGTGGAAGACTGCGACCTGGCATGAACAACTAAGGGCCACGCATGGTGATTACCGAAAATTTTGGAAGCTCACAAAAGCAGCTACAAAAAAGACCTCTGACGTCCGCCTACACGATGGTGACCGCCTCCTGAATCATGCTGAGCAAGCCGAGCTGCTAGCTGAACACTACCAGCAGGATATACTTGAGCGGACAGGGGTCCTGCTTTCAATACCGGAGATGGCTAAGGAGAACAACTACATGTTTGTCACTCCGAAGAAACTGAAAGCCATCCTCAGAAGAGCCCACGGAAATAGGGCCCCTGGACATGAAGGAGTACAGACGGTGCTATTAAAACAACTCCCAAGAAAAGGGATTGCTCATCTCACAAACCTCTACAATTCGTGCTTGAGGCTGAGATACTTCCCCGAAAAATGGAAACATGCCATCTTGTTTCCACTACTCAAGCCGAATAAGCTAGGGAACGTGGCAGAACACTACAGACCAATCAGCCTGTTGCCACACCTCGGTAAGGTTTACGAAAAGATCATCCTGAATTATCTTCGGGAATTCTGTGATGAAAACTCCGTAATTCCTTACGAACAGACCGGCTTTCAAGCCCATCTCAGTACGGAACATCATCTTATGAAGCTACAAACTGAGGTGAACACCAGCTTCAACCGGAACACGGCAACGGCTATGATCTCCATTGACTGTACAAAGGCATTCGACTCTGTGTCTCATGGTATTCTATGCCGTAAGCTCATAGACCTCGAATGTCCGGAACAGCTCTACAGTGTTATTGTCTCCTTTCTCGACAACAGGACCATCTCTGTGCGGGTTCGCGATGAGCAATCCCGGACCATCGATATGAAGTGTGGAGTGCCACAAGGAGCAGTCCTCTCACCAGTACTGTTTTCAATATATACTGCTGAGGTAGTTGGCAAAAACTACAGAACAGCGACCGTCGCTGCATATGCAGATGACATAGCCATCTACAGCACCAGTATGAGTGCCAAACATGCACTAAAACAGACCGAGAAAACCTGTAAAGAAATAGTACAACAGCTGAAAAACCTCAATATCCAGGTCAATCCAGCTAAAACGGACTGTGTAGTGTTCTCGCACCAAAAGGGCAAGAAGTCAGCACTGCCGAGGACTCTCCAGGTGGCAGACACCGTCATCTCACCTTCCAATTCCATAATATACCTGGGTATGAAGCTTGACCGGCATCTCAAACTTAGCACCCATTTATATCAAAAGACCAGGACGATCAGGAGAAGATCTTACCGTCTTCACCACCTACTGACTTCGCCAGCGCTGTCACTCCGCCTTAAATTACAAGTATACAAGAGTATACTGAGGCCAGCACTGCTATACGGGGCACCGTTGTTTACATATCTCACCGGTGGCACGCAGCGGCTCCTCCAGGGGTTTCAGGACTCGATGCTCCGGAAGATGGTAAGGACAACGGCGTGGAAGAAGAAAAAGGCTCCTGAACTTCACATCCTGCTAGATTTACCAACGGTCCCGGAATTTATCAGGAGGAGGCATATCAAATTCCTGGACTCGCTGGGTTACCTATCAAACCCACTATTTAAGACTCTAACACCAGCACCACCCCCACTTAGATGGCAGAAAATAGTGGAGGGAAACTCAGTGCAAAATGTGAAATAGACACTAAATTTAGTTTAAGGTTTTAGTTAAGTATATTAGATTAGGTTTAAATTAGTTGTAAATAGAAAAACGAACAGAAAAATAAAAGTGTGCCCCAACACTTTTGTTATAATAAGAATGAAATAAGAAATAATGTAAATACCAGTACCACAAAAATTCCTTAAAATGAAGATCAGCTTCAGCAAAAGGAAAATTGTCAAACAATGTAAATAACTGTAAATATAAGTATCCAGGGGTTTGGAAAAAAAAAATGTTGGGATCATGATTCTGGAGTTTTACCAGTAAATATAAGAATAACCAATATTGAATTGCCCAACCACAAATTTATAGATAGTAATTATATATAAATAATATTAATTAATCCTATGTAAACATATGAAGATAAAAAGATGGATAAAAAAATTGTCATCCATTTTATTTCTATATATCGGTATTTTTTCTAGAGATTATCGGTAGATATCGATATTTTTCTAGAGATTATCGGTAGATATCGATATCGATTCTCGATATGCATTAAAGTAATAGATATCAATATGCATAAAAGTAATAGATAACTTTATCTGAATCAACAGAGTAAATGTAATTTGTTTTACAATAACACTGGCAACTTGCTATCACAGAAATAATAGACGCAGGCTGGGAGATAAATAACAGAACTGCGAATGTAGTTTTTGAATGGGTTCCAGTCCAGTGCGGAAAATAGGGCAATGAAAAAGATGGCAAAGCAGCCCATTTAGCCAGAAAAGGAGAATAGTAGGGGTAGCTGAGCTGCAAGATGTTACCTTGGAAGACTGGGCGCACCAACTAACAAAAGGTTGCTGATAGATCGGGAGAATAATAGGAAAGAAAAAGAGTATAAGCTTCTAGAAGTAAAGCCTAACTGCAACCAATGGATTACAAGCTCCAGAATGTCGAGAAAGGAAGAAATAATACTGGATTGGATAATATTGGATTGGACACTGATTAGTTTACAAATGGCTACCAACAGAAGATCTCGCCCATATGAAGCATCCACATGCCAAAAGTGTAACAACGTCGCACAAGCACTCTATACTTACTACTAGAGTGTACCCAATATGAAAGAATTAGAGAAAAACTTAGGTTATCGATAAGACTCCAACATGGATCTCCTAGTCCTGCATTCCTTCATGTTACGTCGTTTCACTGAAGGCCACATGAGACGTCCCTTCATTTGATGTTCTTTTGCACATAACTTAGTACTAGCAATGATATTTTGGCTCTGTAGAAACTTAAGAGCAGCGTCATCATTTCTTATGTGTTCATTTAACTGGAATATAGTCAGTTAACATGTGATTTAATTAGAAAATAATTAACTACGTAGATAACAGCTATATTGTTATAACTACTTAGATAACATGTATCAGTTATAAAATAAAACTGGCATGTCTTTTCGTCCAAAGACCCAAATGTACACGCACGATGTACATCGCTGTATATAGCATTACATAATCAAGAATTGTACTAACCTAATATAGTTGCAAGGATTATGAGGCACAGCACGATGCTGAGGAGGATGACGGACACCAGCAACGGCTCCTCGAGGAACTCAAGCTCAGTCTTGTTAGCCGTGAAGTTGTTCGTCAGCGTAACGAATACATCCACCGGCGTAGGCTTCGTTTCAGTGCTCAAATCGGACCACACTTCGTTCTTCCCTGAGCTCTCCGTGGTCAGGTTGAAGAAAGTCTCCTGGTACTTTGCCGTGGCAAAATAATGCATAGTCGTCAGCTGCCGTTCCTTCCAAGATGGCCAATGCCGCCAGGGCCGCCGCGCGTGCCGTTTTATCACTGACATAGTGATCATTTCATATGGTTCCACTGGAAAAAAATAAAAAGATTGCATGTATTATTTTGTAAATAAAACTTTAAGAAACATGAGAATAACATAAATAAATAAGTTCAACGCAGTTATTATAGCTCCTCCAGAAGAATATGGTAGAGGAAATACTCTGAGAAAAATTTTTGGGAAACAATTTGAATGAAAAAAAAAACAAATAAACGAATGAGAATTCATAAATTTATTTTGGAAAAATTTAAATAAGGCTCCCTTCTCTATAAATGTGAAACTAACCTACCTTTTAAAGGTACTCTGAAGGGGGCGTTAGTTTCAACTTAGTAACCGTCGATTAGTCATATTCTTGGGGGCGAGCTTAATCTATTTACAAAATATTGTAGGGGTCAAGTAATATGCATGGTAAAATAACGCAAGATAGAAAAACTTCACCTGATTTTAGTAGGATTCGCTTTTGTTAAAATTAAAACAAGATAAAGCATGCAAGAATTGGTTTATACAATGGTAAACAGAATTACTTAACGCAACAAATATTTCTATTAGAACTCCAATCAGAAATTAATATTTAATTTATCAAATAATCTTTAATAACCTTATCAATCTAAAAAAATTATAATTAAGAAAAAGTAATTAAGAAAACATGTTCTGCTTAGATATGTAATTAAATAAAAAAAGGAGGATTTTTAAAAGAAAAAGGAATTATGCTACATGAAAAACACAATATAGTTTTAAAACCAGGGTCTAATTCCAAACTGCATTAATCAATCGTTGAATGGGACACGCGTATTTTTGTAATGGGACACGCGAATTAACGAACACACAACAGTGAAGACTTTAAGATATACTTTTATTGTCTAAACAAGATCTTACAATGACATTTATAATGCTTCTTACAAACTAAGTTACAATATCTTAGCTATCTTACATCACTGCTTACTCTGTATGGAATGTTCAATATAGAATCTTAGAGAAGGCTTTATAGGGATGAGAATAGAGAGGGGATGAAATTGCAAGGAGAAAAGGGGGGAGATAATTTCCTCTACGCCTAAATTCTGGGTGGCCTATTTAGGAACAATTCTTGGAAGCTCATGTGAACTTCTTGTGAAGGCTGTCCTGAAGGTTCAGTTAAAGTATACAAATGACATCTGAACTAGAACATTGTAGCAATAAACTGTTGAATATAAGAGAGAGCTTGACAGGCTTTCCGGTAGGAGACAAAAGATCTTTGGGCAATGGTCAGTCGACACTGACAGTGACAAGGTGTTGACATATGCTAAGGATTCCCATATGTATGGTCTAAGACATTAGAGAGCCCTGAGAAAGACAGTTTACTGATATTAAACTAATGTTTAAAATTATAGTTATAAAATTGTTAAATATAATAGTCGTCTGTGTAAAAACTCGCGTTATTCCGTGTACGAAAGTCAAGAAAAAAAGATAAGATAAGTCGGGATAAGTGAATACTCGGGGCAAGTACAGGACATGGGGATTTATTTCGAAACTATTATGTTGAAAGAACTGCCATTTATAAGAATTCGAAGTAAATAGTAAAATTCCCATAGATGACAACTCTCCTAACAAAATAGATTAGAAATAAGTTCCCATTAATGCACTTGCCCCTACATACCTTAATAATAATCGAGATGACTACGGATAGAAGCTATAACATGAATGTTTAATTTAATTTTCAGTTTTTTTATTTATTTTTTTTCAAGTTGTTTAAAAGCAAGTATAAACAATACAGATAGTGGATTTCACCAAATAAAAACAATTACATCGGGGCCTTAGAAAAGAAAATCTCTTGAAGGAAAAGTCAATCTTTCCTTCGACCTAGGAAACTTTCAGAAAAAAGAAAAAAAGAATCTGAAAGAACCCTAAAGAATCTAAAAGACCCCTTACCAGTCCCTCCTACTGCTTTGTCTATTTGTTGTACTAGTTTTGTCATCTGTTTTATACTCTATCAATAAGATTTCAATAAATACTCCATTTAATAAAATTTAAACCATCTTTTGAAACTATCACGAAAGATATGAATCAATATTAGAAAACAAATTTATTTAGAATAATAATGAATTTTCTGGAGCGTTTAATGAATAAACGTAAATTCATAAATTAATTTAGCTTGGAAAGAATATTATAAAACAGACACCGCACTCTAGATTACTAACCAGGTACACAAAATAATTTTGAACAAAGGAGCGCAGAATTTTTAAGTAATTAATAAGTAATAAAAAAAATATATTTAAAAATTCAACATTTTTCAATGTACATTTTTTTTTTCATAAAACAAATATAAACAGTTTACATTATGTTATGCCTTGATAAAAAATGTTGACACAAAATCTTATCAAGAATACAACAAAATTAATTTAGAGTCAAATATAGATATATATTTTTATTTTTAGCAAATTCTGGAAAAGACCTTCGAACAAGAGTATTAACTTCTCTAGGTTTTTTTTTTGCAATAAGCTTAATAATATTAGTATTTTTTAAAAGGTGTTATCTTTAATCGAAAGTCGAACAATGTGGACATAGTTACGAGCTTCTGATTAAGCGCATTTTACACATATTTGGTGAAGATCTGATCTGGAAAATTCAGGTGAGATAAAGGCTATCACAAATAATATATGTCGTTATCTCTATTTTAGAAACAGACGAAATGATATAAACCAATATAGAAATAAAAATTTAAATTAGCTTCTTTTCGGAAGTTCCTAAAATTAAAATCACAAGTCTTTCTAATAACAGTCAAAGAACTAATCGATTGAAGCTTGAACAATCCAGGATCGATTTTTCAATCATAATTCTACTATAAAATCATAATTAATGCATACAGGTCTTAAGAAATAATTTTTCAGCAACTGCATGCTATGAAATTGGTACTATAAATACCTAAACATTTGTCATATATAGAACCATAATTTACGATAATAAGTCAACCTTAATGAAGCATATTGATATTATTATGAATCTAATGTATTCGTTTTATTCCAATAATAACTTAGTAATATAGAAGGTAATAGTAATAAAAAATATAGAGTACTCAAAATAGAAGAGACTAATAGAAATTAAGACAGTGTGTTTAACAGAAAGTATAAAAATTTTTAATAAAAAAATAAAAAAAATGTTATCACGATTACTGTTATTTTGGTGGAATTATCTTTGCTGTGGCTCACTGCATGGGAAAGTTGTGGATTAAGTTCTTCAAATGAATGATTGATGCTGCCTAGCAGTTATTTTGATAACGTAATCCTTAACTTTCCCATCCACCGTATACAGTCACTGTATACATTATTCTACTAGAAAAAGTAATTGTGAAAAAAGTCACATCCAATGCTACTACCGCCAACAATTCAATTATTACCTGTTATAACAAATACAATTTTCAGACCATGTAATATTGTGAATTTAAAAATGCCAGGAACTTATTATTATTATCAAGTACACTTTTCTTGATGATGAAAAATTTTAATCCATTTTTTCTAACTAAAATAAATATCAACACATTACTGCAAACCTAACTTAAACCATTTAAAATATCGCTAAATTATGAATTGATAAATTAGATTGATCCTTCTATACCATCATGCGGATGTCAACTGCTAAATTATGACTAATCGCCAGTGGCAACAACAATCTATCGGAAGGTGCAAAATATAAAAGTTCCCAACAATTTTGACCGAATTTCCAAACTATATTAAAATTTTTAATTTTCCTAACTTAATTATGGAATATTTTAATTTTTCTCAATTCTTTTGGATTTGTACTTTTCACTTATCTGTTACAAACGCTGACATTTGACAAATATATTTTTACTTCCTTGTACAAAGTAAAGAAAGTATTGTAATCGCGAAAATTTTCGGTTTTCAGATTTCAACGGAAATATCCATTTTGACCATCCCTGAATCCATTTTGACTAGTTTCGTCGTGGCATCTGTACCTACGTACGTTCGTACGTTCGTTCGTTCGTATTTCGCATAACTCAAAAAGATTAGCCGTAGAAAGTCGAAATTTTGTATTTAGGATTGTTGTAAAATCTAGTTGTGAACCTCCCTTTTTGGTCACTGCTTAATCACCGGAAGTGGTACTTTACTTGAAGGTCATAATTGATTTCCATAATAAATTATATTAAAATACTTTGCAAAACTTCTAAAATTTGGTATTTATAACTTATATATTGATTTAAATAACATACTAAATTTTTGTCTAAATTGGAAAACCGGAAGCGGTACTTTACTTGAAGGTCATATTAGACTTTCATCGAAAATGATATTAAAATATAATGTAAAACAACACAAATTTGGTAAATAGGATTTTTATATTGATGTGAATGTATTTACTATATTTTGGTTAAAATTGGTGAGCCGAAAACGGTACTTTACTTGAAGGTATAAGCTTACATCAAAAATTATATTTAAATTAAATACATAAATCATATGTTTCGGTAATAATGGTTACAAACGCAATTTGGTTTCCAATCCAATTAAACATTTTTATTACTTGTTTTAAGTGTTAAAATTTAGTGTAAAATACTGGTTTTCCTCCCTATTTGTGTGTGTGTGTGTGTGTGTGTGTGTGTGTGTGTGTGTGTCAATAGATGGATGTCGCGACGTCGAGTGTCGTTTTTAATGCAATCTTTGGAAACTAGTAACCAAATTGAGGATCACTTTTTGAGCCATCGATTTATAATTTATTGGCGTGCAAGGAAGTAATGTGTTGTCCACATCAGATATGTTTATATTCAAATAATACCGTATCGATCGGTACTGGTTTTAAATTTTAGAAACTCTTGGAATAAATTGTTTCATCACAATTTTCGAAGTTTGAATTAGTTTCTCAAATCTCGAATTTCCCAACTTTTTGGGTATTCAAACTATTAGAGGGGATGACACCCTCCCCTATTGGCTCTCCCAAATCACAGCACATCAACTTGGTATGCGTGGCACTACCCCAACTCTTTAACTCAACAATTACACAAACCAATTACATGGTTAATTAGTTTACTCATTATACGTTCAATTATTACACAAACCACTAACGTTTATTACTGGAGACTGAAATAGCAACTAAAATTCGTGTAAAACAATTACTCTTAGTTTTAATCAAATAATAAGACCAACATTGAAACACTTTGGCTAAACAAAACTCATACGGACATAAGCCTCACGAATATAAGGAATAGTTAAAAACACTGATACGAAACTTCAAATAAAGAATGATATGGATAAGGCCCACAAATCCTGAAATTCATTTTAGTTAGTAAAGCAATTCAAAAATGTTTTCCCCCGCCAGTTGCTTAGTTCGAGGATTAAGGTAAAGTAAGCAAATATCTCGGAATTATTCTTAATGGAATCCCAAAATGTCGATAAAGTAAAACAATGAGAAAGAACGCAAGGAATCAATTCATTGACGGATTTCTGAGGTTTTTATCCTTTTATGTAGGTAGAAGGTCGTTAGCATAAAGTAAAACGTTTGACAGATGACATGTAAACGCTAAACAACCCCAAGAACGTTAATTAAGGATATTCCCCGATGGAAACTAATCAACATTAAATTAGTGTCTAGAACGTTTTTTATGAAATTTGATATGGAGCTTCGAATTTCAGCATTACCGTGTTCAATATTACACCCATAACGATGTAGTGAGAACATCTTCGATATACTGATCGATCGATTTATTTGTAAAAGCTAGAATTCCAACGCAATCATATCATCTACTCTTACAACAAAAATTCAAGAAAGGCAGCGTATAGTTGATTTCTAGATACCGTCAATGAAATCTTTGAAATCGAATGCATATTGTGTCATCAGGGCGGTTAGGAAGTAGCGGAAAATTTTATTGGTAGTTTTCCCCTTCCTAAAATTCGAACAATTGTTGAACTTTGGAAGTCATGAGGAAAAAAACCCAGAAAGATACAGCGAATTAAAAAAAAATTAAATACTAATTTATTTTCGGAATATTTCTATTATTATTTATAGTTTTATATTATTAACCTATGGGAACTGGGATGGCCGAGCGGTCTAAGAAGCTTGCAATAGGTAATCAAAGTTAAATAACGTCGAGTGTTGTTAGTACTTGGATGGGAGACCGCCCGAATTGGGTGGCCATGTACCAGAGAAAGCCACAAAGCGCGCGATTCCCCTCCCTCAGAGTATGTGAGACCCATCAGCCTACAGCAGGCAACTCACCCAGACCGGGCGTAGGAGTTATGACGGTACCCCGTGTACCTAAGTTGTGAATCGCGTTATCAAATAACCGTCCGGAAGTTTGATCCATGGACGGTCTGCTTCGCGAAAAGAAATATAGTGTTATTTATTGAGGAAACTGGGATTGAAGGAAATCATTAAGATTAAATGATAGTAATAGTAGTGAATATGATAGTAGGTGCCGCTTAAGATAAGCGAAAGTAAGAGCATCATAAAACTAGAGATGGCCCGGTCGACAAGGTGTAATAAACCGACCAAGGTCACTATGAACAACAGAGAAAATATTACAAACATTTCCTAAAAATATTATAACGCCAACCGATGAGATGGTCCAAAAGGAGAGTGGGGACAAAATGCATCTTTTCAAGAAGGAGAAGGGGAAAAGAGTGTAAGAGACAGAGAAATAAGATAGTTCTTGGGAGAAGGTTGAAGAGTGTAGTTCTGGAGAGAAAGTGGAAGAATGAAGATAGTTCTTGGAAGAAGCAAGAAGACGGAGGTCCGCAGAGGGTACAGTTGAGCAGTCCATCGAGAGACGAAGTTCGAACCAGAAGGAGAATAGGAGGCCCTAGCAGGAGAGAGAAACCTAGACCATCGAGCACCGAGTGTCGAAGGCAACTATAAGATAAGTGGCAAGACATCCAACATCCAAATAATGTTTTAAATAAGCAAGAGTTCTCCCAGTATTCTCAAATACATATGTTACAGTCCATAGATTTTTACAATGAGAGTAATTTAGATTAAAAATTAGTAAACCAATAGTTTAATTAGCAACGTATATAAATAAAGTAAGATCTGTAACAAAATATACCATTCTATTTACCCTGCATGCCATCATATAGTTTAATTAAGTGAAACACGACACCCTTGGAAAGGATCTTCAATGGTATTTATAATATCCCAAGCTATTGACCATAACAGGAGGGTCTGCGGTCTTTTATGTTAAAATATAGTTTGATTGATCGGCTCCCTTCTGGAACGATGCAAATAGAGAATAAATTAGATAAGTAAATTGAGTAAATGTCTGGAACCCCCACCTGCCTTAGAAAAGCAGTTTGCCAGAAACATAGCAATAGATTCTCATGCGCCTGCTGACCCCGAACAGTCATGATCCGTGGAAATAGACTGATTTGTCACTGTCCTTGAACCCGGATGAGTCAGTGGGAAGAACACTGTCAAATTGGCCCTAAAGGGAGTGGTAACGGTTCTATGGGTAGCCTTCCGCGGCACCATGAAAACCAAGGTTTGCAGCAACGTGAGGTTGGATGACTCCCTTCAGACTGTCTGTTCTCCCGCAAGCTATAAAATGTTCGTAAGAAGACCACATCGCACTGCCAAAGATCTGCAAGGTGTATAGTGCCAACAGAAAAAAAAAAATATTAACAGGTCTATGTGACAATCTGAACACGCTTTCGACGCTACACTATATTAACTATACATAAATGAAATTGAGGTTGAACGCATGTCAGTACTATGAGTAGTATTATAACTTATAAATTAACATGATTTCGTATAACCAAACAGATAAGGAAAAAAGTTGATCCAAAATATTTGACAGAAAATTGGCAGTCTTTCGGATATGTAGCCTATGTGCGAGTTATTATAAAAACATTTACTGGAGAGAAACTTTTTTATATCTTGATACTTTTGACAGAGGCTCATATGTGCTGAAGTTTGTTATGAATTATTTTTGTTACAAAATTCAGCCAACACCTTATTTTACTCTGCTCATAACGCAAAATAAGTAATCTTCCAACTTAAACTTTTTAAAATCAACTTTTTGTTTTTAATAGCCCTAGAGCGTTCATTGGAGCACCGTATGCGATTTAGCTTTTTAACCATTAGCGATTTAAAACCAACTTAATAATGTATCATATATTAACAATATATGGAAGACATATTTAGGTCAAAAGTTAGATTTCCTTCCACAATTTCATTTATTCCGAAAAAAATATACAATATTTTAACTTTTATACCACCAAAATACAACTAAGGCAAACAAAAAGATATCATTTTTAAGAATAAACGTTAACAATGTTCCCACATATTAAATAAACTATCGCCTAACCTGAAAAAAACAAAAAAACACTTCACTTTGAAACAAATTAACGAATGGAACCATTTTATAAAATTAATAATACAAACTAAGGCAACCAGGATTACATTATATCATTATTCACAGATACAGGTAAAATAAATTAATTCATTTTGTTTTTATACAAGTACTCATATAAATTTGATTTTGGAAGTTATTACAAACTTGATTGATGAGAAATATTTACCCAGTTTGAAAAACTAATTTGCGGAAATATGATCACTAATATATATGCATGATATACCATGCTAAAGATTTTAGAAAAGTTAATATCTAACATATAAAGACGTAGAAGGTGATGGAAAGTGACGAAAAACTCATTTACTTAAGTGATTGTTGTAGCTAATAATTTCTATTTCTATACATTATTTAATGAAAACTAAATGTTTCGATGGAAACTAAATGGACATTGCATGGAAACTTTAAAAATTTCACTAGTCCAACATGAGTAGAAATTTATTGATCTTACTCAAAGTAGAGTGATAAGTGAAAGTTGTCTAATTGCCTAACAGATTTTTTTTTGTTGTAATAGAATTAATACAAAATAGATTCATTATAATCCATAACTATTACTTCATCATTCATAATATCATTGATTATCTAAAACTTAGAATTTTTTACAGACACGACCAATAAAATAAAAATATCAACTCCATGAGGTAATAAGAGCTCTTGTTAAATCAAAGGAAGAAACCGCGGAAAGTTGAAATATGTAACGATTATATTTTAACATTTATTTATTTTTTACAAACTTGCCAAATAAAAAAATTGCTAACAGAACTGTATGAATATTTGTTTAATTAATATTTTTTTATAATTTTGAAGCAATTCAAAATTTTCAGTTTTCCAGGAACATCTTAGTATTCTCGATTAAGACACTAATTAACAAAACAGACAAAATAATAAAGTTCCTTTGGGTCCCGAGCCACTTTGGTATAGAAGGTAACGAACTGGCTGACACAAGCGTCAAAGAAACAAGTACCATACTTCCTGCACCAAATATCAACACGGTCCTGCAAGGTTTTTATACGACAGTTTTGAACCTTTGCAAAGATGCCTGGCGCTACTCCTGGTCTAGGGTTCCCAGTAATAACAAGTTAAAGCAGATCTACGAAGATTCTCGACCATTGCCATAAGTAGTAGGTAATCGCCGAGAACAAACCATTATTACCCGCCTCAGGATCGAACACACCAGACTGACCCATGGACACCTTCTCGAAGGGACTCCACCACCGAGATGTCTCAGCTGCGGCGGTTTGCTAACCCTAGAACACATTCTAGTACATGGTTCGCACTTTTCTCCTTCAAGAACATCGCTGGGTCTCCAGAACTACCGCACAGCTTTACAACCTGAAAGTTGGAAGAATCTTTTTCAGTTCCTAATGGAAAATAATTTCTATAGACTCCTCTAACATACTGTAAGAATGAGGTGCCTTTAACCTATGTTGTCGTATATGGCACCTAAACTGTAACCAAATAAATAAATGAATTTATATGATAAAGTATCATCTGAAACCCTACATACAATTAAAGAAATTATTTGATAGGATACAAATTGAAGATTCCAAAAACAAAACAGCGAGTTTCTATAGTGGCGGGTAAACAACTAACTAAGTATCAGGACAGAAAAAATAAGACCACATATAAGCAGACGAAATGCAGCATATCTCACATTAACAGCGTAAAAAGAGAGAGTGTACACCACTTTTAGACATCTACATACATTCAAAAATTTCGTATGAACCCATGCTCAAAAAAATGTACTTAGGAAAAGTACGTATAAATTTCCTCATCCCAAACATTGGAGATAAAAACATAAATAGTGAGTATATAAGCACATAATTATTATTAATATAGTAGCTCACAATTTTATAAAGTGCAGTGCAATAAATATCAAAACACAGACAAATTTATAATCTTAATATTAAGTGAAGTGAAAAAAAAAAAAAGAAATTTTTAATCTCGAAGAAAAGCTATTATATATTCAAAGAATTTCACTTTTCACATATAAAACCATATTCAATATTTCAAAAGGAATGTTAAAGAGTTAAATCGTATCCATACAGCCCATTCAAGAAAGTGAGCCTATAGAATTAAAAGGGGCCCATTGAGCGATCTCAAGCTTTAAATAAAATCAAGAACATCTACAAAAGCCAGCTTAAAAGAAAAATCTGAAAGGCCCTTCAAGTATGAATTATTGAGTTGAATAAGACAGTACATTAAAGGACAGTGGAATATAAAGGAAGGAATCAAACAGGTTCTTCAAAAATCTTCAGGAAATATAACTTATCAGTGAAAATGCTAAATGGATAATAAGGAACCAGAAAACGAAAATCAGTTTGTTTTTCCACACCTAAACATCCTAAAACTTATTGTTGAGTTATTAGTGGAACATCGGCAGGACTGTAAGAGTTTATATATGTTGTTTTCTAATAATTTTCTTAGATCTAAATAGGGAGACGTTTAGGCAGGCCCAGAGATGCCAGGTCGCCTGGTCGGCAAGCTCCGGTCCGAGAAAAACCCCAAAAAAGTGGTTTATATTTTTTTAAATCACTCTCATTTTCAAGTAATGAACCATATAATCACAGTTTTTTCTATGGTAAAAACCAATTTGGTGTACCAAATTTAGATATAATAAAAATGTAGGTACTATAAACGTAATTTAACTACAACAGAAAATCTTAATTTTTTATAAAAATCTTGCCGTTACATTCTCCTCGTAAACTAATGTTCAATGTTTTGACAAAAAAGATCCAGTTTAATAAATGTTACTCTTCATGGTGTTCACTAGGGCTTTTTGCCGCATGAGATCTCTAAAAATTATAACGAATAAATGAAAAAATTATAACAAATTCAGAAACACTATTAATAAATCATGTATGTAAATGTATATAGTTATTTTTCGCCCATTTTTATTTAATTATTTATTACTTTTTTTTTTTATATTCTAAAATTAAATTTTTTCGGATGTAACATAGTGGATACGAACGTATAGTGATTGTAACATCTTAAAACTCTTACACTTAAGCGCCCTTATGCAAAATGCCTAAAATGATATTAATTCGATAATTACTGTCCACACTGTTCGACTTACGATTCGACATGAACGGAGAAGAAAATATGCAACATGCGATGTCGAATCGAAAGTCGAACAGTGTGGACATAGCTTAAGACAGATAGGATCAGACTTATACTTTACCGCTAAGCGGGTTGTCGCGCCTGTTATGTTTATGCCTTTCAATATGCAACTTACTTAATAAACCAAAAGCCCACAAAGAAGAAGAACTAGAGCTTATGTATCAGAAAGAATCCAAAGATATTTCTTTTATTATAAAATGGCTACTACTTTATGGAAGTTTGCATTACTAAATTAAATATTTATTTTATTGTGAACAAACACCTTTAGTTATTTCTTTTTATTTTTAACAACTAAAATAAATATTTTTTTAACCACAAACCATCAATGTTTCGAAATTCTCTTTCATCTTCTGGGTTTTCATTTCTTTTTTTCTTAATTATGCTATTTTTTCTTATATAAGTCATAACGAAGTCAAATAAGTCAGTGTGACATCGATATATGAGTCTATGTACTCGTAGTCTTAGCAGACACTCTTTAGTGCAATAATGTTTAAAAAAAAAATTAATAGTGGACACAACAGACGAAACCAACTTAAACTTAAACGCTTTAAAAGATGAACAAATGCCTCATGGCAGACACGATATAATAGCTCGCAACTTTCATTTGATAGTTAAATGACTAAGGTTTTCGGTTCAAGTGCGAGTAGGTGGGTGTTCAAGCATACTGTGGAGCGGCAGGAGCGGTGCATGCCTCAAACACACACAATGAGTAATACAAGTCAATAGATGCATTATAGCTAATCTTATCATAAACGTCTATAAAATAAATCGAAATGGTAGAAATGTAATATTTGCGAGCGAAGGTGCGGTTATATCTAGTATTAATAAATAACCATTGAACTGCCCTTTTTTCCTGTTTTTTTTATAAGGTGGAAGTAACGACTCAGAAGAAAATATTATTATAACACGCTCAATTGTTTATAATAAAGTTGGGAAAGAATTCCATGTAGTGAATCCTAATGGAGGAACTTGCTCACCGCGATCGATGAGCGAGCGGAGGCCCAGCTCTCATTAGCAGGAGAATGATCCCAACATGCCAGGGATGCTGGTCATGGCAGGCATTCCTTACTCCCTACGTCCTGTCTTGAAGATTTACAAGCTCTCTCCGAGCATTCACTAGGAGAAAGAACCTCCGTAATATTAAATAAGTGCCTGATCGATCAAAAATGATCATTCAAATCTCAGACTCACCTACCTACCTCACAGGCATGAAATCGATGGTCAACTTCGCAGAAGTAGTAAGTGCAAATGTTACTGTTTCGTGTAAAAAAAAGATTTGACCACATTCTGTAATTCCTAATTTATTAAATTTTCTTCGACGTTTTTAATATTTGGCCACTTTAATCTTCTTATAACATTAGTTTCAAGCAGATAAGTAATTTAGATTACCCATTAAGCGGAAAAGGGAAGTCCCTTGGACCAAACACTGTTAACAGTCCCATCTCCTCAAAAATTGATGGAATCTTTTGAGGTTAGCATTACAGTTGGTTAATTTTTAACACAAGTGTCTCTGTTCACAAAACGTGCATTCTCTCTTGTTATAAACCAAAACTGGTCTGTGAGATCCGAAATCACTATTGAGATAAGTTTTCTTCAAACGAAGTTTTCTGTTAACTATTAAAGTAAGGAATGCTGACCCTGCTGCTATCTCTGGGCAATTAAAATGAACAAAAAGAATGCAGGATCCAGGAGGTCAGGATTAGATGTTTTTTTTTTCCTGTTGAGTTCAGGTCAGAACTGCAAGTCTGAGCTAAGCTCTTTTTTATACTAATTTTAAATTCAGGGAGAGTAAGCCAGAACTAAGGCAAATCGAAGGGAAAGAGGAAAGAAATAGGATGTGGACAAGGATGAAGACCTGAAGTAAGATTACTCTTAATGGAATGATAGCCCATCGTAGACCTACCGTCAACCGGTACCATAAACCGGAACGAACACATTCTACAGCTAGCAGTCGTGGAAGACGGACCTCTCCTGAAAACCTCTCTTGCGAGCTGAAGAAGTACTTTTTCAAGACTTCTCTCAACACTTACTTAGTTTAGCGCCCTATCTTTGCTGAGGTGCATACTTATCCCTTGGATCTAACCTCAACCCCATTGGGTAACGGGCTGCTTCGCGCTGGCAAGCAGCCAATAGTGACAGCTGGTGCTCTCGACACGACTTGTGATAGGTGCTCCTAGTGGTGCCTTCGTTACGGTCCGTTCTGATGTTCCTGGCGTCACGTGAGTAAATTTTACTTGCTAAGTGAAAAGTGCTAGTTTTAGTTTAATTTTAGCTTTTATTTTATTTGTAAAATGACTACACCCACACAAATTTCTATGACTCTAGATGAAGTTGCTTCAACTTCATCTACAACAAACAGACCCCCCCTGATCAAAGTCAAACTAAAGCGGAAATTTATTGTTAAAAAACTGCTGGTATAGGACTAAAGACCCAACAAACAGATCTATCATAAACAGTCTCACCAGACAAATCACATCTCTAATGTCGCAATGGAAAACATCCCTCTGGCACGAACAATTATGCCGTACCCATTACGACCCCTGTAATGGGTACTAGTTCTGGAAACTAGTCAGAAGCCACAACACCAAATCAAAATCGGTGAAAATACAACGAGGCGATGAGCTTTTCACTCCCGCAGATCAGGCTACCATACTTGCTGACTATTACGTCGACAGAGACTCAGCACGTACCAGCACCACCTACCACCACAGTCCACTGACTGATATAACTCAAACCATATTTTCCTCCTATAAAGAACTGACTGCAACACTGAGAAATACGAGGGGAAACAAATCAACAGGAGAGGACAACATACCCTATGTCCTACTCAAACAACTCCCCAGGAAAGCCCATATGTTTCTCCTCAATATTTTCATCTCATACTCACGCCTGAGATATTACCCCACTGAGTGGAAACATGCTATAGTTGTACCATTCCAACCCAAAAAACGAGGAGCGGTACCGGAAGAATACCGGCCCATCAGTCTCCTCAACCATGTCTCAAAAATATATGAGAAACTAATCCTCATACATGTCCGAAAACACTGCGACACACATGACATCATCCCCCCGGAACAAACCGAGTTCTCTCGCGGCGTTAGCTGTTATCATCACGTAGCAAAACTACAGTATGATACAGCGAAAAACCTCAATAAAAATCTTGCTACCGCAATGATCTCATTGGATTGCACACAGGCATTTGATTCTGTATCCCACTCCACCTTAATTGATCAACTCCGGCTTCACCGATTCCCGGACCAACTGGTCGACATTATTGGCTCCTACATCAGCGGCCGGACATTCTCTGTCCGTGTCAAATCTGAGATCTCCACCCCGCGCCCAGTTACCTGTGGTGTTCCTCAGGGCTCGGTCCTTGCGCCAGTCCTTTTCAACATATATATACAGCCCATATAGTAGGGCAAAATATTGACGATGTTCAAATCGCTGTATATGCCGATGATATTGCTATAAACACAGCAAGCATGAATCACGCTATGCGCAAGGCCCAAATAGTAGCCCAAAAAATCACAGACCAACTTAAAAATATTAATATCCACATAAACACAAAAAGACAGATGCTATCACTTTTTCATACAAGAAAACACTCAAACAACAACCAAAACTGAATGGGCAAACCATTCAGAACAAAAGACAGCTCAGATACCTCGGTATGAAATTGGAATCACACCTATCATTCACAGCTCATAACAGAATGCATAAAGCCAAAGCCACAACACACCAATTCAATCACTTACTCTATTCATCAGGACTGTCACTCAGACTCAAGATCCTCATAACCACAAAGCCATCCTCAGGCCTACACTGCTACACGGTGCCCCCCTCCTGCATTACTTATACCCTTCAGCCCAGAAGTCTCTCCATATATTCCAAAATATCGTCCTACAAAAAATCACCAAACTAACGTTACTCGAAAGACGGAACATGATATATATTCACAACGAACTACAACTCGACACTGTTCAACAGCACATCACAATAAGACACATAAAGTTCTTTGACAACCTCCCTGCCTCATTTAACCCACTTTTCCGCGCCATCACCCCATCCTTCCATCCTATCAGATGGCACCCCCACCCCATAAATCCTCTCCCATCGTCCCGTCCTGCCAACTTCCTGGTCCCATTCCAGCACCTCTATCTCATATCCATCCTTGTAAATATTACCATGTAAATATTGTAAATATTATTATTATTAATCTTGTATATAGTTTTTAGTAGTAGGCTTTTTATTTTAACATACAACAAGAAGAGAACCATCACCTCTAAATAATGAGAAAATTCCCTGACTGGGAAATATTATTTCAATTGTATATAGTCATCAGACCTTCAAATACCAACAGGTAGAAAAAGGTAAAGTGCATCAAGTTTTATAATTTATCTAATTATTTGTTTTATTAATGTTCTTTTTTGTTTGAGGGATTGGAAAAAAAAAAGTACCATAAACCTATTAAAATTCTATGTATATTTTCTTTTCTTTCATTTTCAAATTTATTAACATATTAATTTAAATTGTAGCTGGATTTGGTACAGAACCACATTATTCCATACCATACGTAATCAATTTATTAGACCATTCATTCACTCAGCCATGTTTTATTTAAAATTACCCAAACAATAGATTTATTAAAGCATTTAATACATTCCACTATCATTTAGCAGTATAATTATGCATTTTATTAAAAAGTCCAATTTTTATTTTTATTTATGTATTATTATGAGCTATTATGAGCTCTCTCTACAACTATTTGAGTTTTGCTTTAATACTAAATTGACAATGAACTACTTTTTTGGTCAATAATAGTTAAGTAGCATCAAAGCTAAGTAATTGAAAATAAAATGTAATTCAGTTTTGAGACCTTTGAGAGGAATGATTAACTATTATTTAAATTAAACCATTTAAAGTAAACTGAATTCGCAGTGAATAGAAATGATTACATCTATACAGATATCATTCATGGAGGGAAGAGAAGGTGCTTAACCAGGGAGACCCCCATAGAGTGGGGCAGGGCGGAAAAATACTAAAAATGAAAATGTATATTTAGAACCTTTTTCAGTGGTTTCCGGTCCTTAAATACAATAGATCAAGAATAATGTCTTGCTACAACTTTTCCAAAAAGATATGCTAGAGTACCTACAGAGGGGTTTAAAAGCTATTATAGCCAATCGAATGTTGGTCATGCTTGAATTTAGTTTTTTTCGGCTACCTGTATTTTCAATGATAACACATTGAAATTTTGTGAATACATACATCATATATGGAAGAAAATAAAACACCAAAAAAACTATTGTGTTTTGAAATATTGAGCACAAAAGATTGCCGCATCTTTAAAAAAAAAAAAAACCTCCATCAACCTCCAGCATTTTGCTATTTTTATGATCTAGATATCTTTGAGAAACTCTAAAAATGTCAGCTGCAATAGAATACAATTGTTGCTTCATTGCAATTTTTGTTTTAAAACAGGGATCCCGTTTTGGCTTTAAATGGGCTTGTTCAAACGGGTTGTTTATTCAATTTGCCGAAGCTTACCAAGCGATCATTGAACCAATATTTCTGTATACAGTCTTACCCCGACATTCGGAAGCAATTCAACATTCTCGGTCAAAAAAATATACATCCAGTCTTAATCTGGGCGGTCCAAACATTCACGAATTTGAATTTGATATTTTCGAAGAGTCCATTGCACATTCCTCAACAATAATTCGATAAATTGAGATCTAAAATCAAAATTTGTATGAACAGTATCCGAACAGAGCAAATAAAGGATATGCCTAATCTAATATTAAATATGCCTTCCACCCATCCGACCTCTGAGTACAGAAGCAACAAGAATATTAAAACCAAACCTTATGCAAACAGAGTTTAAGCTAACAAACCTTTGTAAATATTACCATTTACATTAGCATGGCCGATACCGTTTTCTTGCCAGTGAAATATACAAAATCTATACAAAGCGGGATTAATAATTAAATATAAAATTATTTTTTTAATTTTATTTTTTCTACGAATGTAACAAGCCACATAAATTGCCTAGTGCAGTTCTCTAAAGTGGCAAGTATGCCACGAGAGTGCAGTGAAATATAAAAGAAATAAAATAATAAATGTGTAATGCTTTGCTGAGAGGCACAAAGGAGGAAGGAAAAGAATAAAAGCAATTATAAAATTGAAACAATTATAAAAATTAATATTGATTTGATATATATTACCATTCTATGTTATTTATGTTTCTATTTTTTACTTTTTATCCTTCACATCTTTACTAACAGTAGAAAAGATTCCCTCTCTCTCCCTCCAAAAAAAATAATAATAATAAATATATAATATGTAAAATAAATATAATAATATAGTGAATTTCTTGGACGAGTGTAACCGTCATGAAAATATTCTTCTCTTTTTTATAGGATGGAAATATTGCGATCTGAGAACTATGTTTTTTTAGCAACTTATGCGTCAGTTGGCGCTGAAAGTCCAAGTTCACCGCTCTTTTTCAAGATTTAATAAGGTGCATTCTTTGCACAGCAAAATTTTTCTTTCTTAAAAACCATAAGGAAGGAAATGAGAAAAAAAAAAGTATTGTTCCAAAACACATAACCAAACCAAATTTCTAATGAGTACTAGAGATAATAATAATAGAAAATATAAAGTTTTTTGTTACAAATCGAAACTGTCCCAGACATCAAAATAAAAATTGATACAATAAATCTCCGAATAAAGACTATATCCGAAACTACACAATACGTAAGTTTTAAATTACCTCTGAAACTAAATGCGTTCACTAGAACCCTTCTGGACTTATAAGTGCCAAATATATAAATCGGATTTAAAAGACGTATATTCGAAATATACAAACATTTCAGAATAAATTGTTAATGATAAGTAACTCTGCTCCAAACTCTCTGTGATGTTCCTAACAAAACTTAACATAGAGACTTTCGCATTCCGATTGGCACGGGCCATCTTCACAGAAACAACTGAGTTTCACAACAAATCACATAGACACAAAAACAGACATGTAAGAATGTTGAGGAATTGGATGCGAGACCTCCTAACCAAAAAATATAACTACTTATAGCCGTGTACCCGGGGTGACTTTGTCCCGCGTAGTAACTTAGTCCAGTTTTAGTATTTTAAAAAAATCGGTATTCATAAATGTTCAATTTAAGTACCACCAGGTGCGCAATGTACTTGATCCACTAATCCAGATGTAAACTTTGTATCATTGGGTTCTTGGGGTCATGGGAATTTCTTATTGTTCTAAACAGCTGCTTTCTCGATCAAATGATTTTCAGAGATGATAAAATTTTGTTTTAGCAGTCTTTCTGAACAACAGGTAAGTTAAATTAACTGTATGGTTTATTTAGGTCTATAATGAGGATTTACAATAGGCTGTTGTTTAATCCGTTTAATTAAAATTTAAAAACCGAGTGGGCGGTAGTTACCTCGCTCTACACTAGAAAAACGGGATGTCTTTGGACACTTAGTTTTTTTGCTGTAATCTTCTTTAAATTTCCCAGTCTGAAAAAAAAGCGTACTGGAGGGATGGATACTCTAGTTCTTACATGACAAAACACGAGATGGGCTGCTAAAAGGATGACTGTGGAACAACTATTTTAACATCACGTACAATGCTGGAGTTTTCGTTGTTTCCTCTGATACATGTTGCTCGGAGATCACCTATTGTGTTTATTGGTTTGGCCAGATATTTGAGGGCTGGCTGCTCTTTGGGATGATAGGGGTCATACCATTAAAATTTCTGTAGCTAGAAATGTTGAGTTGTACCTCTTTCATTCTGGTATTCATTTAAGAATTAAATTAGGATCAGTAATTCAAGTTTATGATTATTTTAAAAAAATGTTCACTAAATTGAGTGAATTACTTATATTCTGCTTTCTCTTCATCCTTCCAGCATGACAGAGTACATTGCTCACACTGGGAATCTAAGCCTAAAATCATAAGGAAAAGGTGGATGGGCAAAGTTACTTCTATCGTATAAGTGACATGGCCCAAATACAACACAATTTTTGGTGACTAGGATAATGATGTAAAAGAAAAAATACTACACTAGTAGTTTCAGTTCACAGTTGCACGCAGAGGATGATTTCTTTCTGGAAAATCCGTCTACAAATAACCGAAATTTGATTGTTAACTTTAAAAATAGACAAAGTCGCCACGGTTGACCGGCACCACTGAATGATATCACTCTCGTGCCTGCCCATGCTCCGCCTAAAATAAATTAAAAAAAAACAACTAATATAATTTTAATATACAAAAATAAAGACCATAAATCTAACAACCTAACAAAATAATTCTCGTTATTAATTTTATAAAAATAATACATAAATATTCTAATTAAAAAATAATAGAAAACACATTAAATCACCTAACTAGTTTTATTTCACCTTCAGCAAATTCAATAGGAGAACTAATCAATTGTCGGTTATACATAAAATATAATGAAATATGTTTAAAAATAAAAATAATTTCATGCAATATAATTATAATTATTTTAATAGAAATCACTTTAGCAACACGATGTTAGAAGAGCAAAATTGAAATTTGAAGATCATCCAAAAGCAAAATAAAACATATGAACTACTATTCCTGTACAAACTATAAAAAATAAAATACCATAACCAAAATTATATGCATTAAAAAAAATAAAAAGATATTTAAAAAAAAAAGGAGATATACAATAAATTATATAATTTGATTCAGAAAAGAAGTTTGTTCCTTGTGATAACTGTTGTGAGACGAGATCAACGGATAATTATGATTTTTAAGCGGATTTAAAAACATTTTAATTATTAGTGTGAAGTCGTAATGGAATAATGGAAGCAACAAACATTTTTGAATGATGCACGATGAATGATGCTGATATAAATAGAGAGAACACGACAGATAAAAAAAAATCTCATTTCCCTAAATCCCTGTCAAATCCAAACTTACCCCATCCTATGAAGCCCACCTTGGTGCCTTGCAGGGAGACTGGATCAACAGGATTTCGGCCATAGGGGTAAATTTGTTTTTGTTGATTGATTATTGATATATTCTGATCGGTTGTATTCAATTTATGTATGTAGCAGTTATGTGTAGCACACTCCTCCATTCCTTTCGCTATCAGAGAAATAATTTGAAACATATTGTAGTTGGTTTTAATTTGATTATTCAGTTTTAAATTCCAAATTAATTGTTCCGCATTCACAAAACTGATGCATTGTTCATTGAAAAAATTGCTCGATTTCGCTTTTTGAGTTCGCGTTCATGACCAGTCATTGCATCGTCGTTAGTCGAATAGACTGATCGATACCATCTTTCATTTTAAAAAAAAAATCAACAAACACATAATTTGGCAAAATTGTCTCATTTTCAATCTTATAATTAATAAATTCTAGAAATAATTATTTTTTCTTATTAGCAATTATTCATTTTGTTCAAATTTATTAGTGGGCGCAGCTCTGATTTTATAAATAAAAAGACTGCAAAGACCAAGACATTTCAGATTATGAACTTGCTACATTAATTTTATAAATGAAAAATGTAGATAATCATTGTTTTAATAATTTCAAAAATGAATATATTGATAAAAAATATTATTTACTGCTACGAATGCATTACTTTTACCGACAAACAATTATGAACAGCAACGTCAAAAGTTTTTACAGATAAAAATTTATTTAGAAATAAAAATAATTTAGCAATTGAAAATTATTAATAGAGCATATCAAAACGTTTTTTGATTTCATAAAATTTATTATAGCCCCTTTAAACATGTATTAACTCTTTTTTTATAAAACTAAATGACCATAACCAGATCACTAAATGAATGAAATAAAATATTTTAATTTCAATACAATAATACTATCCTCAGAAATAATTCATCTGAATCACCTCTAATAAGTCTATTACTCAACCTGAGACAATGGAATCTCGTTCTGTAGCAAGATTTCCATTGTCAGGCAGGAAGGACACGATCTACACTTTTGAAATCTTGAAAGAGGGTATTTAGGTTCAGAAGTGGGCAAGCTTTTTCAAGGAGTTTTCTGCCTCGTTTTCATCAATCTGTACTCCGATTCTGACAAAGTCGTACCTTCCTCTCCTTGAGGGACTAAGGCATTTTCTTATCCAAAAAGGACTGAAATCTAACTAGTTCTTGAAATAAGTTAGAAAACTTACAAAACAAATCATAATAATCGATAGTAATATTAACGTAACAATCGAAAAGGGTTACCTCGAGCATCTTATTTCAGCTCATTCACATTTTATACCCTTTATAATCTTTTTATTACTAATGTTGGTTTAAGTTATTGTCCTTTTCTTAAGATACTGTAGCTATAATACCAAAACCAAGGGACTTTACTAGTAATTATCATGCTTATCACTATTTCATATCCATTATGTTCAATCATTCTATTTGTAGAAAGGTATATTTTATAATTAAAAAATATGAACGTTTTTTTTTCCTTTCTTTCAAAACCGTATTGAAAAAAAAAGATATTGCATTTTAAAGTTAAAAAATAATTAAATATTGGAATTCAAATGTGTATATATATGTTTATTTTATTTATTAAAACACGATTTTCCGAAGAGCCCGTGCCTGGGCCGCGACATGTACGGCGCTAATAATAGAGTGAATTTCTTTTAATTAAGTCAAATATAGATTCGTGAGATATTTTTTGCTTAAATCCAAATCCAAAATATATATAGAGAAGTAAAAAAAAAATGAAATGGCACAAGTGCCGTTTTGATATAATCAGGTGGCACTCAAAGTGTTGAGTAAAAAAAAATTGCTAGGATATAAAACTTTACGAAACCCTTGAATTAGGTTGGATAGTTATAAGATCGTAGCATATCAGCCATGAGAAAGAGCAGCACTTCCTGTAAAACTGCAGCAGATAAAAAACCCTCTGTCACCAATACTCCTAGATTCCGTAATTCTTTACAATACAAAAATTGTCATTCGTTTATATTAGTCCGATAGTGATCTTTTTTTTATTTAGCTTTGTTAACAATTTAGTCATCCTTCGAATGAGCATTTGGAATGTTTCGGAGATTTATAATTTTCAAGTTATTCAGAATGCATGCAGAAAATACTTAATAGTTAAAAAAACATACGCAGTTTCTTTGTTAATACTAGTCCGATTTGGACGATTTTTTGTTTTGTAGAGAATTTAATTACCTTTCAAGTCAAGTCATCATATACATACCATACAATATTAACTTATTGAGTTATGAGCAAAAGTATTTTGTTTTCTTCATAACTTTTCCTCTGCCTTTTCAAGGGGATGTACGATATACAAAAATTTAGATAGCTTTAAAAGAAAATTTAAATTTTTTTAAATTTCATCAAAATCGTTAAAACCATTTTGGTGATAGTCTACAGAAAAACAAGTTCTTAAGCTATCTGACCGATTTGGTACAAAGACGTCTAAGAAAAGAAAATCCTACAATATAAAAAAACAAAACAATAAAATAAGTCTAACCGTTCAATCGTCACACAGACAAACACATAGACCAATGGCAGAAAATGCGTTTTTTTGAACTTGGAGGATCTGAAATGTAAAAATTTGTTGAAAACAGGTTATCGAAAATTTGACCCGACCACCTTCCTTATCTAGGTTAAAGGAAATTAAAAATATTAATATGTAAAATGAACTGTTCGGGCCACTGCCTTAATCCTGTTTTTATTCTAAGAGGGCATCATTCTGAGGATAAATAAATTTCTTTTCATATGGTCAGCAGCACCCAGATCCAGTCATTTCGTGTTAAAGTAGATTTCACAATTTCTTTTTTTCGTAACGCGGTCGTATATTTAGGTATGTCAACCACAGCCATACCTTGCATAAGTCTACTTTTATGTTAGCGTAGTTTATTAAGAAAGAATAAAAGTAAAAAGTAAAATATTTGCTGTCTCATAATTTTCGTTATTTTACCACTCCGTTCTAATTACATCGAATAGCTACTCCTCACCATCAAGACGCTAAGAGGGCCTTATTCTTCTTCTTCTGACCCCTCCGTTTCGTTGGGGAAAATCCTCCTCCCTCTGCACATAGCTCCCTATTTTAGGCATTGGTGCTGGCCTAAGGTTCCAGTTTTCCCTGTTTATTCCTGAGGGTCCATCTTGTTGATCACCAGCCATGTCCATTCTCTCTTCTATGGGAGTCTCACCCTGCATCCCATCTGTGGGATTTCCTATTGAACCCCGTTTAAAAGGGAATATTTGCTTCCACTCGACCATCGACCACTAAGGAAAAAATCCCTTAAAAATATACATGATGAAGGACTGGACACTGTATTTCTGTGAAACTATATAGTCTATATAGACTTTAATAGTCTATATATAACGTTCAGTACTCAGAGTTCTCAGGAATGTATTCCAGTAATATAATAGCAATAAATTGTCGAAACGATTCAGAGGTGATAGATGAAAATCATACTTTTTCATAGTTAATAAAAACATAAATAAAAAAGTACCAACAACAAACATAGGAAGTATTTTTTCATGTTCGTGGAAATTGTTATATACAGTGCATTATTTATAATAATTGCACCCAACACATCCTGGATTTTGGTAGTATAGCAAAACAAAACAACTAAATTAATTAAAGAAAAGAATGATTTAAATAACACGTTTATTGATGTGTTCAGTAATAATAAGTTAGGAGGAATTCCCCTCATTCTTTAGTCTCAGTTCGCAACAGTTGTTACTTGCGGTTGTTTCAATCAGCAGTGAGTGATATGGCAAAAGGCAGGTCTAAACATTCTAAAAACAAGTTCCTTTGACAGCTGTAATTGCTTCCTGTCATTTACCCAACATATACAGGCACAAAGCTAGGTAGAATCTCTGCAGTTGATTTAGACTTGCATGTCCCAACAGGAATATATAGGGTCTGCTGGCTACATATAGACTTCACAACACGGATTTTAAATATGCAGGAGATGTCCACGACAAACACTTTCACTGCTTTCTTTATGTTAGACTGATAAATTATTTAAAGAATAATTTCTTTGAAATACCACTAAAAATCTAGGATTTACTTATGTCAATGCTGTTACATTGATACTTGACCATCCAAATCAACCGTGGGGTAGACCGAGGACAGTCTACAATATACTCATACGTCGTCATATTCTAAGCCTTAGGCAGTTTTCACTAACAAGAGGAGTGCACGGTGTGTCCGATTTTGATCCTACTTTTTTTGGTGACTCTACATCGAAAAAAATTCGGCAAATATATTACCGTTTTATCCAATGGACCCTAGAAGCTGAGAAAAAAAAAATGTATCCTGAAAAATATATTTTATATCTCGAGTTCGAAAAATGATATCGACATGGTTTTTCCAGCTAAATATTTGTTTTTTAGAGTATATTAAAGGAAACATATAAATATTATATATAAATAATTTAAATATATATATATATATATATATATATATATATATATATATATATATATATATATATATATAAGTTATAGTCTGGAGCATATCACTATTGTACTTAATACCCAAATCTACTATGTAAACAATGATAAATGTATATAAGGAGGATTATTAAGAGGAATAAAACAGTATTGATTGAGTCTCTGTGCGTGTTATTTCTATAACCTTTTACTTTTTTTTATCAGTTTTAACTCGTGGTCACATAACTGGTGCCGAAACCCGGGACGAAGTACGATCTGAGCTTAACCATTCCGAAACCCATTTTTTTTTTTTTTTTGGAGTTCTCAGTTTCGAGACCGGACGGCGTGATCAGGAAAGAAAGATAGAAAGATGGCAACCAATGAAATACTGAGACCACCAATATGAAATATACAGAATAATATCCCACCAATGGCGGAGATCCCACCTCTACCAGAGACCACCCTGACGGCAGCACATGCGAATGCATTGGAATGGCTGAAAATCAAAACAGCGACATCACAGGACCTGAGGAAGGCGGTATCGGACCTGGAGAGATTCACCGGAGAAACAGGTGAGTTGAACCATTTTTTAAAAGGAGGCGACCGCCTAATAACAAGGATAGAGGCAAAGGCGTCGGAGAATCTGTTGGGCCGAGAGGATGCGGAGGCATTCAAGGCAGCCCTAATATGCAGAATAAAAAGAAGCATATTAAATCAAATTCAAGCAGATGAGGAAACGCCATGGGTAGTTGTATGTAGACATATTCCAGATGTTCCGTGAAGTCAGACAGCCACGACAGTCGAGCGGGCAATACGCAGGGACGCTTCTAGCTCGGTATAATAGAATCACGGAGAAAATGAGGGAGACGTGGAGTGTGGAAGAAGTAGAAGCCAGAATGGTCTTCCTGTCGACAATCCTCAAGGTACAACTGGCTAAGGAAACAGGAAAGAAAGAAGGCCTGCCGAGAGAACGGACATTTGTTGAATGCGCTCAGGAAATGGTGGATGTGAGCGCGAGAGATGAGGAAGCCCGAATGGAAGTCGAAGAGACCGGGTGGACTAGGATGATATATATACGCCCCAGGATTACACAAACTACCTGGAAAAAGAGAGAGTTCGGAGATAGCAGAAGAGAGAGGGGCACACTGGGAGAGAGAAGACCACCAGGACCATCAAGGCCAAGGAACAACGGCAGGAAGGAAGACCGTAAGTGTCACGGTTGCGGGAGAACTGGACATTTGGTAGCCCAATGCCCACGCACCAGATGCTTTGAGTGCGGAACGGAAGGGCACATCGCTAGGCAGTGCCCCTACATCTACAGAAGGAGAGAGACAGCACAGCCGGAACCAATGGAGATAAACGCCCAAAGGGTTCGGAGAAGGAACGACTCACGGAGACCGAGCGGATCATCAGCGGAATCAACGGAAACATCCGGGAATTCAGAATCAGAAGAGGAAGTAGAGGACCAGGTCAATGAAAGCGGACAGAGGAGCGGAAGGAGCAATTGGAGGCGAATATCGGGAGGAAAGAAGCACCGAGAGGAAGTCTGAGGAGAGTGGCGGCAGAGAGGCGACCGCAGGTTAGTAAGTTATAACGTGAGAGGGAAACACAGCGGTCTGCCTATAATTAAAGTGGAAGGCGGAGTGAGATGTCTGGTTGACACAGGGAGTTCTAACACCATCCTGTGTCGAGAAGCGCTGGAAAAGCTGAGTGCTGGAGGGAGGACACTCCAGATCCAGGTATGTTGCTGCAAATTAATCACCCTGGGTGGCCCATGTGAAGTAGAGGGGGAGGCAGAGATAGGGCTAGATAGATGGGGAGCTATGGGGTCTAATTTAAAAGTACATATCGTAGGGGGTATGCCCCGGGATTACCAGGTTATTATAGGGTGCGATCTGCTAGGGAAAGTAGGCGCGAGGATTAGACATAGCGGTGGGAAATGGAACATAAAGATAGGGGGAGAGAAGTTCAAATGTAAAACTCTCGTAAGGGACCAAAAAGCGCGAATAGGCGCGATCAATAGAACGGAAGATTGGAGACAGACATTAAGAACGGAATACGGGGATGTCTTCTTCAAAGAAGGCGACGTATTGGGAGCGACGGGAAAGACAGTACATGAAATCCCGCTAAAACAAGAGAGAGTGACTTACGTCAAGGAGCGGAGATACCCGCAAACATTACGTCACCACATCCGGGAAGAGATAGAGAATTTAAAGAAACAGGGAATAATCATAGATAGTACATCTCCCTACAACAGTCCTTTGTGGGCAGTGAGGAAAAAGAGCGCGCCGGGTGAGGAAAAATACAGGGTAGTAATAGATTACCGGAAACTGAATGAGAACACGATCGATGAAAAATATCCGATTCCCCGATTCGAGGACATTTTAGACAGGCTGAGCGGGGCAACGATATTTAGCACATTGGACTTAAAGGCAGGGTACCATCAAATAAAAATGCATCCGAAAGATCAACCCAAAACGGCATTCACGTTCGAAAGAGGACACTATGAGTTCACGAGGATGCCGTTTGGATTAAAAAACGCTCCCATCACGTTCCAGCGGCTCATGGACGAGTTCTTAAGGGGTATAGATGAATCCGTATGCCAAATCTATATGGACGACCTTTTAGTTTTTAGTAAAACCGAGAATGAGCACGTGAAACATTTAAAGAGCGTTCTTCACAGGATGCGACAATTTGGACTAAAACTATCCAAGGACAAGTCATTATTGGGCCAGGGACAAATAAATTTTCTAGGGCACACCATTTCGAAAGAAGGAGTTAGACCCGATGCGAACAAATTTGAGGCCATACGGAAGATAGCGGTGCCCAGAGATGTGAAAGGTATTAGGAGGCTATTGGGGACGTTGAATTATTACAGGCGGTTCGTGCCGGAAATGGCTGAGTATTTAGTACCTCTCAGTAATCTACTAAAAAAAGGGCGGAAAATAATAGTTACGGCAGTAGTAGAAGATAACATCCGTAAATGCATGGAGAGCAGATGGAGCCGGTACTCGCGTTCCCGGATTTCGAGAAACTTCACAATCACGACGGATGCGAGCGAGTACGCGCTGGGGGCGGTGTTATCCCAAGACGGAGACAGGGGGGAACGGCCCGTAGCTTACGCCAGCAGGCGCCTCACGGAAACAGAAACTAGGTACAGCGCCCTCGAGAGAGAACTATTGGGAATTGTGTGGGCCATTGAACACTTCAGGCCCTACGTGTTCGGGAGAAAATTCCGAGTACATACGGATGATAGACACCTACAATGGGTTGGGAAGTAAAAAGAATCCTCCGCGAGGGTTACTCGGTGGAAAGAATTCCTAAGCCAATACAACATGGACATCGTATACAAGCCGGGCAAAGAGAATGTGGTAGCGGATTGGCTATCCCGCGCGATAACGGTAAACGCAATAGAGGAAGACGAAGGGGAACCATCCAGGAACGTGAGGCAATTTCTGCGACAGTGGACACTAGAAGGGGAGGAAGAGCATGGCACGACAGACGAAGGACAGGAACTTTCAGAGGATGAGAACCCGAATGACGAAAGACCGACAGATATGGAAGAATTAGAGGAGATCGTCAATGACAAGCATCGACAAATTATCTGGAAAACCAGGACCTTCGGGTTGATGAAAATTGAATAAACGCGGTACGGGAATAGTCGAATCACGATCATCTGGTCGCAGCCGGGAGCTAGAGACGAACAAATCTGCAGAGCGCTGAAGGATGCATCCAAACCTGGAAGAATCCATCACCTCTATGTCGGGAACACCACCATTTGGGAGAAAATTAAACGCATATGGCGATCCGAGAGAATAGGGGTTGATAGAACATTTGTCCGATGTAAATTGATGGTCCAGACACTTAGAGATGCCGAACAACAGAGAGAGGTGACGCTCGCATACCATCAGGGCAAAACGAACCACCGCGGGGTGCACGAAACATTGCAAGCGTTGCGAAGACGGTATTTTTGGTGGGGCATGAAAAAAACGATCGACGAGACCATAAGGAGTTGTGAAGTCTGTCTTAGCACAAAATATGATAGACGACCACCAATTGGGAGACAAGAGGAGACACCCACCGCCAATGCACCGCTGAGCGATCTCCAGATTGATACCTTCACGAGGAGGGGATATAAATGGGTCACCATGATCGATCTTTTTAGCAAAACAGCCATGGCATATCAGATTCGGGAACGATCGTCAGAAGCAGTGTTAGGGGCCCTAAATATGTGGTTCCAATTCTATGGAGTTCCCGATCGGATTTCGTCCGATGGAGGAAGAGAGTTCGATAACGCCAGCATCAGAACGGAGATGAAACTTCTGGACGTGGTGTGGCATCTAAACACCCCCGGTCATCCCAAGAGTAGAGGAAGTATCGAACGGTTGCACAGCACGTTGAGCGACCACCTGAGGGTGTACCAAACGGATAAGGGACTGGAACCAGACGTGGCGATGGCAAAAGCTATAGTGGCATACAACCATTCCATTCACACAGCAACAGGTTTTTCGCCATTCGAAATACTTTTCGGACTCCGCGGTCATCGGCGGGACTAGCGGGGCACGACACCGGACGAGGAGGAGGTAGTCAATAATACTATTGAGAGGGAGAAATTGTGGGTAAAAGTCCAGGAGAAGATAGAGAAAGAGAAAAGCAAAAGGGTTGCTGGAGACAATCTCAACCTCAGGGACATGATGGGAGAGGTGAAAATTGGGACGATAGTGTACAGAAAGCTAGACACTAATCGAGGTAAGGAGTTACTGCGTTACGAGGGGCCATTCAGAGTGGTGGTAATTAGAGAGCACAACATTGTCACCATTGAGAGTGTTAAGAAACCCACAAAACGTAGGACAGTTCATATCGAGCAATTAAAGGTCCCAATGATAGCAACACCGTAGGAAGCTGGAGTACCCTCGTCGCAGGCACACAAATGTGTACATAATAAATTTTTTTTTTTTTTTTTATATATTTTCTTTTTCTCTTAATGTTGCTTTGTGATACCAAGTGCGCGAGAGTGTGGTAAGTGTGTTAAATGGCTATATAGCCACAAAGGTTTCGTTTACGTTTCTTTTTAGGTAGATAACTGTAAGAAAGTTTTTTTGTTTTTGTGTATTGTTCTGTGTTTTTTTTTAGTAGTAAGATGTCAGTAGACTAGAAAAATTTGTGATCTAATTTTTTTATATATACATATAAGGTATATTTTATCAAATGTATATTTTCTTTTGATGTAATGTTAGGGTAAACAGAAAAATTGTTTAATTTTTTATTTTATTTTATTTTTATTTTTATGAAAGAAGTTTACGAGGAATTTACGTAAACTGGTGGGGGGGAGTTATAGTCTGGAGCATATCACTATTGTACTTAATACCCAAATCTACTATGTAAACAATGATAAATGTATATAAGGAGGATTATTAAGAGGAATAAAACAGTATTGATTGAGTCTTTGTGCGTGTTCTTTCAATAATCTTTTACTTTTTTTTATCAGTTTTAACTCGTGGTCACATAACTGGTGCCGAAACCCGGGACGAAGTACGATCTGAGCTTAACCATTCCGAAACCCATTTTTTTTTTTTTTTTTGGAGTTCTCAGTTTCGAGACCGGACGGCGTGATCAGGAAAGAAAGATAGAAAGATGGCAACCAATGAAATACTGAGCAATAGCAGATTTTAATTCAGCTCACCAACAAACCTTAATGTTGAAAAAATAATCGAAAACAAAAAAAAATTTGTTTCAGTTTCAAGGTTGCTCAAAATTTTTAAAGTCACAGTACTACATTTCGGCATGAAGCTTTTTATCTAGTCTTCAGTGTATCTGATATCGAAGTTCGTGGACTCGTTAGAAAGAGGAAAGTTTCTTTTTTCCACTCACATAAATAAATATTGCATTATCCTGAAAAGTTTTTGTAAAAAAATGCGATAGCAAAAAAAATCAAAATTTAGGTTTTTTGCGGATAACGTTGGTTCCAAAACACGTAGGAACACCACGGATAAAGCAAATCGCGTATTTTAAGAACCTCGACCGATGACCGAAATTTGATTAGGATCGTTTGAAGGGTTCGAGATTTATGGGCGGTTGTTCGAATCATTGAAAAATAGTGATCAAGATTATACAATTTAAAAATATACCAGAAAGTAATGAAGCAAATGTTAACTTATGAATCTCCGATGTAAATTAAATTCAATATTTAAAGTAAACTCATTAAGGACAATTTTTTTATGGAAAAACAGAATAGATATTCTGACAGAGTACTCCTTTCTTCTCCTCCCAAATATAAAACTACTAAAATTAAAGTAATTATTTAAATAGGATTTGTTTATAAAAATGAAAAAAAAAAAATTAGAGCGGTCTGAAGGTTCCATTGAATTATATTTAATGAAAATAGTATTCTTCTACGGAGTAAAGTATATTAACAAAACAAATTTATTCAAAACTACGTCAGATTTGATTTTAGCACTCTGAAAAATCCCTATATTCAAAGTTTTAGGTAAATCTAAATATAAAAATTTGTTGGCTATAAATTTTGCCAAGGGTCTAATGTTCCTACGTGTTTTAGAACCGTTATCCGCAAAAAACCTAAATTTTGATATTTGTTTGGTTATCGCAGTTTTTACCTAGGCTTTTCAGGATAATGCAGTAGTTATTTAAATGTGTGGAAAGGGGAAACTTCCATCTTCGGATATAAGAAGAACTTCGATATCGGATACACTTAAAACGATATACAGAGCTTCATACCTGAACGTAATTTTGTGGCTTTAACAATTTTAAGCACCCTTCGAACTGAAAAATAAAAATTGTTTTCGATGATTTTTACAGCGATTTCGATGATTTTTGTTTTGGTGAACCTAATCAAAATTAGTATCATATGTGGTGTGAAAAAAATCTGTAAGGTTAGTATATTTAATAATTTAATCACTTTTTTACATTTATTTAGTCACAAATCAATTAATTTATAATATTTATATTTTTCCTTTAATATAATATAAAAAGCAAATGTTTAGCTGGAAAACCAGGTCGATATAATTTTTCAAACTCGAGATATAAAATAAAGAATTGTCAGCATGTTTTATTTTTTTTTCTCAGTTCCTAGGGCCTGTAAAATTAGTGGTAGAAGTCAATAAATCTAATTTAGTGTCACACACCTTCATATTCCTTCGTTACACTGCAGTATAACTTTGGAGTTGAAGATGTTACTAAAAACTATAAAGAGCGAAAGGAGAATAAAAAGCTCATCAATATTGGTTTGTGGAGTTAGCTATGTTCTTCCCAGAAAATAGCTCGCGACCAGGAGCATCTAAGGGGTAACAGTATTATAGAGAGAAACAGAGAGCGCGCTGTAATACGGGGACCAAAGAGGTTAAGCACGTAGAAAGCGAGAAAACTTCGCGGTGGTTATAGATTTGATTTCCAATATAAACAATAATTCAAAAAATATAGAAACACATTTCATTATTGCAAGTTATTGCAAACATTGCATTTCATTCATTTAGAGTTTTTATCTTGATTTCATTTAGTTTTTTTACCTTATGACTCCGATGACGAGAAATAATTTTAAATGAGAGTCTATTGAAAAAAGGATGTCCTGATTTTGGCCGAAAAAGAAAAAAAAATGTGTAAATCAACAAATAAAATATCACGGTCAATAAAATGGTACAGTAACCACAAATGTACTGCTATGTTTCTGGCAAACTGCTTTTCTGGGGGTTCCAGAAACCACACTTATTCAATTTAATTATCTAATTTTAATCTCTATTTGCATCGGTTCCAGAAGGGAGCCGATCAATCAAACTATATTTTAACATAAAAGGTTAGAGACCGCAGACCCCCCTGCTATGGTCAATTAGCTTGGGGTATTATAAATACCATTGGAGTCCTTTCCAAGGGTGTCGTGTTCACCATTTCACTTAATTAACTAGATGATGGCATGCAGGGTAAATAGTATGTTAGATTTTGTTACAGGTCTTACTTTATTTGCGTTACGTTATTAATTACACTATTGGCTTAATAATTTCTAATCTAAATTACTCTCATTGTAAACATATACAGACTGTAACATATGTATTTGAGAATACTGGGAGAACTCTTGCTTATTCAAAATATTATCCTGATGCCACATAATACTATACATTGATGTACACAATGAATCAAAGGACTTGCACTTATCTTATTGTTAGAAGTTGTCGGGGCTCGATGTTCTAGGCTTCTTTCTCCTGTGGGAGCCTCTTGCTCGAACTTCGTCTCTCGATGGACTGCTCCACTGTTCCCTCTGCGAACCTCCGTCTTCTGGCTTCTCTCAAGAACTACACTATTCTACATTTTCCCTAGAATTCCCCACTTCAACTCTCCTCGAACTATCTTTCTCCCGGCCTCTTATACCGTTTTCCCTACTTCTTCTTGAACAGATGAATTTTGTTCCCCACCCTCTTTTTGGGACATCCTATTGGCTGATGCTCTAAGAATATTTTCAAAGGACTTGTAATCTTGGGCGACAGATTTTATTACACCATGTCGACCTGGCCTATCTCTAGGTTTATGGTGCTCTTACTTTCGCTTATCTTAAGCGGCCTATTGGCAGTCTTAAATAGCACCCCCCACCCGTTCCAGGTATAACGGTCGACCTTGTCAATATTCCTTTGTCCGAAAAAGAAACTGGTTAATGTTAATATTACTGAACCGGGTGGTATCTCTTTAATTTATTCCTTATTTAATTACTATTATGAATATTAATTATTTCCTTCAATCCCAGTATTCTCAATACATAACAGTATATTGGATAGATCTATATCAAGGTACCCACAGAACACAAACTACAAAATTTTTGGTACAATCGAGTACGGTCGAGCCAATCGTTGATAATTAAGAAATCAATGGTCGATAGCCTGAGATCTCCATTAGCCACATCTTGTCCCGGGGGATATCTCATTTCGGCTGCTAATTGTCTCTCTCTTCTCCAGTCGTGAATTCCCCAGAGGATGCTGATTCCTCAGGGTTTGGGGACCGGGATGATTCTGGGGAAGGGTTCACACCTACCCTAACCGGTAATCCAAATCAAATACTATGGACTTTCATTCATTCTTTTCAAATGAATTATTTAAATATGCAAAATTTGGATTAAATAGTTTACAGATGGTAGGTATGATTATATACATTCTTATTCACGTTTAAATTTTAGCAGCTAAATATACAAAATCGTCATCAAACATTAAATCTATAGTAAAACAAAAATGTTCAATTACACGAGGGGCATAATCTTTAGGTTTACTAGTTTTGTTTAGCCTCCATTAGTTAGTATAGTCAATCAGTTAACCATTCCTTAAAATAAGTACTTTTTTTTCTCACAATCAGGGAAGATTCGAGTCTGAGGGACTCCATAACCTACACTCTTAATATTTATTTTACTGATTGTTTAATTTTTTTTTGTTTCTTAATTTTTCAAATTCAATCATACATATATATATATTTATGTGTTTGTGTATTTGTTTACCACATTTTTACCATGCATTACTTTACTTACTCTTTCAAATTATATTAGCTGAAAATGTTAGGTAACTAAATAAAATGGGGAAAGAAACAGCAGTGTAAAAAAAGTTATTCTTTTATTTGTCAACACATAAAAGATTGTAGAAACAGTCATTTATTATGGCAGCAAGTTATCACAGTCTAAATTACCAGATTATATCCCATACTTCTCATGTAGGCAAGAGGGTACTGAGGATCCAAGCCACATCTCTCATTTTATTTTGTATTACCAACCCTTTAAAATAGACAAAGAGTCTCAAAGACTCTGTAGACAAAGATTAACAAACGCTTGAATATCAAACTAAAAATACATACATTTCTGTTGAAAGGAGCTGAAAAATAATAAGAGATGTGTCTAAAACCTAACCCTCCAAGATCCTCCAAATTTTTCAAATTAAATATTATAAATTTTATAACGCCGTTAAATTCAATAGGAAACACTCTGACTCCAGGAAGTCCAGAAACAGTGAATTGATACAAATATGTGAACTCTAGAAAAAGCCCCCAATAATTAAAATATACTAATCTTAAATAAAACAATCTACAGGTATAGGTTACGTCCTTGTAATCAATAAAACTTTTGGTTCATCAGAAATCAATGAACATACACAAATAAATTTAATATAATGGTGAAAGTACAGTTAGACCGTAAAACTAAATATTGGAAAATTTGTTTGGGAGAAAGGGTGCGGTAAAACACTGACCGCATTACTGACCTACACTGACCCTAATCAACTTCTCCTACAAATAAAATGTAGTTTAATGAAACAGCGCTATTCCAGTTCCACCTTAGAAAGCTTGAGATTTGACAAGAGACACAACTAAAAAATTAGAAAGATAATATATTCAAATTGTCTCCATCGACTATCAAACTCAATTTAAAAGTTAAGGGAAGACTATGGTTTAATTTAAAAAACGAATTTGAATAGACATCGATTATTTCAACTATAATATAAATCATTAAATTTCAGTCTAAAGAATCATAAAAAAAACGATGTTTGATCCTAAGATTCAAAGATAGGGCACGATTCCGATCAATAGGTCATGGTTGCTAATCTGGGTCATTTACAATCTTCTTGTTTTGGTTTTCAGTAGAATTAAACGAGATATACTACTAAAAAATAAAACAGATATACCAAGATCCAAAAAATATTGATTATAGACAATATTTATCCACTAAAAAGGTTGTTAAAATATAGATAAAGATAATTTACAATAAAACTCCAGACAACAAAACAAAATTTGAGAAAATAATTACACAGGTAATAATGACTACAATTTAAAATATAAAATAATTTTTTTTTTTCATATTTCGGGCTAAGAACAATTTTCGTAGGGGATACTACTAGCTGTGAGGCAATTTTTATTAGATCAATTATAAGATTATTAAGAAACTGTTAAATTCTAAGATTTTGAGTGAACAGATATTTCTGCGTTTTATGGATTCGTGAGTAATAACACCGACACATAATTATTTTTTTAAAATACCATTCGTTTTTTTATTAAAGTTCGTGAATAAAAATAATTTAAAATAAGCCCTTAATAATTCATTTATTGTACCAATTACAGAATGAGTACGTCAGCATTTCCAGATTAAAAAAGATAACGGGAAAAAAGTGAATATTTGGTGAAATTTAAGAGGAAAATGTTACAGCACAATTAATTCCTCCTTTTTCCTCACGATTCTTCTTCTATTTAACTCATTAATCAATATACTATCCTATTATTCCAAGATTTCCTTTATTCGAGGCTATATATCAAAATTGATATTATATGTAAAGATTCTCTATTGGGTTGCTGGAGAGATGGGCATAATCATGATTATGATTACGATTATAACAAAAAAAAGAGCGTGGTTACTTCATTACACGATTGTAATTGTAATCACATTCATCATCATTATGGCCGTGAATGCGATTACAATCGTTTAATCAAGTAATCATGTTCTTTTTTTATTACAATAGTAGTCGTAATCGTGATTATGATTGCCCTTCAGGAGAAATTACTAGAATCCTTTCCATCATTTCTAGCTAGGAAAGTATTAAAAAGACCCTTTCACCCCTCAATGACCATTCTTTCTCCACGAGTAGGTTTTTCAACTTTGTCCTTCCACGCGTTCAATACAATCTCAGTTTTCAGGTAAACATATTTTACTTCTTTTTTACGGCTCATCTTTTCCATCTCTTCAATCACTTCTTCCTCCAAGACTTCTTTTTCCTTCTGTACCATATTCTACTCCTTTTATACTTTGCAATTATTCCGCCACAGCTCAGTTAGTGCTTCATCTCTCATGCAATTATGATTCCTTCTGCGTGAATCTTCCTGGTTTAAAATGTCTTTAATTACATCTTCTACATCTTCTTACAGAATTATTAGTACCAACAAATATTTCTATCCTCAGGAACTTTAATTTATATTTGTATAACTTCTCCGCATTAGAGCCTTCATTATCAATACCTGATCAATCACCGTATAAAACTAATTTCAATCCGTTACAAAATTAGTTAGATCCCAAACACATCACTAATGAATATAAAATTATTATTTTTATTCCCTATACCTGTAATATCAGTAATACTTTATCAATTTACATGGCTGTGTTTGTAATGTTTAAATGAAATCAAAGGGTGTATTTATATTTACATTCATTTATTTTATGACAGAATTAGAAAAGAGTTTTTGTTTTTATGAATCTTATTTTTTATCTAGTATAATTGTACATATTATCTTCCTGAATATCACAGTACTTTTTATTTAATTTACTTATTTTTCCTTTTTATAAGAAGGCTTAGGCAAAATGGCATATTTTTTTTTTAATACAATAGTTTATAATTTTTTTGTGTATTTACTTTTAAATTTGACGGTATTTAGCTTTATTTTTTCTAATTTAAATTATTTTATATTCTATTACATTTTTGCAAATGTATTTTTGATTCTAAATGGATTTTTGTAAATGGAGTAATTTGTAAATTAATCATTATCATGTTGAATTGAGGCAAACACCATTTATATGGGGGTTTTCCCCAAAGACAAATAAACATATAAATAAAATAATTTAAAAAAAAAAATAACAATATTTACTGAATCCTTTTAAATATATACCCCAAATCTGGACCTCACAGCTGGGAGACGTTGTAATTCTTGATTTGATGCTCTTTACTACCGATATTTTGGCCCATATTTTTGTAACGACGAAGTTGTGGTCAAAACCAATATAAAACCGTCATAAACGCAGTGCACTAATGAAGATGAGATGTTAATGTATTGATATTGGACAATATTATCGTTAACCAGACCAGGAGCGAACAAAAGATAATAAGGGACGAGCAGGTAGAAAGAAGGGTAACTGACAGCCGATGACAGATGTCACCTCAGCGCGTACCCTCAGAGATAAGGGATAAGTAAATTTAAAACCCTACCAAGAAGTTAATACTGTAACAAAGCCAAAAGCTGGGATACCTAATCAATTATAAGAACTGTTCCCCTTCGGCTTCGGCTGGCCTCGAGGAAAAAGTGGAGACCGCCTGGAAAAGGTCTGATTAAATTATACTAGTTGGATAATGGTTCGCAGATATCGGACCACCCAGAGGCTGTCAGGACAAGAGGTGGAGCCATCCGATGAAATCCCTGAATTTCCTTCCTCTATAAAACTAGTCGGACAATGAACAACGTTTTCGACCCCCTCTTAGGAAGAACAAGAGAGAAAGGGGAAGAGAAGCAAGGAGGTGAAAGAGGTACTTCTTCACTGATCCCGGCTGATGCAAGACTTCAGCTCTGAACTCTGACCTCGCCTGATGCAAGCCTTCCTAGCTGATCTCGTTGAGGGCGGAACAACGTGACTCCGAAGATGAGAGATGCGCTCTGGCTCCATGGCTGAAAACATGCAGGGGAACCCGAGGGAGAGAGCTGAGGAACCATCAACATCAATTAGTACAGATAAGAGATTTATGTTAAAACAATTAATGGCTAAGTCTAGGCTGAATCATTCCATGGTTAACTTTTTATTGTAATAGTTTGTTGTTTTAATATTGAGGAATAAAGATAAATGTTAGCAAGGAGATTGTTCTTTAGTAACCATGCCCATATTTAATTTGAATATATTTCATTAAGATAGCAGTAACTTTGATTAACATTAGTATTAAACTTAAAAGTAGGAACATTATCTTGGTTAATTATTAAATAATGGTAACCACAAACCAGGCCCTTGGAAAGGTATCCAATTTGGAGGACAAGGTAAGAAAGTATTCATAAGCTTACTTAATTTTGGGATAATCATCCTCAATGATTTCCCAATGGCATCCCTATATATATAGACTAATGTATTAGCAGCTAAATAGATATCAAGCTCAACTTAAGTTGGATAAAACATAGCAATGTATCCGACACATAGGTTGAATTTACATGCCGTTTAGAAGCAGAAAAATACATTATCCGTCTACTGTTGTCACTGAATTCCCGTGTATGCAAGCCATTAGTGGGTCATTAGTAACGCAGTTTCGTTTCCAATTTGGGCATTAATATCTCCAATCACAATTAAGGAAATTCATCAAATCATTGATTTCATTTTTAATTACATCTGTTTTTCTTATCTTTCTTAAGTTGTTATAGATTATTAATTAAATTGTTAAATCAGACATTTTTTATTTATTTTTTTTATTTTGTACTCTTCTAAGGGGCAGAGAGCAGATGCAGATTTTATTAGTATAGTGTATTAATACCGATTAGAATTAGATAAGAAAAAACATTACTAGAACATCTATTCAGGTATTGAAACTATCTGCCATAGTTGTGTGAGTTTATGCAACTGAAGAGCTGGCAGGCAAAGGCTAATGTCGAGCAAGTTTACTTTCCGAAAAGGGCCTAATGGCAGTGGAGAAAACAGTCCCTAATGCGAGAGTCCCAACTAATAGGCAAGTTTCGATTAGTTTGAACTGATCCCAAAAGAGTCCATTTTCAGCCAAACACACGCCTGGTTTCGCTCAAATAGTATTTAGGCATACAAGGCAGATTGATAACTATTAATTATTGCATACTTCGCAGTATCGCATTTAACGTTGTATTGGCTGGGAAATGAGCAACTATTTTAAAAAAATAGTAGTGAAAAGATCTGCAAATTCTGATGGATTTCTTCAAAATCGATTATTTTAATTAAACCATCAAATCTTCCCTAAAATTCTCCGTGAGAAGCTGAAACTGTTAAAAAAATACCGTGCAAGGCGAATTCACTCGCGAGCGAATAACGAAGTAAAGTGAACTCGCTAGGACGGAACACGGGAGCGAGCAATCAATACGCCGCAATTTAATGAGACGGGTCATTCATTAAATTTAAGGAATAAAATAGTTTCGTAATAAACGTTAGACAATACTAGTTATTAATGGTTCTAATTTGAACGTATATATTAGCAGTGTAAAGGACCATCTAACAGTATGATTCTGTAATATAAAAATACGCTATGAAATTATGGCCATATTATAAATTTATCGCTTCCAAATGGTTAACTTAATGGAAAAATATTCAGATAACTGTAAATATGGCAATGACATAAAATCATTTGTATTTAATAAAGAGGCCCGGTAAGCCAACTTGCCAGACTAATGCACACCACCACCGCAAGTTTCAATATACCATGGTTTTGTTTCCATACACGACCGGAAAGCTCGAAACGTCGTTTTATAGAAGTAGAATATAAAATATGAAGTATAAAGGGTTTAATTATCCTCGATAAATTAATTGAAATTAACTGTCTACAACCCTTCGAAATCAGTGCCATTTTGTGGTAGCAAATAACCTTATATAAGCATAAATAGTATACTATACATATACACCCTTGTGTATATAAACCCTTTATATAAACATTTGAACCAAGAATTGAAATAAATACGTCTTTGAATACGTTATTTATTATGCCCGATGGCTTACCATTCAGGTATAGCTAAAATGAGACCTTAATTCGGGAATATTGAACTTTTTGTTCAGAAATTTTATATAGAAGTTCAACATTATAAAAATTTCTTATAGAAATTATTGCAATAAAAGTTGTAACTATTAAAGTTCCCACTTAAATATGGGAAATATTAATGGAATTAAATTTAGAGCATCTGTTTGACAGGTTTTGTGTGGTCATCTCTTCTTTCAGATGATCTCTAAAAAATATATGCTTATAAAAATAGAAGAAATTCATAAGTATGTGAAAACCTATATGTGAGAACTTATATTCAAAATGTTCTGGTAGGAACTTATACTATCACAACTTTTATAAAAAAAATTCTAATGATGTGAGTTCTTAAGAGACTTTTTATTAGAATGTTTCTTTTGAGTTGAACTTTTATATTAGTATGTACTTTAATTCTAAAAGTTGTTATAATTGTTTCTTGCCCTGGTTTTATTCATTGGTGCTTATGTAATAGTTTTGTTTAATGAAACATATTAGAAGTAAAAATTCTTTTTTTTCCCCTCAATACTAACTTTTATGCATTATTTTTTCTCAAACCCATTTTTTTTCATGGTGTTTACTATTTATCGTGTCATAAAATGTGAATAAGAAATTTATTTTTATTTTTAGATGACTATTCTTAAAAAAAAAGTTATGCAAACGTTTGGTACATTCTTAAAAGGTGGCCAGTGAGGATCATCAAATGAATCAATGGAACGATGGATTTGAAGAGTGGAGTGCTTGGAGTGAAGACGATGTCTAAGACCCTACTAATGATCACTCCACTCCATTGTTCCACTTTTTACCGACAGGTTTTCATGCTATGTATTCATGTTCACATATACACATACCTAATTTATAATAATTATAATATACAAATGTTTCAACGTACAGATTGACATAATTTTTGAGAATTAATGAGATGCAAATAGTGCCTCTACGATTGCAAGAACATTAAATAATTTAATCGTAGCCGCTTCCTTTTAAAAAAAAAAATGATAATAAAAGTAGTGGACATTTTAAGCATATTAAAATCATAAATCCACTAAATAATTGTATTTCCTTTTAATTGATATTTATAATTTTTAACATAATTAATGGTAAAAAAACGACTACCAAGTAGGTCAGTGCAGTAGGCATGCTGGAAATTAAAAAAAATCATGCTCAGGAATCGAAAATTTCCACTCGTTATTTACATTTTAGACCTCAAGGAACAAATACATGGTTTCGAGTCTGTCTGAAGTCAAATCCATGTGACGGGCATAACACCTACGGTTAATCAGATTTTGAAAAAATTTCAAGGATTCTGCGGGACGGTTTCTAGATGGTTCTATCTGAAGCTTATATGATTCCACCCAATACTTCGCTTTTGCATGCGCACATGCAAATATCAAAAACGGCTCATCCCGGAGATCTTGCGTAAATAGTAGGAGGAATTTTATAAAATTAATACACGATCATTTGTGCACTATTCCCCAATTTTTTTCCAACTTTGGGCCCAATCAGACGAGTCGTTTCCGAGGTATAGGCATGTCAAGAAAAATACGAATGCGCATGCGAAAGTGAAAGTAGTGGATGGATTTTGATAAAATAAACATGGGATCCCATGTTGATCATCTATGGAAAACCTAGATGACCATCTTGGTACTACCCCGCACAATCCGTAGCATTTCGCACATTGAAAATCGGATTAAGGGGCGTAAGTCACATGGATTTGACCATAGACAGATACGAGATCAAATTTGTTCCTTGATGTCTAAATCGTAAAACGTGAGGACAAATTATTTTATTTTCCTACAAGGCTTTCCTACCTTATGTAGTAAGGAAGCAAAACAAGATTGTAACTTATTCATATTTTTGCAACAGATATGTAATCAATATTGTTAATTTTATCCATACTTTACGCTTACGGCAGACGTTATTACTGACATCAAATTTTTATGATTATCATTATTAAAGCGCAGCCTAAAAACTTTGCAGACCATCGTTCTACATCATCTGTTTTACACACTCACGGATAGTTAGAGTGAGGTCGATAGGTTTTTATCATGAGAGTAATTATTATTAAACCAACAGTTTAATTAATAAGATCCTCTTAAATAAAATAAGATCTTCTATCAAAATCAATTATTATATTTACCCTGCATGACATCATATAGTTTAGATAAGTGAATTGTTTAACGCGACATCTTTAAAATTGGTCTCCAATGGTATTTATATTATCCCATCCTAGTGACCATAACAGGAGTGTCTGTGGTTTCTAGGTTTTTAGGTTACACTAACTATCAATGTCAATATTGAATAAATTACGTGGCAACTACTTAAATTATCCATTATTTAATTACTATTATTAAATCGGAAACATTTCCTTCCATTCCTGTATTCTCAATGCATAGCACATCAAATCTGGGTCCGGGAGTAACGAAACTGGTGCCTTAATCCTAAAGTTGATCACTGACTATCACTCCACTCTAATTGCTCCACGCCAAATGGAACGGGAAGCGACAATTTGTGTGAAATCCTTGAAATCGTGAAATCTTGCGCTTTAATAATGATAATAATAAAAATTTGATGTCAGTAATAACGTCTGCCTACTGGGTCATAATCCTCACCTTTCTTACCGAGTACATAATTATTTATATTTCAAGGTCAATGATTTGTCGCTTTAGAATTAGATCTCCGGGATGAGCCGTTTTTGATATATGCATGTGCGCATGCAAAAGCGAAGTATTGGGTGGAATCATATAAGCTTCAGATAGAACCATCTAGAAACCGTCCCGCAGAATCCTTGAAATTTTTTCAAAATCTGATTAACCGTAGGTGTTATGCCCGTCACATGGATTTGACTTCAAACAGACTCGAAACCATATATTTGTTCCTTGAGGTCTAAAATGTAAATAACGAGTGGAAATTTTCGATTCCTGAGCATGATTTTTTTTAATTTCCAGCATGCCTACTGCACTGACCTACTTGGTAGTCGTTTTTTTACTATTAATTATGTTAAAAATTATAAATATCAATTAAAAGGAAATACAATTATTTAGTGGATTTATGATTTTAATATGCTTAAAATGTCCACTACTTTTATTATCATTTTTTTTTTTAAAAGGAAGCGGCTACGATTAAATTATTTAATGTTCTTGCAATCGTAGAGGCACTATTTGCATCTCATTAATTCTCAAAAATTATGTCAATCTGTACGTTGAAACATTTGTATATTATAATTATTATAAATTAGGTATGTGTATACGTGAGAATGAATACATAACATGAAAACCTGTCGGTAAAAAGTGGAACAATGGAGTGGAGTGATCATTAGTAGGGTCTTAGACATCGTCTTCACTCCAAGCATTCCACTCTTCAAATCCATCGTTCCATTGTTTCATTTGATGATCCTCACTGGCCACCTTTTAAGAATGTACCAAACGTTTGCATAACTTTTTTTTTAAGAATAGTCATCTAAAAATAAAAATAAATTTCTTATTCACATTTTATGACACGATAAATAGTAAACACCATGAAAAAAAATGGGTTTGAGAAAAAATAATGCATAAAAGTTAGTATTGAGGGGAAAAAAAAGAATTTTTACTTCTAATATGTTTCATTAAACAAAACTATTACATAAGCACCAATGAATAAAACCAGGGCAAGAAGCAATTATAACAACTTTTAGAATTAAAGTTCAACTCAAAAGAAACATTCTAATAAAAAGTCTCTTAAGAACTCACATCATTAGAATTTTTTTTATAAAAGTTGTGATAGTAGAAGTTCCTACCAGAACATTTTGAATATAAGTTCTCACATATAGGTTTTCACATACTTATGAATTTCTTCTATTTTTATAAGCATATATTTTTTAGAGATCATCTGAAAGAAGAGATGACCACACAAAACCTGTCAAACAGATTTTCAGCACTCTCAAACAGATCAGCTCTAAATTTAATTCCATTAATATTCCCCATATTTAAGTGGGAACTTCAATAGTTACAACTTTTATTGCAATAATTTCTATAAGAAATTTTTACAATGTTGAACTTCTATATAAAATTTCTGAACAAAAAGTTCTAGGTTTTACGATAATGTTCTCGAAAGATCTTTTAATATAAAAGTTCTGACATTAAATTCTCGTTAGATAAAAGATATTACAAACAGATTCTTGCATGAACTGTTTCAAAAAAAATTTCTACTGAAATATGCAAGTTAGAACAATAATTTTTTCAAAATACACAGTTATTTCGGAGCTCTGAATAACGCTATTATGTAGCCCTAATCGAATAGGAAACGTGAATTTACTGAGTTATTTACCCAAGTTTAATAATTAAATCAATGATAGTTCGCTTTTCATCGAACTGAATAAAGCAATTACAAACAATACTCAACTACAACTGACTCGTCAGCTCTCATTCTGAACTAAATACTACAGTAAAGTTTTGAATAAGCTGCATTTTAGCTAATTGAACAAAAGTTGAGTAACTTATTTTTCCTTCTCTTTTCTCTCTCGCTTTCTCTCTGTCGTATTTTACTTTCTTTTTTTTCCGCCACCCGTTCTATAATGTATGGAATGAATGTTCATTGTGTAATGAATGAAACGCACACATCCAGAATAGAAGTTGGTAGATTAAAAACTGAGTGGCTTTCATCATTCATCAACTTGTCACCACAAGTTCACCAGCAGCGAGCAACAGTATTACAACGCTACTAACTAAAACTTCTAGTTAATTAGGAATATCAAAAAATTATATTAAAAATACTCATGCATATATATATATATCACTACCTCAGGTCAACAGTGTAAAACTTAAAATGAAGTTAATATTGAGATATGCATGTGTTCTCAGGGACAATAAATCTATATAGTTCAGAGTGAACTGTATAGATCATGACTGTAGCATGTGTATATATGATGTATGTATATATGATGTATGTATAGATGATGTATGTATAGATGATGTATAGAGGATTACAGTGGTAATGCCTCGAAATAATTTGTTTACATATTTGTAAGACATTTTAACATAGATATTAATGTAATTCACTATATAGATCTCTTATTGCTGAGAATATATGAATTTATCAAAATTAACCTTTTTTAAGATGTTACACAGTTGAACTGGGGCAGCGATGTTATATGTGATCCGTTCGTTAAATAAATCTTCATACAACAGTAGATTCAAGTTATGGTGGCACTAATGGTGGATTCGTTTTTAAAAATTTTATTTTAAATAACTCAAATTAATAATAAGCTGAATTTTAACAAAAATAAATATAATAGCTAATTAGAACGTTAGACAACGGAACTGAAATGATTGGAAGCGTGCGGAGGCTACGACTATCTCCTCCTATAGTCTTGAGTTTTGCGGTGGTAAGCACCTTCCATTTTCTGTAAATTTTCTTATTTAACTTTCATGAAAGACTGAGTTTTATTTCAGTCAGGAAAAAAAAACTGAAAAATACCAGAATTCGTTCCACAGACCTTCATACACTTCAAGCGATTTTTAGAAATAATATATTTGCGCAAGCATTTTGATGGTAGATTTGAAATGTATGGCGTGGTATTTCTATTTGCGCTAACGTTTGAAGTGAATCGATCGAGACCGAAAAAATGTGTGCAAATGTTAGGCTGGAAGAGAGAAGTTTGAAGTGTATGGCATTGCTGTGCATACACAGCAGAGAAACATCTCTCCGTAGAAACACCGGTTTACCGTGGTGGTTTAGTTTCTTAAGTGAGATTAGTGACCCCTCTGGACTGAATTTCTTTTTCAATTAAAGGTGTTGCCATTTCTAGAAGATCGCCAAATATATTAGAATCCATCCATAAATAGATTTTATAATCCATTTCCGAACTTATTTTAAGTTCCAATACTAAGCGGTCATGGCTAAATTCATTTCTCTTCTTCAAGCATTCCTTCAGCCAGATCCTCCTGCTTTCTTTGTCGTTTTATGTTTTCAGATAAAATCGATAATAATTGCGGTAGAAGCATCTTCCATGTCTGGCATCCTCACTCGGTAAATTCACTAAATAACTTAGAAATGTAAAAAAAAAAAAAAAAAAAAAAAAAAATCTGGTACGGTTCGCGCATCATACAACTTTCTCTTAACGTCCTATAATAATTATCTTTTAAATATAATTTTAAAGAGTTCACATAAGCAATACTTTAAATTAACTCGGCAGCATTCACTTCTTCACATCTTCTCTCTGCATAAGTACAATAAAACTGTTTTTAAACAATTTTAGTACGACAATTCTGTACACTAACTGTATATTTTAAGTTGTCAAGTTGAAAATATATTTTAAAAGTTTCGGTTTAATTTTTATGGAAACATCTTGTTTCCATTAAATAATATAAAAGTTGAAATAATTAAGTTTTTTTCTGCTTGTGTATTCTTACATGTCGTTTAAGAAAAATTATTGTGTTATCTGTAATTACTTAATTATTTCACTCAGTTTTGTCTGAAATCCCTTCCTAAACATTGTATTTACTTAACGCTTGCCAATGCTTATCATTTACATAATCAATAAACAAAGTTTTATTTGTTTCTTCAAAACAATAAAATATCTCTAACCTCTTTTCATAGAATAATATGTAACTTCTATTTCAAATGAATTGTTCATATAATTAAATTAATTAATTATGTAAAAACAATTAATTACCTATTTATCCACGCCCAGGAAAGACATCTTCGACATTACTTACAACTACAGGACTATTCCAAAATAATTAAATAATCAACCTTAAAAAAGATATTTATTACATGCGAGTGGGAGAACTCGTCCAAAGGACTCTTTTAAAAAATACAAAACATGGAAAACAGATAATAGCAAACAAAAGTTGCACGAATATAATTAAATCGAATTACAATAAACATACATCATTAATATATATCACCCGTATTTTTTAAATTTTATTAATCCCCTCAATACAATATAACGTAATAATTAAAGTTATAAACTTTTTGTCCACTTCCTCTCCAAAAAAAAAAACAGAGAAATAATTAGTAAAAATTAATAAACTTTTTTACAGGACCCTTTGTCACTTCTTTTGTTATGGTACTTTTAGAACGCTCATTTAATATATATATATATATATATATATATATATATATATATATATATATATATATATATATATATATATATATATATATATATATATATATATATATATATATATATAAAATATTAATATATTAATTAATATTAATATTAATATTAATATTAATAATTAATAATATTAATTAATTAATATTAATATATTAATAAATATTAATTAATATATTAATATATATATATATATATATATATATATATATATATATATATATATATATATATATACGCGGCGGTGACGTAAAAGTAGCCGTCAGGGGTTGGCAAAAAGGACCATAAGGCCCACTTGCCGGATTAGTTCCCCCCACCAATACCAGTACCAGTACCAGTATATATATATATATATTTTTTTCTTTTATTAACCCCCTTCGTCTCTTGTTTTGTTATAGGGGGTACCAGATCGTATGCAACGATATAGTTTTAGTATTCATAAAACAATGAAAACTCATCAGGTGATGGGGTTCACCCTCTTATTTGTATATATTTAAAAAATAATAAATAAGTTAGTCTATAGGCCTTACATGGTTTTGCCATCTTTGAGAGACTAATACGATTTTATTATTTATCCCATTTCTCGATAGTTGCAAACTGTAGAATAAATCTAAATGTTATAAACCGATCATTTCTTTTATTTTTGACATATGTACCTCGTTATAAATTTTGTTTATATTTGCCTTCAGGACCGTGGTTCCTTTTGCAATTTTTCTGATTATGTCAGTCTGGAACGATTCCAAGTGTTTAAACGTTGATTTGGATATATTCTTGAACATAAGTGCACCGGTGTGAGCATATAGCGTAAACATGAGTGCACATTTAGTAGTGCCGGCCTGAGGGTGCATTTATAAATCATAAATTTCAGTCTGAAAGTTTCCTTGAGTCTAGCAAGTAATTGGTTTAGCTCGGACTGATTTTAGGTTTTCTATCAAAATGGATCTAAAAGTCACATGTCGGTCTAATTGTATGCCCATATACACGCTCAATTAATATCTCAGATTTATTTGAGATATTAATTGAGCGTCCATTCAGCTGGAGATTTCTTTTTGCCTTTCTGGAACGAAAAAATAATTCTCTTAGTTTTATCTAAATTGACATCAATATTTAACTTTCCCAATTGGGCACATTCAGCATTGAGGCTGCTACTTTTGATAGTAATGTCATCTGACAAAAGCACCTTACGTAAATATTAATCGAAAATAAAGCTAATAAAGTGTTTTGAAATTTCTCTCTCGGATATGACAACGATGACGAACACATAGTAGGCGTCCTACGTTGTATTAAATAGAGAAATATATATTTTTAAAAAATCAGTTCTACCAACTGAACTATAAACTATAAATTAAAAACAGGTTCATAAAAAATTTTTTTCTTCTTTTTAATCAGGAAATGTAATTTTCAAATATTAATAAAATGATTAAAGGATGTGTATAAAGTAGGGCTTAATATGATAAATAAACGATAATAAATCAAATGATTATACCATTCCAGTTCTAATTATAATTAGTAAAGAAAAACAGGAATGAGATAAAGAAAAGAATCTTGAAAGGTTATAAAATATTATTAAATTAATAATGAAATTAATTAATAATTAAATCAATTTAATTTATGAATTATTAAATTAATAAAATTATTAAATTAATTACATTTAAATGAAGAATCTGATCGGCTACACGATTCGCTGAGCACAAATAAAAAATAATAAAATGATACAGAACTGTGGAATCAGAAATCTACCGAAAGTTATAACTGAGTCAGCAATAAATTGATTCAATAACTGGATAGCACTTATCGGTGCCGATTGCTTCAAATAAGTAATATAAAAGACCCCTTTCGGATTCAGTGGCAATCCAGTTGTGTGCTTATGTATACTTTATTATAGATGATTATTACCTATTTTAAGAGATATGTAATCAAATTAAATACTTAAATCTACTTTTATCATCATAAAATAGTATCAGTATGCACTAGTTAAATATATATACCAAGACAGAACTCCAAAGGTCAAAAGCGTTTACTAAACCTAATTCCTAAACGTAAGACATTTTAGAAAATATTTTTGTTTGATAAAAATCATGCTGACCAATACCTAGTATAAGGAAAAAAGCAAGAATCATAATACAAAATCCATAGCGAGTATCTGTAAAGTGTCAGAGGAACCTAAATGATGGATATGTCCCAGCAGCCCTTAAAGCGATCCTTTTTTATTCATATTCCTGTCGCATTAACGCTGTATTGATGTGTCAACTCTACCGATGATTATTGCAAAAACTACGGCATGAACTGAATTAAAAATGCTGGAAGTAAAAAAATTAATAAATAATAATTATTACGACGATTCAACAAATTCCGAACTGCGGCGTCTAAAAATATTGATGAAAAAAAAAATTAAACATGGATGCTTTCGATACATTGATGTTTTTTTCTTTATTTCCTATCTAAACAAGTTAGAAATTTTGAGTAATTGATTTAAAAAAATTAAAACAACTTATTTTTGGTTCATGCAGCAGCCTTATTTTTAAAAAACAATCCAACAAATTTTCATGTTTATGATATAACCTTCATTACTTTAGCTTATAACCTCAAATACTTTAAAAACGAATACATTTTTTTTTTTAAAATTCAATTCTATCAATTATTTATAAAATGTGGATTTATTTTTCTCTGAGTCTTGTTTCTATTTTATACCATATATAACTTTAAATTGATTGGTCTTGACAATTTTTGACAGATTTGTTGCCATAGCCTGATAGAAGCTTTCCGAAACACGTTGTTTTAACAATAAAGTAGTTCTCTTAGATAGGTTTGGGAAATAATTAATAAAAATGAAGTGTTTGTAAATTTAAATTTTAAATAAACAAATGTTTTGATTTGATGTTCTTGAAACCTTCCATTTTAGATCAGATAATTTTATTGAGGAATATCAATTCCTTGAACAGAGCGTTACAATTTATCTTCTCAATATTATAAAAATGATTTGTAATCATCGTATTAAATCTGTATTATACATCAATGATTTGTAATTATTGTAGGAATACATTATACATATCATAGGAAAGTGAGTTAAACCCGCTTTAACACCCAAGCATACTCATCCAAGCATTTTTGGCCACTAAAAACTTTACACAACAATTCCAAAATTTCCCTTCCACCTGAGACTCGTAACTTTTAGTCTAATGAAAACCATAATAACTCTTTTGACAGAAGTAAATTTATAGAATCGCATTCGTTACAACTGTGGATGCAGCTCCATTGTGCCTTTCTGAACTAATTCATCAGCACAGCCATGTCTTTTAGATTTAGGGGGGCATGTCGTTGAGAAATCAGTGGACAAATCTTCTAAAATGTTCAATAACAGTACAGTCGATATTAACCTTATAACCTTTCAGCAAAATCCTCTTGGCAATCCTCTTATCTTTAATTTACTTTAATTTTCATGATTTCTTTGGTTAATCATTTTTTTACCGATCGGCACATCTTATTCCTTATAAAAGAATATTCCTTGTATCTTCCTTGAATATTCCGTTTATATTCCTTGTATCTTATCTCCAGAGACTTTAAAAAAATCTAGAAAGTAGACAGCAACGTCGCCATGCATTAAATAGTTCTACAATAATTTTGGTTTATTTATTTGTTCCAATAATGAACCTTAGTAATCGACCAAGAAAAACAAATATTAACCTGCCCTCCTCCCTCGAAACTTTCAAGATACGTAGAATCCAAAAATCGAATATAAAAAAATCCGTCCGTCCGCCGTTCGCTTGTCTCCGAGACATACAGATTTTTTTTTGTTTGTGTGTATAAAAGAAACTTGATAATTTTATAAATAATTAAAATAAAATAATTTTTTTTTTCATAAGATTTACAAATAAATCAGTGCTGCAACCAGTGGCGTACTCAGGTTTTCATTTCTGGGGTGAGGAAGGTGGCGGGTCCACCCAAGGATCCACTTTAAAGAAAACCACCCCAACTGGGTATGTAAGGGAGCCCTCTCTAAATATAATATTTTATATGCCTAGGTATATTATATAGAGTATATTGTACGGTCCTGCAACCAGTAGTTGTGTATGGAAGCGAGTCCTGTACGTTGACACTTAATGATGAAAGGCTATTAAACAGATGGGAGAGAAAAATCCTCAGAAGAATATTTGACCCTATAAAAGGAGATCGCTGGCGGATGAAGACCAATGAGGTACCAAGGAACCTTTTTGGAACACACGATATTTCTTCCACCATTAACAGTACCAAGATAAGATGGCTGGGACACGTACAAAGAATGGAGCGGGGCAGGCTCCCTAAAATGATGATGGAAGGGAACCAGGTGGAAGAAGAAGCAGAGGGAGACCTAGACTTCATTGGCTGCAGAATGCGGCAGAAGATCTTCGGTCGTTGAGTGTTGACGGATGGAGGGCAACCGAAGACAGGTCTGAGTGGAAGAGGATCACTGAGGAGGCCAAGGTCCTACAAGGACCATAGTGCCGTCAGACTAATAGGATAGGTATATTATTTATGAAATAGCATTCAAATAAGTTTATACAATTTTTGTTTGAGGATAAGAATAAGTAAAAGTATTTAGTAATTTCGGGGTGAGGGTTGGACCGGCTACGCCATTGGTTGCAACGGTCCCTGAAGGAAGCAGACGCATGAAATGTGCGTGATTCTTGGTCTTACGGTTTTCTTAGCACATAAACTTCCCGTCTTATCCTTGGACTAACATATGGTACTTAGGAGTGAGTGGACCCATGAAACGGCAGTCAAACCACGACATCCTATTGTAATAAAGCACAAAATAAATATAAAAATAATAAAAAGAAATATGGTGTACCTAGGATTGGAACAGACTTCAATAGTACTCAGTATTCATTTGGTTTTCCTTTCTGTTATGATGAACAAGGATATAGTAGTTACACCAAATATAATAACGAAATATAAATACGAAACGTTGCTTATCGGCTAAATTTTTTATTATAAATGCAAAAACAGAATACGAGTACACCTTTACAAAGAGACTAAATTGGCGATAAATCCAATGTTACTGAATGTCGCTTGTTGTCGAAGCGGTTTGCAACTTCAAACAATGAAAATGCAATTTGCATTAACAGTAACGGTCAAACGACCGCTCTCCTCCCCCTTCAGAGAACATGGAATGACCACAAACCAACACATCATTCAACTCTACTCAAAGCGCTTAACTGCAACAGCCAAGTGCTCAAATTGACATTCTTGGAAAATCAGAAATAAAATAAATACATTTTATATTCAGAGAGTAGCATTCATATTTAATATTCAGTATAAGATAGATATAATGCATTTTATTCTTTTGATTTAAAAAAAAAAATGATAAAGCGTTACAAATAACGGAATATGACATTTCTTCTTCTTGACAACTTATTTTCTCAAATAACTCACAAAAGGTATCACTATCATTTTTTTTCACATTCAATGAAATAAGTAACTATAACCTATTCTTATTATAAATTAAAAAAACAACAATAATAATGTTTAAATTTTTATTGAAAGATTACTATTATGATTATAATTTGTATTTCAAATTACTGGACAATAAAAATTCACAAGTAACACAAATGACCGGAAACTTGTCCAAAACACTCTTTTTTTGACGTTTGACACTTTCTGTGTTAGCAATATGGACACCTTCACTGGTATTACAACATATGGTATTACACAGAAGGTATTCACTGTTATAACACCATCACTGGTATTACTGGTTATGGTGGTTAATTGAGTCGATATACGTAATTTATTTATTATAATTATTGATTATTTATTTATTTATTTTCTTTAAGTATATTTGTTGCCATTGGTGTTTATTCATATCTTTTTATTTATTTATAATGTTTTGAACTAATTTTGATGCTTAGTTGTCCGTTTATAAAATTTGAACACATGATTAATTTTAAAGTAATTTATTTTATTAGTTATTATTATAGGATTATTATTAGTAATAATTGAGGGTCACTGCAAAGGAGAAGTAAGGGTTAGATTAAAGAGTGATGGAGGGTTTACAGCAAACAAAAGGAAAAAAAAGAAAAATAGAATAGATATGATGTAATGTAGCGACGAGAATAATGTATTGATGTATTTAGCGTTAAAATGAAAGAAAACAAAAATGTTATGCCACATATTATGTCTAACATTAGATTGATGATTATACTGTGTGTGTAGCTACCCAAAGTATTTGGGCAGCATTGCTGTAAATAAAGCATTTCTCTCTCTGCCACTTTAGTGTTGAGCGTTATGTAATGAAAATAGAGTTATTCCAAAGCGGTTTTAATTCTCTACAATAGTTTCCATAATTAAATAGTTTTCTAAAAAATTATTCCTTCAGATATTTAGAACTTTGTATAAAAAACAGGGTTTTTGCAAAAAAGTGCCCGATATGAATTCGACTTAAAATTTCATTTCCTATCGGAATCCGTTAAAAAATACCCAATACGTAATAAAATTGAAAGTTCATTGAGGAATAATGCAGAAGTCCTGGGAATAAAACGGAGTGTGGCAAAAATTAGTGGTTTGATGAGTAGAGTGTGAGAAGGCATGTGAGAAGGTGTGAGAAGTGTGAGAAGTAAGAATGAAAATTTTAGAAATAAATAAGAAACTATATAATATGAAAAGAAGGGCAGCATCTATTTCTAGAAAGAAAAAGAGGATCTTTGAAAGAAGCCAGTAGGTAGTACCTGATACAAGTGGAAGTGGTAGAAATTCTTAAAAACAATGTAGTCCAGGCTGTGATGGCATAGATGCGGAAATGCTAAAGTATGGCGGAGAGGACCTGCTAAACAAGGTAAACGACTTATTAGAGGTTGTTATTAGGGTGAAGGAAAAAATGCCAAAAGAGTGGACGGTAAATATTGTATGCACGATTTTAAAGAAAGAAGATAAAAGTAACCTAAGTGTGAAAACTACACGGGTATATCTCCTCTCTTGGGGATAGTGCATGAAGCATTTTCCATACTCTTAAAGGTTTCCAGTTTCCACACACTTAAAAGGTTACAAGTATGGTCCAAACATATTCCTGGAGTATAGAACGACTTCAGGTCGAATATAATGTAGATCTATGGTACATCATCTTTTCATTCATTTTGAAACGGCCTTCCATAGATTCGTGTCGACAGAAACGAATTGATAAAAGTAACGGTCAATATGGGCAATGCGAAAAAGTTAATTAGATTTAAAATAATGACACTGGCAGATAGTTGCTGTAAAGCCAAGATACAAGAAATATTGTCGGAAAAGTTTGAAGCCATGGACGGCCTATAGCCTATATCTGGGAGACCCTTTTTAGCAGCGTTATTGGGTGCGTATAAGGATTTCGAAAAGGTTGCAGAAATATTGGGCCTACGCATGAACGATGAAAGCACGGTATGTAAAGTCTTCAAGAAATCCACCAGAAAGAATGGCAGATACTGACGATTTTGGAAGCCACGCATTCCAGACGGAAAGCCAGGTTAAGTGCTCAGAAGTTCTTGTCACAGCAAAGAACGAACACCTAAAAGAAATTAAGGCAAGGATAGCGGTCGGTAGGAAGTGCTAGTTAGCTCTTCAAAAGCAGTTGAAGTACAGAGGCCTGACCAACAGAGCTAGAGTCATCTTACATAAAATAGTGATTAGACCGGTTGTATCATATAGTTGTGAGATTTGGATACTATCGAAGGAATGTGAAAGGATATCTGGTCCAGTTTATGAGAGAAAGAATGAAGAGCTTGAAGACTGTGTCCACGTTTAAGATAGACTGGTTATATATCATAAATATGACAGTTAAAATGGCTGCGAATTTCAATAATCACTATCGAGAATACTATTTAAAGATTAAAACATTAAATTTTTAACTTTTGATTACGGTTTATTTCTCCAATTTCAATTAATCAAAAAGAAGTGATTATTTTGCATCGATTATAGATTATTTTGCAATTAACAAAAATATATAAATTCCTATCACAAACTTAAATTAAACATATACTTGTACGTTAATAAGAGAAAAACACTAGTGATAGAGGTGGAGATATAGGTGAACACGTATAAAGGCAAATATTGCAGCCTATTGCTGCTAACCTATTGAGTCCCAATTCTATTTGTTATTAATGGTCTTTCTCATACATATCCTTCTGTATAATTATTACCAATCTACAAACAAATCATATGAGATATAAATACCTGATTGTAGTGATTCCAAATTGCCTTACATGAAAAGTTATATCTATAAAAGATAATCAAGATGCAGAGAAAGTAACTAATTAATTAATTTTATGTTTATCTATTTTGGCTATTATTATTATATATTCCAACGGTTTCTTCACTAATGAAGCTCTGAACGCTTAATAGCACCCTTGATAAAATTTTCGGGGGAGAAAAAAACAATTTTTTATTTACGAAAAACGAGAAATGATGATTTTGAGAAATCACCATTTTGTTACTAAATTTTAGCAAATATCGCGAAAACTGTTATTACTACGAAGAAAATCATTATAAACTACTCTAAAGTGACTTAACCAGCTTCATTTTGAGCACTACTAAGCGTCTGTATGTCTAATAGTTCCTGCGATAATAAACTTTTATCAAGATGATCCTCAACGAATATCTAATATTAATCATATTTCAGTATATGAATTAATAATCAACTGATATTAATAAAATTAAAAATAATTACTAATTAAATTAATCATATTTAAAAATTGTCATATTGTTAATAAAATATATTATTAATATTACTGAGTTAAAGAACAAAACATTATATTTAAAAACATATTAATAATCTACAGCACATTACATTATTATTAAATCAATATATTACAAATTAAACAAAACTTTTGCGTTTTAAAATCCTTCGTTTCCTGGACTGAATATTTTCTTAGTATATTCGAAACATTTTTGTGAGTTATTTCTCACGGTAATTTATTTAATAATATTATGGAATTATGGAATAAGATACTTATTTGTCCATTAATCAATGTAATTATTGTACTTTTAATTTATTAATTACATAATGGACAAATTTTTAGTGTCTGTATTGAAGTTTACGATTTGTTTTATGTTTTTTGATGTAGGATTGCTTCCAGAATTCTTCTATTTTTGGTATCTTTTTAAGAGGAAAATTTCCCCCCAAAACAACACAATTTGGTTATAGTGTGAGTTATTGAATAAACATATTAACTCGAAGTCATTTTCACCAATGAATAAACAATGGTGGTCAAAAAAATTATTACAATTTTCAATTTTTTCCCACAAAAGCTGTGTTCCTGTAGGAGCCAAGGGCTTAATAATACAGGAAAATTAATTTAAGTACCTAACTGGTTATAACGATAAGGAGGCTGCTTATCTCACCGACCGAGCCCGCATCCAGCATGTTCTATCTCACTGCCGTATGTTACCTACCTTCCAGCCACAAAATGCTGTCTCAACCTCAAAACTGTCCCAGAGTACATTCTCCAAATTCCATATTATTATACAGGTAGTACTAAAAATAAAGGGACCCCGTATTAAATAAAATTACGATGCCGAGCCGGAATAAAATTTTAACAACTTTTAAGAAATTATTTCATAAGAAACATTTTCTTTTCTTTTCTTTCGACCCTTAAGCAGATTTTTTTTTTGTTTCCATATTTATTCCAATAAGTGCGGCTAGATGAGATGACTCCTTCCCTCTACAAAAAAGTATGCATGATTTTGATAAAGTAGCATGTCTAATTTGACTTGGCTATTTACGGCATTGCATATCGAACTGTGTTTGTCCATTAATTTCATTAACTAATACATTATTAGATTGTGATCAAGCTTTTTTATTGTTTTATGTTTCGAAAGGATATAGAACATCTAGAAAAATTATTTTAAATGAAATTAAAATACAAATTTCTCCACTTTGTTTTAGAATACTTCGAAAAGTTTTCATTTCCGATTGTTTTTAATTATGTTTTAGTTAATACAAATTATAATTATTTCATAAAAATAACAAAATTAGTTTTATCTTTATTTGTATTCTTTATCTAAACAAATTATCATTTACTGTAATACTAAAATTTGAGAAAAGTATTTTCAACATGACCTAAAAAATAATTGCATTTTTTACAGCATAAGATAACAGTAATAAATAAGTTGCCTCTGTTAAAAGACAGGTTAATATTGGGCCGTTCTATAATGTACCCTAAAATAGATATATTATGGAATTGAAAATACCTCTCAATAATTGCAGTATGCCCAAAGAAAAATGAGAAAATGAGAAAATAAATGATATCCAAAAACCATCGTTATTAGTTAAGGTCTGAAACGGGGTCTACTAAAATAATTTATTAGCTAGGGAAAATGTAACGGTTTTGTCTAAATATTAACGGTAAAATGAATTAATATGGCTGATCTCTATACCACCATGCAACAAACCAAGCAAAAAATAAAGAACAAACAAATAAATAAATAAATGGCTTTAGTTTCCCTTACTGACAAACTCAAATATTTCAAATGTCTTTTTCAATTCTGATATTTTATCTGAAGCTTCTAAGAGAAATTCTTTAGCTCGGTCCGCACTATATAAAAAAACACGTTTTATAAGAGTTGTACAACACTGTTATAAAATAGTATGAAAAATGTTATAACTTATGTTCGATTATATAACGAGTTGTTCGCTAGCCGGCGAGTGTCAGTAATATGGAATGAAGTTATGCAACATTTATACATTTTTCAGTTCATGCATTCGGTTTATGTATTTCTAAAAAGTGACCAAAATACCAGCGAATTGATCGGATTATTTCGTGAGAAAAAGTGCGATCCTAAAGATACTAAATTATAATGTTTTTTGTGAATAGCAAAAACTTTCCTAAAATATTTCTTTATTTTTATAACATTAAAACTTTCATTTTATCAAACTGACGTTTCGAAATCTTCTTCTGTCATCAGGGTTTTTTAACTTTTTTTTTTTAGAGAACAGGTAAAAAAAAAAACCTTATGATGAAAGATTTCGAAACGTAGATTTGATGGAATGAAAATGTTAATGTTATAAAAATAAAGAAGGGAAGTTTTTGTTTTTCACAAAAAACATTATAAAATTATTGATGTTATTTTTTCGTAAGTGAATGAAAATTATATAAGTAATATGACTACAGATATTAATTTTGAGGTGGATTGAATTGGGTGCTCCTTATGGCGTCAGCAGGAATGAAAGATAAGCAAACCTCGCAAGTGAATTGGGTGCTGATTAGACAATTCTAATGTGAATTAAAAAAAGGAAGAATGAAAATGTAATTGAGTGTTTAATCATCCTTTTGTTGAAAATTCGTTATAAAATTAAATTTCTCTTGTTGTTTTCAATAACCAAGTTGCTAGTTCAATAACCAAGTTCAATACGACAGGCTCTCATGTTAGAAGGATATTTAACAAAATTTTTATTAAATTATTGTTTTGTTGCATAGTGTGGACGCAGTTTTAGATACGAGCATTTTAAACTAATACTAAATTCCTTAAAAATTTTAGCTTCATAATAGAGTAAAAAAGGCTGTTAGCTACTATTGACATTTAAGTTAGGGAAGATAGAACAATAGGTATGAGAAAAACTTTTCATTAATCAAAAGATACGATTTTATCGAATAATGCAACTAACAAGCGACAGTTCCATATTTGAAGATATTTATTCAAAATTCACATTCCCAAATAAAACTCATTATGGCCATATTGTTGACCCTTTCCTGCCCAGTGCGCATTTCAAGGCACTACACATTTAAGGGGTTTAAATTTACCAAGGAGTGAATATTTTGTGATAACAAGCTGCCTCTCTCTTCATGCTGTTATCTACCTAAACAAAAATGGACTCTCTATACCAGTGGTTGAGCAGGTAAGAAATTAAGAGACTACATCTAGAAAATTTCACAGGTTGTTGTCTAAAGTGTGCTCCAGTGTTTTCAGTGACTGATTTAGTTTGTTTTTGAAGACTTTTTTTGGAATATATTGATCTGCAAAGTTGAGTAGTTTATTCTTTTTGTGTTTGTAAATTGAATAAAACTAACTTATTTAAAAAAATAAATTGAGAAAAACGAAGGTGCATCGAGAGGCACTTGGGCATTTTTGGTTAAATGTAAGCCCAAATCAGCTGTCGCGTATCGCAGCAGTTCAAACTCATCTACTAGATCAAGAGCCCGAACCCCAGAAGAAATTCTAGTCAAAGAGATTCAACAGGATCAAGTGGGGCATCTATCATAATTTGGAGATACAGACAAATGTAAACTGTGCAAGAAGAAAACGACAGTTAGCACTTGTGTCAAAGGCAACCTGAGACAATGCTTTGTGCCAGGGCGAAATTTTATTTCATTACTAACAAACATAATTTACATTTTCATTTAATAAACATATCTTGTACTCTTTTATTGAGTTATGTTTCTTTTTATTGTACTTATTAGTTTTTATTTAAAATATATTTTGAAGGTTTTTTTTTTATCATATTGATAAAATACACCCTTTAAAGTGATAATATTTATCTTATTTTTTGTAAGTTATTGTTTATTAGCAAATTTATGCTTCAGATATAAAAATTTTAAATTAATATGTCTTTTTTCCTAAATGAATGCTTCTACCCAAAATTGCTCAAGGTGCCTCTTGAGGCACCACATATAATATGATGGATATGATGTGATAGGGGTGTGTATGATTTTTTTCATTATTTTTCCAAATATTAGGAGTGCAAACCCAAAATGAAAAAGATTGGTTTCGTTAAAATCAGCTTAGTTGGTCAAGAAAGGGCTAATGTTAAAACTACTTTATAGATAAAGGCATTATAATTTCATACAATCAATAACCAACATAGACGCCATTGTCAACAGCTTTTAAAGCATTCCTTAGAGTATTAAGACGATTAAGTGGATCTTGATAGGCGCAGGGTTAAGATGAAACAGGGGAATATGAAGGATGGTAATACAGTTTAGCTCCCCTACAGCAGCCAGAAGATTTCATTAGTCCAATTATCCGAAGGAGTCATCCCAGGATCAAGAGTGAAGCCTCTTCACAATGTAAGATCATGTCATCGGCACAAGTTCCATAACTTACAAGCAAGCGATAATAGTCTTGGATCTCTAAACCTGGTATTGTATAATAATATCAATAAATTAGATCGTTTATAAAACATTAATAATACAGCATTAATCTTTTTACTATTTCATTAATTAAAAAAATACCAATTATTTTTTCTAGTTAATTCCGAATCCTCAGATGCTTTTTTTTGTTTAATAAGAAGAGATCACTCAAAAACTATTCAAGGTAATTAAGTTCCGTTCGTACCATCGGTTGAAAAAATTACCTTTAAGAAATATAGTTTGGCTTACCTCCATAACTAAATTAAATTCATTGTAAGGAGACTTTCGGAGGGCCCATGGTAAAAAGTTTTAATTTATTTTTTTTAATCATTCTTTCAGTTGACATCCGCATGATGGTATAGAAGGATCAATCTAATTAGGGATTGATAAATTATTTGCCACTTCTATAATTTTGTATTATTGAAAACTAGTTTCGAATGTTATACATTCATCTTCAGTTCTAAAAACACACAAAAAATTCAAAAATAAACAATTCAAAATATAGTTTAGTATTATTATACATGTTAGATTAGATGTAATATAAATCAGTATTATAAAACATTTATGAATTATGAATTTAATCAAGACAAAAAATCAACTACATGTTGGTACTCACCAAGAGTTTGTACTGGTATCTTCTAGTACTGAACTAACAATGAAAGAAAGGTGGGATAGTTGTATGTAAACAGTTTAAGGGTCGGGATTTTTCCGGCCGGTGAGTAATTAGTTTTTCTGTTATAGATGGGAATAAATTTAAGATTGGACTATTGGAGATATTTATTTGATCATTTAAGCAAAAATCTGGTTTGGATTTGAAGGATTTTATTATTTCAAGCGCTTCATACATATTTAATTTGAGGCTGTTTTCAATGTGATGAATTAATTTAACTCCTGAGTCTTTGGTGAATTTATGATTTTTTTTTCATTTAAATGAATTGCAAAGATAGAATTATCTGTCTTATTATTATTATTATATGCACGTATATGTTCCTTTAATCTCTGATTTAGCGATCTTCCAGTTTTTCCCGTGTATTTGGCTGCACAATCATTACAATTTAGTTCGTATACTCCACTTATTTGGAAAGGGTCTATTTTGTCTTTAGGAGAAGAGAAATATGAGGATAGGGTTTTTCTATTTTAAATGCAGGGTTTAATCTTAGTTTTTCCAATTCATTTCCGACTTTGGTGGATATAGGGCCGTAATATGGAATCAAAACATAATGTTTCGAGATGGGCCTATTTTAGGTGGTTGTCGAATATATATCATTAAATGTCTTCTTTTTTTTTTTGTTTCTCAAAAATATGATTGATAGTGGTTTTATTGTGCCCATTATTTTTTGCTATGGAATATATTATTTCAATTTCTTTATTATAGTTCTTTTCATTTAATGGTACGTTCAAAAGACGGTAAATCATACTATTAAAGGCTACGAGTTTATGTGCTATTGGTCTCTTAGCTTCATTGTTTATCATGACATCCGTGTGGGTGCGTTTCCGGTAAATTCCAAATTCATGATGTTTGTTTTTTACTGAGATTTCTAAATCTAAAAAGTTTATGGTTTTGTTTTTTCTCCAGTTCTACTATGAATTAAATCAAGGGGTGAATTCGTTTATGTCCTTTAAAAAAATATTTATTTTTCTTGTCGTACCAGACCGTAGGCATATGGTGTCGTCTACATACCGATACCAGTATATGATATGTTGAGTTAGTTGAGAATTTTTTGTTCTAATTTGTCCATAAATAAATCTGCCAGAAGGGGTGAGAGATGGGAGCCCATCGGTAAGCCTTCTTCCTGTTTGAAGAATATTCCATCAAATTGAAAATAATTATGGTTTAAGCAAATAGGCATCAAATTGTAAAGATCTAGTTTTTCTAGCGGTGATAGATTCGATCGGAAGAATAAAAAATGTTTGAAAATTTTGCGGTTCATATCAAAACTGGTCTAGTAAACTATAATAACTACTCTATTTCCAAATCCGTATGCGCCAATGTACTAAAAACTGAAATGTACTAAAAAAATCAATAGGTCCAATAAAAATATTTCAGCAGAATATAAAACATCACGTGTATTGTAAGAAAAAGTACTTGAAAATATTCTCGTAGTCATAAAGAAATATAAGGGATGAGAGAGGGTAGCCCATCGGTGAGCCTTCTTCATGTTTGAAGAATTTTCCATCAAATTGAAAATAATTATGTAATTATACACGGGAAAAACTGGAAGATCGCTAAATCAGAGATTAAAGAGACATATAGGTGCATATAATAATAAGACAGAGAATTCCAACTTTGCAATTCACTTAAATGAAAAACAACAACATAAATTCATCAAAGACTCAGGAATTAACTTAATACATCACGTTGAAAACAGCCTCAAATTAAATATATATGATGCGCTTAAAATAATAAAATCCTTCAAATCCAATCCAGATTTTTGCTTAAAAGACCAAATAAATATCTCCAATAGTCCAATCTTAAATTTATTCCCATCTATAACAGAAAAACCAATCACTCTCCGGCCGGAAAAACCTCGACCCTTAAACCGTTTACCTACAACCATCCCACCGTTCTTTCATTGTTAGTTCAGTGCTAGAACAAACCAGTACAAACCTTTTTGTTTGATATAGTCCATTTAAATCTTGCTGAGTACCAAAATATATTTGATTTCTTGTCATAATTAAATTCATAAATGTTTTATAATACTGATTTATATTACATCTAATTTAACATGTATATTAATACCAAACTATATTTTTAATTGCTTATTTTTGAATTGTTTGTGTTTTTAGAATTGAAGATGAATGTATAACATTCGAAACTAGTTTTCAATAAAACAAAATTATAGAAGTATATAATTTATCAATCTTTACTTGTGAATGTTTTTCTCTGCTCGTATTGGGGCTACAAAAATCCCACTTCTAGGAAAACTTCTGATTTTATTAAGCTTTAAATTTGTACAAATGAAGTAGTTTCTTTTTTTTTTTTTTTTTTTGTGATTAGTCTAGAATTTACTCCTGATGTGTCAATAAGTGTTGTGTGGAATTATGTTTCCCATGACAAGGAAGTGTTTTGATAATGAAATTTATTGAATTCACTTTCTTTCTAGACAATAAAACAACATGAAAATGCACAATAAAAAGCTTCTATGTGAAATAAAACAAAACTTTGTCAAAAAAAAAAAAAAAAAATATATATATATATATATATATATATATATATATATATATATATATATATATATATATATATATCTGAAAATTATCCAAAAAAATTTCAAGTTTATTTATAGATATTACTTTTTAAATTTAGATATTATTTTTTTATTATAGATATTTACGTCTCTTAATCAAATATGTAAATCAAGCTCTTAGAAAATTACTTAATGCATAGAATACTCGGCTCGAAGAAACAGGAATCCTCTCGAGAATATGTTCGATAAAAATAATTCAACCAACAGAAACGGAACCGTCCAAATGAGAGTAGTTCTTGGTTTCGATAATGGATAAATCTCTATAAAGCTAATCATTGCTGAAACAAAAGGCAAACGTTCGGAAGGTAGACCGAAGCGTAGGAGGGAAGATTGTGTTAAGTCTAATCTTGCAAACAAGCATTTTGTACGGGTTCATGGTATGAGAGGGATGCGTGTATGCAGCAATTGTTGATTGTATTGACATCGAACTTCAGGGTTCGCTATTTCTTCTAAATAGTATTATTATATAAAAGAACCTTACACAACAAAACGTGTTGTCATATTACTTCGTTTAAATTCAATCCTTTATTCTGTGCTTACACTTTCCCGTTCTGAATCTTCTGGTTCCTACTGTCAACGCAGAGTCCCTCATTACCTTCCATAATAAATTCCTAAAATACTTCCTCGACAATACCATATAATATAAAAGCTTTTTCTGAAAGGTGGTTTCTTTATCTATTACTCTCGAAGTTCTCTTGCACATGATAGATGTGGTTGCAGAGAAGTTGATTTCGAGCTATATAGCATTAAAATATATAGAGGGTCAAGGCTAAAACCCCTCCATGTTCTGTTGACTCTCCTGATCTCTCGAAAACATATTTGCTGCCCATTTCCTCTCCTGTTGCTTATCGAATTTCTCGTGTTCTGATCTAGTTAGTCATCGCCAATCCTATTATATCAATTTCATTCGATTAAAATTCCATCGTGCCATATGGTTCGTATATCTTTCGTCACAATCCTAGAATCAAGTTTTAACATTTGCCTACTTCACTGTTCTCCAACCGATTATAAGCACTTTCTAGGTATTCTTAAATCCCCATTTCTTTTTCTTGTCTTTAATATTTACAATACAGTTATGTTTTCTTATTTCACGAAATTGAAAAAAAAAATTCCGAAATTACCAGTCAAATATTTCACATCTAAAGGTGTATTATCTTCCACACAAGACAAATATAATAGAGTGTGGGCAAAGGTATATGTATGTAAATGTCTGGATTGACAGAGAGAAATAATAAACGAACGACGAATTCCTTCTTTAAAACCATCCATAGCAGCTGGACAAAGATTTGTACCAACCTTGCTTTGTTGCGTCAGGTGATCTCAGATGTTCTACACACCAGTCATTCCATATTCAGAGGAAAACATACGACATGTTTCCAGAAAGAGGAAAAAAAAACACGCGTGTGCTACTCTCTAAGGTCGTATTTTTACTCAAATACATAACTGAAAGTAACAAGACATGTTAAAAAAAACTTGAAATACCCGTATCATAACTGGTCCGATTCCGATGAAACTTCTTTTGTTTTATAGATGATGTAATTACCTTTCAAATATAACAGGTTTCAGCCCTTTAGAGGGATTCTAGAGGAGCACAAATATTTTTGGCAAACCGCGTTGAGTGGAAGGAAAAAATGAGAGCTCACACTCAATTTATATAGAAATTTTCGAGCCTCTAATTTAATTTGGTGAGGCTCAAGAGGTTTGCAGAACTTTTAAAATTATGAAATTTCAAGTAAACATACCGAAATTGTGACTGAAATTTAGTCCCACTTTTATGTCATTGCTCTACCCAGAAAACAACTCCACAAACAGAGTTTCGACTCGTTTAGCCGCTTGAAGTACCCAAATGTAGCGAAGAAGAAAAAAAATATATTATATATCGAACATCTACAAACTACCATAATCATATTCTAGGGTTTATGAAACGGATATAAAATTCACAGAGCAATAGTAATTTTTTTTTCTGGGAAAATACGATTAAAAAAATTGTGACAATTATTCGACACGGAAAGGACATCGAGCAGGCATGAACCGCCTCTAATAAGTTATTTATTGCTATTTTTTTTTATAATACAATAAATTGTATAATTTATACAATATAAAAAAGACCATACTTCCGCAGTGGAAAACATATTCACGACCCGGAAATAATAGCATGATAAATAATATAACATTAATTTATAATAATAAATAACATACATTAAGTTTCATCAAAAATTCTGTACGGAAAGTCTCTAGAATTATTTATGAGAATAAGAGGGCAATAACTAAGATGAGAGGATTCTGATGAAGTTATATATCTTATATATGAAATTTTTGAGCAAGGACAGAATGAAAGGACAGTCCATTTTTTGTTTGTATCCGCTAACTGCGAAAACTACTGAACCAATTTTTACCAAATTCCTAAACTCGTAAATGATATCAAGGTAAGGAAAAAAAATATTTTAAAAACGGTAAGCCTTATTAGAGTTTATAAAAATTCATTGCCTAGAATAAAATATAAAAATTTGTTAAAAACGTTGGAGTAGATCTTTGTAAGAAATTCTTTAACAATTATATTTAGAATTTTTCAGAGCTGGAAACCCTAACAATTAAATAATTTTGATACCAACGGGAGATATAAATCATTCAGTAGTATTATAATTTTTTTTTTCTCTTGCAATAAATACAATAATTGCAAGTACATATGTGGATTGAATTCGGAGAATCCATGTTTTTCTCATGGACAATTATATGTTGCATGTTCCAGTGTAGGAAAACTTAGGGATTTGTTTTAATATATGCCAAATGGAATCAACAAAAACATTGTATATCCAAGAGGATTGCAATGAACTTAAATTGAATAAAACAGTAATTATGATCTTGGTGGTCCAAAAGATAAAAATAATACTGTTTATGTAAATATTTGATTTAAATCACACACACACACACACACACACACACACACACACACACACTGCTGCCATCTGCCGCCTCCAAACGCTTTTTTCAGACGGTTCTTTACCACATTCCATGGAGTTTCTTCATAGGCTTGGATTAAATTCAGGATGCTCCTATAGACCCTGCGTATTAATGCCGCGTTCAAGCAGTCTGCGTCTCTGTGATTTAGCATGTTTCCGGTTGCTTTCATCTCTATCTCTGCCCTCACCCCATCTCCGGAATTTAACTCACTGATCTCCGCAGTGAATCTTTCCAAATCCGAGATCGCCCGTCTCATGTCGTGCGTCGTCGCTGTTCATAACTTCATCCAAGCTAGCGTGTTTGCATGAGCTTTCGCCATGGTTTCTTGTGGCAGCGGTGGGACTTCTGATGATATGTTCAACATTGCAGGTCGCAACACTCCCTCTGGCATTGCAGCAGCGAAAGGAAAAATTTAAAAAAACGGGTCCTCCGTTCCTCTTTACTCAGGTATTCGCGGTCCCGGGTTTTGGCACCAGTTAAGAAAACAAAGAAAGGAAAAAGAAACAAGAAACAACACTCACGAGATCTGAAATAAGAATGCTTTATTTCTCTCAGTAATCCTCTATATATACTATCTGAGTTCTGTTTACATTCAGTGATGGAATTAAGTCTTACATTGTATTCCTCCAGACCTTAACTTGTATATGTTAAAGAGAGATTTAACAAATATTTTTTGACCGATTAGCATATATGTTAAAGTTAAGTTGAAAACCAAAAATTAATTCGATAAAAAAATTAGCAGGTACGATAAGTAATCGAAAATATATATATGACGGGATATTACCAAGAAATAAGTAATGAAATACTTCTTCGCAAGAGAAAAGAGAATTAAATTTCTCCCAGTATAACATTAAGGAATGCCAACTTAATGCAACGAGGGCAGCTTAAATACGGCCTAAGAAAAATAACAGGTGCGATGGTGACAACAAGATTGTCTGGAGAGACAAGTAAAAATATACCTATTTGTTACCCCGGCAGAGCGGTTAACTTGAAGGAGAAAAATGAGGGAAGGAATACGATAAGTCCTCCTTATGGTGAGGAAATCAACCTGAAACGTTCTTAGTTATTTTCTAAAAATATTAGAAATTTATAATTAGATTATGTAATTTTCTTGATTAACTACATTAAACTATTCAACGAAAATTAAGAAAATCGATTTCCCTAGATTTTTTTCCCTTTTTACTTCGAGACCAAAAATTTTTATTGTAAAATAAACAATAAAATTTAGGCTGATCACAATTAATATAGAGACAATATTGCCAGATTCAATTTTAATGCACGTCAATATTGTTAACTAAACCGAAAATCAAACAAAGCATTAAAATTTATAAATTAAAAAATGTTACTAATATAAATTATCACCCGAATTATTTATCCTACATTGCTATTACATTGTTAGAATGCATACAACGTGGTGATAAAATTAATTCAGGCGCGATAGATAGAGTAAATATAATAAATTTTTGAAATAAATTGCAACGGTATTTTCTCAACTTGAAAATTAGCAGAAAAGTAGTACAAACAAATGCTATACATTTCAGGTAAAATCAGTTTAAGGTAGCAAAATTATGAAAAAAATCCATAAAGGTGCCGAAAAATAATTTCTTTTGCTTTTAAGATGTGAAGAAAAATAAAAAATAGAATATAATAGCATTTAAAAATACGGGAAAAATTAGTTTAAAACAATTGAAGTCGATCAACAACTTTTCGCAAAAAAATTAAAAACCTTGAAATATGGCCATTTTTGGTCAGTTTATAACAGGGCTTACAATTAACAGGCTATAATTTAAGCTCCAAAACAAGTTCCTGCAATAATTAAAAGCCTTTTAATAAAATGACCATATTTCGCGGTTTTTAATATTTTTTGCAAAAAGTTGTTGACCGACTTCAATTGTTTAAAACACATTTTTTTCTGCATTTTTAAACGCTATACGTAATATGTTTTATTTTTCCTTAAAAAAAAATTTCACATCTTAAAAGTGAAAAAACTATTTTTTGGCACCTTTATGATTTTTTTTTCACCGTGTTGCTACATACCGATTTTATCTAAAACATATAGCTTTTGTTTCTAATATTTTTCTCCTAATTATCACGCAATTTATTTAAAAAAATAAACTATCCCGTCTGGACTAAAATCCAACAATGAGATAGTCTTGAATTTCTGATAAGAAAAATATAGGCTTGATAAAAGACTGCTGCTGAGAAACCTTCCGTTATTTCCTTCCTCCCTCCTTTGTACTATTGTTCTAAGGACGTCTTTGTATTATTTTTAATCCATGCTCAAAACTCTAACAGATACTGTTTAATATAAGAAATGAAAAACGAACACAGTGAAGGAAAAAGAGAAATGAATGAACAGATTTTTTATTTTAATCAGTTATTTAATTAATATGATATTAATATTTCTTATGACTTCCTTGTAAGCGTTCTAAGGATAAACCTGCTCTTGTATTCCGTAGTTGATCCCGTTGGAATAGACTCGCAAGCATATGTTCAATCATTCTCAAAAGCCTAAAACCTGTACGACAGAGGTAAACTATCCTAAGACCAATTTTGATTTTAATTAAAGTATTTACAATATTCTGGGCGCATTTTCTCAGTATAAATATCGTAAATAAGCTAAAAGGATAAAAATATGCAGCAATCCAAATATAAAGATTGACCTCTGTCCACAACAAACAATATAGTGCGATCTAAAAACTTCTTTTTTCTCTCCTATAAAACATTTAAATGTAAATGACGATGGTTAATCTCTGACGTACAGAAATATGCACTATCGTAACTATATTAGTTTCGAAAATACATTGATTTTTCGCACATTTGGATTATTTTGTTAACACGAAACTGGCACATGCTCTAAGTTTCACAACGTCAGCAACAGGAAAGTGTTAGCTAACATAAGTCCGTCTACAACAGAAAACAATCCGTCATTAAAGCAACATAAAAATAGACACATCAAGATCAAATTATGCCATAAATCATCTTAAGGAGCAACATGCTACAAACGTAAAGTATTTCCTCTACAAGTCATTTCCATGACATAAAACTCTTATCTGTCATATATAACTGTATTATTGTAAATACCATTGTTATTGGTTTCAATGTTTGTTATATATTTATATAACATATATATATATATATATATATATATATATATATATATATATATATATATCTTAGCAATTTCAATCATAGCATCATGTTTTATAGTTATATCTCATTATTTATTTATTAAGTCATTTTCATTCTTTGCCATATAAGCAATATTGTAGAAAAGTAGCAACATTCATTTATTGATAAAAGGATTCACAAGTCTCTTTTTACAATTTGAGTTGAGAGTTGTTCTCATTCAGATTTTGAATTTAATATTTTCGTGCCTTGCTACTGCATCATTTGAAAGCTTTACTCAACCTTCCTCCTATGTTGACAGCACTAATTTACTGCCAGCACCTAACAAACTCCAGCCATTTGTGATTTCGTTCAAAAAAATTAAGAAGAAAATGATGGGCGTGCATTGTAGACGTCCATCATTTTCTACGTATTTTTTTTTACAAATCATTCACTTGTCCTACAATGTTAGACACATTACCCTCTTGTATGCATGGCTAAAAATATCGAACCACTAATCTTAAACTAGGTTCATCCTTTATTAGCTCACAACATAACACTCGATAGGGTATCATCATTTCTCGAGACATTTTGATGTGGTCTGTATAATGAGACGGGATGAACTAAGCGTTAGCTATAATTGTTTTTGATTAAGTAGGGATTTAGTCTATTTTTATTATCGTGCATTTGAAATTGAATAAAATTCAAGTTTGAGCACGGATAGGTGAGATATTTAAATCAGGGGTAGATATACGTAATATCTAACAATTTATACTAAAGAGAGAGCAAAGAAAATCAAAGAATTTTTTTAGGGATTAAGACATATAAAAACTTGATCCACATTATCAACATGTTTGCTTTATCTTAACACGATCAACATTTTTGCATTACTTCGATTCAACTACGATTTCAATGTCTTTTTTTTCACAACAATATTCCTTAAACATAGGAGCTTACGAATAGCAAAGTTTGGAAATTTCAAAGGTATAAGCCTCGGAATAATGGCGTGATTAACATTTCAATGTCGTTAATAGAAATACCCATTTTGTTAAGTACGTTGTGATGCCAATTTATAGGCTATTTTACGACTGATAGAAAAAAATATACAAATATAATGTACAAAACATGGATTCTGCAATGCATCGAGAATACAGTTACAATAAAAAATATTCACGTTAAAAATTCGATTTTTCCACCTCGAACACACCCCTAAGCGTCGGTATTTTCTGGCATTTTATGCATCGTTCCTCGACCAAATTATCCACTTCCGCCGCCCTTCTACCATTTTTTATCTTCTTCAGTTTAATTTATCTATCCTTTTCTACGACACCCATTGTCGCCCATCAGGTTTACGTATAACAGCGCGTCATTAGACCGCAGTATTCTATACATCTTTCTTTGTCCGATCCTCGTCCCTATGAAATTATTTTCCTTCCTCCAATCATAGCCTCTACTGGCTCCTCACTGTATCGATAGTCAACCTCATAGATGTTATTGCAAATTCTAAAGTTTTGAGTAAAAACAAATTTAAGATTTGATCTCATCCAGTGATTTCTTATTTATTGAATTCTCTTTCGTTATTTGTATATTTGATGTTAATTATGTTATTAAAACATTAGTTTCAAATATATATGTAATATAATATAATATACATTCAAATATTTATGTGAGACTTTTTTAAGTCTCCAACTCTTAGTGCTGTTATGATTAAAATGGTACTTATATCTGTAAAGTTGATCATCGATATATATTTCATCAGCTACACAATTTCGTTTTACCTCTCGCTCTCTCTCTCTCTCTCTCTCTCTATATATATATATATATATATATATATATATATATATATATATATGTTATATTAATAGAAATTAAATTTTTATTACAGTTATTTCTCATTTTCTTTTGTTTGCTCTCAGGACGAAAACCCAGTTTTTGTTAATTGTATTATTATTCTACAAGGACTTGTCTCAAAATAAAAAAAGCATATTATTATAAAAAAAATCTGGTGCGGTGCGCGCATCACACAACTTTCCCTTACCGTCCTATAATAATTATCTTTTTAATATAATTTTAAAAAGTTCACATAAACAATGCTTGAAATACACTCAGCAGCATTCACTTCTTCACATCTTCTCCCACTTCAGTACAATAAAACAGTTTTTAAATAATTTTAGTACAACAATTCTGTACACTACCTATATATTTTAACTTCGTCAAGTTGCAAATATGTTTTAAAAGTTTCAGCTTAGTTTTCATGGAAATATTTTCTTTCCATTAAATAATATGAAAGTAGAAATTATTTTAAGTTAATTTCCGCTTTTGTATTCTTAAATTACTTTATTACAGAGTATATTATTTATAACAGATTGGTGGGAGAAGGTTCGGTCGCATCCGTTTCCTTTCAGATGCGCTCGGTTATCCAACAAGGGTCTTGTGCTCCTCATAAAATACGCATTATCTTAGCTAATACTGGTCCGATTTTGATGATTCTTTTATTGTTTTTTAGATAATTTAATTACCTTCCATACAGTTCTTTATGTAGAATAATTTAGGCGTTTCATCAAATCGTTTAAGCCGTTTACGAGAAAATTGTAAAATCCAAGATATAATTGCCACTTCCAATGTTAATCCAATGCGCTGTATCTTTGCTAATACCGGACCGATTTTGATGATTATATATATTTTTTTTAGATAATTTAATTATCTTTCATATAATTTTATACATAATTTACCGTAAAATGCATACTTTTTAAGCTATGCGCAAATAAAATATTCTTTTCATCATAACTTTTTTCTCTGCAATTCCTCGGTGATTTACTACATAAATTAAAAGTTAAAGATCTTTATGTATAATAATTTAGGCAAGTTTCATCAAAATCGTTTAAGCCGTTTACGAGAAAATTGTAAAATCCAAGATATAATTGCCACTTCCTGTTAATCCAATGCGCTGTATCTTTGCTAATACCGGACCGATTTTGATGATTATATTTTTGTTTTTTTTAGATAATTTAATTATCTTTCATATAATTTTATACATAAATTATTATAAAATGCATACTTTTTAAATTATGCGCAAATAAAATATTCTTTTCATCATAACTTTTTTCCCTCCATTTTCTCGTTGATATACTACATACATGAAAAGTTGAAGGACTGGGAGAAGGAGAACACATTAGGAAATTTTCATCAAAATCGTTAGAGCCGTTTTCGAGAAAATCGTAAACAATTGTAATACCCGTGATATAATTACCATTTCCGGTTAGTCCGATGCGCTTTATCTTTGCTAATATTGGTCGGATTTTGGTGATTCTTTTATTGTTTTTTAGACAATTTAATTACCTTTCATGCAATTCTATACATGATTTATCGTAAAATGCATACTTTTTAAGCTATGAGCAAATAAAATATTCTTTTCATCATAACTTTTTTCCCTGCAATTTCTCGGTGATTTACTACATAAATTAAAAGTTAAAGATCTTTATGTAGAATAATTTAGGCAAGTTTCATCAAAATCGTTAGAGCCGTTTTCGAGAAAATTGTAACAGTGTTTTCTAAACTAAATAGTAAGTCAATTAAAATGTTTTTATGCAAAAATTAAACTTTTTAATAAAAATTAATGACTTTGTGAAATATGATTCAATACCAACAAATTATGATGAAAGGCTTGAAAATGGCCCGAAACGTTGTCTAATTTAATTAAGAAAGAAAGTAAAGGAGTTTAAAAGGTTTTTTTTTCCTTAAAACATAAGAATATTAAAGTTGATTTTCTATGTTTGGTTAGTTTTGTCCTTTGTTCGATGCATTGTGATTGATTACAAGGAGCATAAGTTAGATCACAAGGACGATTAAAGATCATTTCTAATGGGGTTAGTTCTGGATCGGGGCTCACTCAGCCTTGAGGATAACTAAGTAGCTAATTGATTTAAAATGCAGTTTGAAATTAAGGGTTAAAATAAAATTCATGGTGTTAAAATTATTACTTGCCATTGTCCAAAATATACCAAATTGGGGGCCTTCGCTGTCAATCAACTATCAGTAAAGGTGCAATCGATCCTAATGGCTTGTTTATTTGTTTGAGGTTCCTACCTTGTCTATTTATGAGATAACTTTTTAACTTCCGATAAAAATTCCTGAAGACTGATTGTGCAATATGCTCACCAGGTATGACGACTTGAATTCGTGAAGAATTTTACGTAACTTTACACCACAACCGCGTACATACTTCTTCATGATCAACTTACGCAACGCTGACTGGCTCAAACGAATCCTCTAAAATCATTTACTTCCTGAAGTAGCGGCAGATTAAAAGGTGAATCATGCAGGAAGTAACCTCTGTTCCTCGAAACTCGACCTAACCGAACCACTTGGGTTCTACTTAATGTTTACTTGCAATGGGCGATTGTTATTAGCCATCTGATGTCACGCGACTTCGATAGTCCACACAGCCTTTTTGAACAGTTTTTTTAAAACTCAATATAAATAATAAATAATTGCGGTATGATTATAATTTACGCAGCCAATTATATATTTCCTAGAATTCTTTACATTAAAACAATTTTTTTTCATTCTTCCAATTTCACTACAACCTGTTTGGTAATGTATCCTGGAGCCTTATCTTATCTAGTGGGCATTCTGTTTTACTCATCCCCTCTTAATTTAATCATTAGGAAGTATTACTTTTTTATTGGGCTAGTAGTGTTTTGTAATTTATAATCGATGAAATAATTCTTTCTAAAATAAATGTTAATTTGAATTTTCAGAACATATTTTATGATTATAATTGTGGAATATTCTATTAAAAGTTATTGTATCGGCTTCGAAAATTTTTTTTTTTTTAAACATGAAAAGAATTATGGGGTATTTCATGTGGGTAAGTTAAATTTTGATTGAAAAGGCTGGAAATCTAACAATTATTTGTAAATAACCAATAACCTTTAGATGTTGAATCTGCCAAGAAATAATTTTTTATGAAAAGTGGATATATTAGCTTATGACAGAATGCTCCTCAATTATAACTGTTTTATAATTTTTATGTTCTTAAAATTTGATATCATATTCCATAATTTTAGTTATGTTTTATTAAAATTTATATTTTCCAAACAAAAGCTGTCAAATTATCTTTCCCATCAAAATTCTAGGAAGGTCTAGCAGTGATATTGTCGAAATTATTGATGTAATCGAAGATACCTACCATCTTTACTATCCTATTGATTGTCGCCCATTCCTGTTATTTATCCTTAACTTGTTCAACCAGCGAGGCGGAAACATTGTAAAAGTGTAAAATTGATTATATAAAGTGGCACTTACGGTTAGTCGATTTTGACGAGATTTTGGAGCTAGACTGTTCACAGACACACAGACCATTTTGCGAGACTTGGTCATTTGGACTCAGGGGACCTTAAAACGTGTATTTCCGTCGAAAACTCGAATTCGAAAATTTTCACGATCGCAATACTTCCCCTTACTATATACTTCGTATACAGGTAAGGGAAAGTAAAAATTTTGAATAAAACGAAGCTATTTACTGTCTCACAGTAAACAGGTTCCTCCCAGAACCAACCTTATGTATAATAAAGGAAGTGGGAGGTGGAAACTCTAGAGGACCGCATTGTTAATGAATGGGCACTCAGATACTCTTCCGACAAGTATAGTACCATGAGTTAGGAAGTACCCACACCGCGTTATTTTCAGTTAACCGGAGCAACTTCATCCCGTGGAGCTAATTCATTACCTGAATTTGTGTTCACTTAGTAGAGTTCGTCACTCAACAATCATGGCGAACCAGATTACAAATTTTTTTTTTAATTTATTATAATTAATATTCTTATACTTAAGAGCGGTTTTAACACTCATATTACTTAACCATAATACGAAAACTTCGATTTGTTGATGAATGATCATCAGAAAAAAATACATATTCGCAATTTGTAAACACAAGTGTGTATATTTCGGTAGCGGCACTGGCGTTAAAAAAAATATATATCTGTAAATATCAAAGAGAAGGTCAAAAATTCTCTTTTTATCAATTTTACTGAAAGAAAATCTATTGTTTAATAAAGCATGAAAGATCAATGAAACTCAAACAAGAAATAAAAAAATATGCGGCGGTAAGGGGAATATTATGGTCTAATGTTTTTATCACATAGTGTTAGCTCCTTTGTATTAGGATATTCTAAAACCGACTAAACTGAAGAAACCACGCCACTGGCGCAGCGCCGTCGCTTTCTTGTCACCAGCACTACTACTTTTCCCACTCATCCCTCCTCTAACACAGCTGTTTCTTAACCACCAATTTCATCTTTTAAACACTGGTAACTCTTTTTTGCCTCATTATTTTGCAATATTTCCCCACTTGTACACACATTTTTTCTCTCACCACGGTCTATAAGTGCCAGAAGGACGAACTTTTCCGCTGTTCGCACCCAGGCGCAAAAGATCTAGTAACGCCACTAGATAGCGGCCATTGTTCCCTGATGGGAACGCATAGAAAATCCTAACAAAAATTATTTTTTTTTATTTTTTTTTTTTTACTAAAACTGGCAATCGTTATTTTGTATAAGACAAACGCGAAAAAAAAAATAATAAAAATTTAATTTGGATATGAATTAGGCCTATTTAAGGTGATCGTGAGATACACCGTCTTTGGTCTGCATTAATGTGATCTTATTTTTGTCTAATGTGACCAGATATTTTCTGCCGGGGAAAAGAAAAAGGTAATTTTTTTTAATAATTATGTAAAATTAAAAATTCGATTTCTATTTACTTACAATATAGATTTTTATGTTTCATACTTATACTATATTTTTTTTAAAGCAGAAATACAATAAGGATTAAAAAAAACAATAAAAAAAAAAAACAACTGCAATGGAATATCTTTCCAACGGAGGACGATTTAAAAAATAAACACCTAAGACAGAATTTACGCATACATAAGACAGAATTTATACATACATAAATCATAATTAATACATAAGACTAAAATGTTTTAGGAAAACCAGCTATTACAACAGCAAAAAAAAAAAATTGAAAAAATATGAATTTGTAATGAACCAAAGAATAAATATAAGAAATAACGGGCAGTGTTATAAAATTAAATAAATTATTACCATATATTTATTTTAATTTTTTTTTCGAGGCTGTACTATTCAAATCAGAGCATTTAAGCGTCCCACAGAAAATCCTTGGGACACCGGGACATATTCCCTAAAAGCGGCACGTCTAACTGCATTATCATAGTTTGTCCTGATGATACCTACAATAGTTAAACGTTGACTGGTTAGTTATTTATTGGTAATTATTAAAAAATTAAGGTTTTAATTTTAGAATATTTCTTTAGCATCCTAACAAAATTTTCTTGGATCTTCTGCTCTTTTTTATTGAAATATATTATGCTAATTGATCATGTTTGAACTATTTGCCAATGTATCATCGTTATAAAAAGACCAGGCGCAAAATATTCATTTTTTAAAATGAATTTCCAATGGGCTTTTCCAATATGATAATTAGTGGAAAAATTGTAGAAACGAATTGAATATGTTTAAGAGAAAATCGGTGTGTATCATGTTACCTTAAGTAACAAAAAAAATCATACATTTTTGACATTATTTTTGCATGAAATTTTTATTGGCATTACTAAAAGCTACCATTCAATTTCCGAAACACGTTCCTACGACAATTACAAAATCTGTGATTAAATGTCCTAAAATAGCCATATTTCGCGGTTAGTTGATAAAGGTTCGTTACAGCTTTGTTATGAATTAAATTTAACCCGCTCTTTGTCAAGGTTTTTGTTAAAAGGTAAGAGCAGCTTCAAGTAATTTTGCTTTGAATAATCGATTTGCACAATACACTTTGGACAAACAGGTACCCTCCCGAAAACCACAAGAAGGTTGTGAAGGAAGAAACACTTCTTTGTAGTTGTTTTTTTTTTTAAGTACTCTTCAACGACTCTTGAACATCTCCAAAGATGCGGGCTGTAAGAGCCACAGGCTAAATATCAGAAGTGTTGGTAAGGCGAGCCACTTCAAAGAGTTCCCCTCCCTCTCCGGCAATAGAGCGGGAGAAGGGGGACTAGAGTTACATTAATAGCGACTTCAAAGCCTTGCTGGAGTTACCTATTTTACTAAAACTCAGATTCTCCTATGCCTATATTATTTCTATGGAAAAAATTTGCAACAAATTAAAGTTTTGTAGGACATAACAATCTATAGTGTTATAGATTACAAAAAGTAAAACATAAATACGCAATATACTCAGATCTGTATTTTATACATTTATCCAACTGTAATGAAAGTAACTCAATTTTAATTGTATATTGTATGCATGATTGTCTTTTGATTCAATCCTACGCTACAAATTTACTCTAGCATAGCTACTCTTTCCAATGATTTATTTGTTGGCGCCTTGGATAAAAACAGAAGCCAGCTAAAAAAAAGAAGGGGGAACATTTTTCTAAATTTAATTTATTTCATGTAGAGAGGAAGGGAATCCATGGTGCTTAGGATTTGTAGCATTCGAAAAAACACGATTTATTTTATTTTTCATTTTTAAATTACTTCTTAGACAATAGTTTGGAAGAATTAGATACGGATTTTTTCCACGTTAAAAGGAGGAACAACTACCCAACCTAGCCATCCTCTTCTCTCCCTCCCCACGCTTGGATAGGAAGCACCCCGACTGTTTTATTGTACTTTTTGAACATTTTGTCTTCTGAAGGTGGCTAAAAGAATGGTATTATTCCGTGAAAAAAAAATTAAAAAATATTAATCGAAAATCTTACAGATCATCAACTCCAAATCATAAACTCCAAAATAATTATACCAGATGAATTATTTTCGACAATCTTTGTCTTACTTACAACTCCAAAGTTATTTACAATTACAAAAGTTTCAGCAAAAAAAACCAAGATATTCAATAATTTTTAAGAAACAGGGAAGTGTCCTTAAAAAATAGGAGGGCGCGAACGAAATTACGTGAAATCGGAAAAACAAATTTTTCCGACCGATCACTATACCCTTCCCTTCCTTTAGATAGTTTAGAAAGTAAATACTACAATGTGAAATAATATATAAGAAATAGGTGTAGTAAAGAGATTAGCAAAACGACAATCAATTTATAACGAACTCATGATGTTTATACAAATATGAATCCAGGCGTCAAGCAAGATTATTCATATAATCCACTGCAACTTGAATACATTTACAGAAAATAAATAAATAAATAATTAAATGACTAATAAAATGACACTCCTTTCTAATAACTTTGAAAGTAAAATCATGTTCAAATATTAATCATATTAAAATTAATTATGGATTAATGGATCAAGCAGAGTTGGCTATATCTTGAATTATAAAATCCAAATGGAAACAAAGTAAATTGTAAATAATAATATTAATTAACAATAATAATCGTAAATCATGAATTAAATAACTTTAATATTAAATATAATCGCTAACTAATAAAATTATGTAATAATGTATTGCAGTGAGTTCACCTGAAGATGGAGTACACAACGAAAAGAGCTAATAGCGTTCGCTTTTAGTTTGGTTCAGTTACATTATGTCAGTCAATGTAACCTGAATACTCTCAAAGAGAAACTGATGGGTATAAACCTGGTCATAAATATAAATAAGAAAAACGTTTCAAAAACAAGAAAAAAAAAACGCAAACCTGAAGTTGTGAGGAAGGTGATTAAGAAATTGAATTGTTCCTGGAGTCAAATACTTACGATTAAAGTTCAAAGCGTGAGCATTGGGTGTTATGGAAAAATAATATTTAAAAACATCTTCGGCTAGTCTGTTCAATTATGACCTTCAGAACCCAATTCTTCGACAAAATGGAAATTTTCGAAGACATAAATCACTAGAAGAAGGAGGTGGCGAACATGTAAATATATGAAACCATTATAAGACTAAACGTAGTACTCAATAAAATCATAAAAGGAACTTATTTATATTAAATTGAAATTGAGATTACTTCAAATATTTAAAAACTGAGAACTCGTTAGAGGATCACTGTTTATCCTGCCATAGCGGTTAATAAGAGCAAAAAGAACTATATAAACCTTCCTAACGGGCGGATGTTGTTTCAGAGTTTTCGAAACCATCTCCTGCCCAACGTTCGAAAAGTACCTTTGTTTGTATTGTTAACAAACAAGAAGTTTTCATAGAACGTGATAAGGACCTTTTAGAATAGATTTAAGAATTAAACTGTAATGCGTGTCAATATTTTTCAAACATGATGAAATGGTTTTATGTTTGATAAATATTGATAAATACAAAGAACTTGATGAAATGGTTTTAAGTTCTTTGTTTTATCAGGTAACAGGGTGTAAAATACTAGGGTTGGAATATCGAAAGAAAAATATCGATATTCGATATATCGATATATAGCAAAACCAAATATCGATATCCACCGATAATCGGTAGAAAAATATCGATATATCGAAAGGAAATGGATGAAAATGCAAAGAAGCCGTGCATTAAATGAGTATAACGTTATGAAATTTATGAGATAAATATAAAATATAAATATTATTTATAGAACAATATTTTTTATTATTCATGAATTATTATAAAAAAAGATAGAAAAGAATAATATTTTGGTAAAAAAAATAAGTATTATAATACATGTTTATCTTGAAGGCTTTTTGCCATATTTCATATATTATATAATTCTACAATTTTTTCTAAAATAAAATTGTATTTTATAAAGTTTCCATGCATGCATTGAGCATTCTCAAAACATTTATCTAAAAACATGTAATTCATCTGATATATATTTCAGTCAATCACCATTTATATTATTAGCTGTTAGTCTTTACATAGGATTAATTAACAGTATATGTGTTGCAATCTCATCTACTAATTATTGTTTGGCAACTAAATATTTTTTATTCTCATATTTACCCCATTATATTTATAAATTAACATGTGCTATATTTTAACCAATGATTATATGCAACAATTTATTTACATTTATAGTATTGTCTATTTTATTTCAATTTGGTGGATGATTGATCCAGATTGTTTTTTGTTTTGGTAATCTTAAACTCTAAAGTTTATTTGAAGGATAAGGAGGAAAAACCTGGACCTTATTTCATAATAAAGTACGAAAGTACAATTGCGAGTAGACCTATGATTTACTATGCATATGGCACACTGTGAAATATTGAAACAATAAAATTTAAAACTAGTTGTTAGCATCTACCTAATGTGCCACGATTCCTATTCTTGAATATTCTGGCCTGTATCTTCACTATCTAGCACTTATGGTAGTGTTCTCTTTCCTTTTAATAATTCTTCTAGATCTTATTTTTATTTTAAATTTACTATTTTCATTACAATTATTAGTTCTTTCATTATATATCTATTTTATTTATTATGTCTATGTAATGATTTTAAATTTCATATCGATTTTGAAATTGAGCACTTCTTTATTACTATTAGGATATTTGGAATTTGTCTTATGCTCCTTTAATCTTGTTTTCAAATTTTGCGACATTTCTCCTCTATAATACTTTTCATTGTATTATTTCCATTTTATTTTGTAAATTACATTCTGTCTATTTATTGTTTTAATTTTCTCCTTAGTTTTTGTTATATATTTTCTTGGCTTATTGTTATTGTATTACAACAATTTCGAATGACCATGTTCATCATTCTTAAAAGCTTTTTTTAATTTTATACATAAGTCTAGGAATGAATTATAATCTTTGAAAATTATGCAGGTTATTATATCCATTCTAACTTCTTCTTTTTTGTCCCTTTCAATCTTAATTTTTTTAAATCATCGATCGGTTTTTTTTTTAGTTTTTTTTTTTATTGTAGTATTTATTTTTATTTTCTATTATAATTCTTTCTTGTAATTCTATAGTGTTATCGATGGTGGAAGTATGGTTGACTGTAGAAATAAAAATAAATGTGGGAGAAGCTTCGTTGAGGTCAATGAAGAAAAACACCAATATGAAAACTTATTTTTTTGCGTGCCAATCAGGTTTAAATTTTATTCCAGCATAAGTGCTATGAAAAACAAGATAACAGCAGTGGCATCGTAACAAACAGAAATGACTAAAACAATGAAAAAATGAAGTTTATAGAAAAAAAAGGTGTTAATTTATAATGTAACAGATTATGAATTATATGAAAGATAAAATATATGAAAACTATTAATTACAATAACTACTTACTAGTAGTATAATTACAATAAAGATTTAGTTGTATGAAAAGTATATCCAGATAATTATGATAATTGTGTTTCTGCATTGATTGCACCTCCCAACAAAGTTTCTCATACAATATATTTTAGTAAATTTTTCAACTATATTCATACTAGCATATCATATTGTATTTCTAGTTCTTTTTGATAAAAGTTATTAATCAATATTTTTTTAAACTTATTTCACATGTTCTTTGTGTCAGTTTAACAGCTTTATTAATTAAATTTTCCATTTTTAAATAATCTTTGTAAACTTGTAATCTTTATTTTTAGTTTTCACCAACAAGTCAGCAGGGCCGAATCTAAGGGAAGTAAGAGGGACATTTACCTCGGGCAGCAGAATTTAGATCAAAATTTTACTTTTAGCTGAAGCAAAGAATATTTGCTCCTGCTTTTCAATTGTTTTAACCTTATTTCATTCAATAATATGAGTTAATATTCTTTGCTTCACCTGCAAAACTTAAACCTGATTGGCACGCAAAAAAAATAAGTTTTCATATTGGTGTTTTTCTTAAGCTTAATTTCACATTGGTGATTAAATAATTAAGCTGTAATGTTGGGTACAGCTCACGGATAAAATTAAAAATATGATAAAGAATAAAGGAAATTTCTAATTAAAATAAAATAATAAAATTTAAAATATCAACATCACCGATATATCGGTGCAAAATATCGATATCTCGATATATCGGGTGTTAGGATAACGATATAATATATCGGTTTTTCAAATCCGATATATCGATATATCGCGTTCCGATATTCCAACCCTATAAAATACTCAGGTCATGCAATAGTTTATGTCAATTAATTGATGTGAACAAAAGTTAATTGGAAGTATTAATTGAATTCAAAGAAAAAAAGATGTTTTGTGAATTTAAAACAAAATAAAAGTCCGAGCAAGAGAATGAGTGCCAAGGATCTTTAAAAAAAACACCAAAAAAACCATGGTAGTGAAAGAAGCAACATGTTTTTTCGACACATATCTTTATCAAGACTTTCCTTTTCGAAGAAGATCTATTCTCTATCAAAGAGGAGTAAAACATAGATTTTTATTTTCATTTAATATAGTATCAACATTTACGTATACCGGCATTTTATTGTTGAAATCTACTTTTTTGTTAAATAATAATAATAAACGAAACAGTTAGAAGATATTCGCAGGACTTTAAAAGTTTAATTAAATACCAAAAAGAAACAAAAAAAAATTTATTTATTTATTTAATGATATTTACAACTGTGACGAAGCTACAAGTAAACATGCATACAGACTATTATTAAATGGCCGTAGTTTGTGAAAAAACTATCTTTTGGTAACACTACTATGTAGAAAGTCTTCTTTCCAAAAGATACAAGGGGTTATCAGAAATAGAATAAAACACTAAAACGCAACCTGACAGATTTTCTAAATTGATCTGTGCGAGTGTAAATGGGAGGAATTATGATGTTCGCTTCTTTAATAAAATAGGGAAAGTCCCTGAAATTGTATGTAGAAAATATCTTTAATTCATGGCTGAAAATCCGAGTCTACAGTTGCGTCGGTGATAGATGATACAAATCTGTTGTAATAATAAGAGCGAAAAGTGAGTACATACATTCTTACAACTCCATTTACATTAATCCTATTTTAATCCAGGAAACTTTGGAGAGAAAAAATACCGAACGGCTTTATTCAGCAATATCTTAACAATTTAATCATGACCTTGAATGAAACAAACAACATGACAAACACAAGCATGTCAGTAGAAAAAATATAAGCTAAAAACAAATAAAACTTTTCCTCCTACCCTTTCGAACGCGAAGGAGGAAAAAGAAGTCGCTGACTGCGGAAATGAAGTTTTTTCACGTGTGCGAAGACGAAATTGGTAGAAGTAAACTAGCAGCCGCTAAAATTTCTAAATTTAACTAAACTCCGTAAAGAGGAAACAAAAAACGGTAACTGAGTTTTCATAAATATTCAATTTGTATTGGAAATTATTTTCTGGGGTATACGTGTATATATACATATGTATGTATAAAATTAAAATTATTTTAATATAAATAATTAAAATCGCATAAAGCAGCGAGAATCGAACACATTCCCAGTGAAGTAAAAAAAGCGTGCGGTGAAGCTGGAGTTTCTAAAATACATTTTTTTGTTAAAAAGATCTGGGAAAATGAAAAAATGCCCATAGAATGGAAAGAATCTATACTTATTCCGATTCACAAAAAGGGACCGAGGACGGAGTGTAATAACTATCGCGGAATATCACTCCTCTCGGTATGTTATAAAATATTCTCTTCGATCCTAACAAGTCGAATCACGAAATATGCCGAGGAAATTATCGGAGACTACCAATGTGGTTTTAGACGGAACCGATCAACTATCGATCAAATATTTTCCTTACGACAAATATTAGAAAAAAAATTAGAATTCAACGGTGTAGTTCATCAGCTTTTTGTTTATTTCAAAAAAGCTTATGATTCCATTGATCGCCAGAGACTGTATAACATTTTGATTGAGCAGGAAATATCGAAGAAGTTAGTAAATCTAGTAGGGATGTGCATGACCGAAACATTCAATAAAGTTAGAATCGGTAATTAAGTTCGCTCGAATTTAAAACAAGGCGATTCCCTTTCACCTTTCCTATTTAATTTAGCACGAGAGTATGTCATAAGAAATGTCATGCGTACCGAAAGGGGTTTAGATCTGGGTTTATATCCGTGCTTGGATTTGCGTATGATTTGGTATTATTAAGTGAGGACGCGGAAATTATAAAACTGAATACAAATACGTTGATGAAAGCTGGCAAAGAGGTTGGCCTCAAAATAAATAAAGATGAGACGAAATATATGGTTAGCAACAGAAACAGGGACGATTTTGATGATATAGATATAGGAGAAAATAGGTCTTGATCACGTTGAGAAATTTAAGTATTTGGGATCTATGATTACTAGAAAAAACGAAATTCGGACGAATTCCTAAAAAGTTAATAAACGCTGAGTCGACTGGTAAACGTCCGAGGGGTAAAACGTAGGAGGGAGGAGTGTGTTAAGGGTGATCTAATGGATTTGGGTTTAGACGGTAATCGGTGGACCGAGGATTGTAGGCAGCGATTGGTGGTATGGGCATCGAACCTTCGGGTTCGCTAAGCCTTTTATTATTATTATTATTATATATATATATATATATATATATATATATATATATATATATATATATATATATATATATATAGGGGGCCGGGGTGGCCGAGTTGGTTAAAGCACCTGCAAAAATGCAAAAATGCATCAGCCTACAAACCCAAAGGTTGTGGGTTCGAATCCCGGTCCCGGGATTCCACAGGCAATAATAAAAATAAAAAAGACATTAATTAATTAATTATGGAGGAAAATAACGCTACCGATTACTCAGGCCAATACGGCGCGGGTTCGATTCCCGCATAGGGACAGTAATGTCCTTACCCTGAGAGTCACAGGGAGGTGAGCGACCCTGTGTCTGAGATAGTTCCTGGCCCTCCAGGTTGGGGGTTGGACATAGGGCTGATAACCCTATCCCGTCAAAAAACAAATATTACGAAACCTAAAACTAGCCTCGGAAAATCTGACCGGCTTTGTATAACGGACTCCATCTTGGATCATGGAATGTTCGAAGCTTATACAGACCAGGGGCCGCCCAAACGGTAGTGAATGAAGTAAAAAGGTACAACATACCGTTAACAACCATACAAGAGGTGAGATGGCCAGAAGGTGGTGAAACCACTATTGATGGCCATACACTGTTCTACACCGGGAGAAATGCCAAAAACGGAACAGCTGGCACTGGATTTATAGTTAGTCCAGCTGCAAGGAAATCAGTTATAAACTTCACCCCGATTAACGAGAGGATAAGTGTATTACGAATTAGAGGTCGCTGGTTTAATACCATGATTATTAACATATATGTACAACTGAAGATAAAGATGATGAGGTGAAGGATGATTTCTACGATCAGCTAGAAAAAGTAGTGGATCAGGCTCAAAAATATGACATCAAATTAGTCATAGGTGACTTCAATGCCAAAATAGGCAGAGAACCCCAATTCAGGCCCATTATCGGAGGCCAAAGCCTTCACGAAACGAGCAATGACAATGGAGTGAGATGTATTAGTCTGGCAGCAGCTAGGGGTCTAGTGGTCAGTAGCACGATGTTTCCGCACAGAGACATCCACAAGTACACCTGGGTAAGCCCTAAAGGTGCTAAAAATCAAATTGACCACGTGCTGATAGATAAGAGACATCAGAGCTCCATCCAAAACATAAGAAGCTACCGTGGAGCAGACTGTGATTCGGACCACACTCTGATTAGGATCAAATTCTGTCAGAGGCTGAAGCGAATCAACAAAGTAGGCGACCATGTGGAAAGAAACACGTACGAAGTCCATAATCTGAAAAATCCTGAATTAAATGCTAAATTCCAAATTGAGCTGAAGAATAAATTCGAACCCTTGGACTCAGAGGGCCTCACGGTTGATCAACACTGGGAGGCATTAGAGACCGGGTTAAAAGAAACAGCTAAGGAAGTAATAGATATTCAGGAGAAACGAAAAGCCAAGAAGTGGTTCACAGAAGCATGTGAATAGGCAGTGGAGGAAAGAAGAAAAATTAAAGTTCTCTCCGTAGCCAAAGCTGATCATGACACGCTGGAAAAATACGCCGCCGCCAGGACAAAGACAAACAGAATAATAAGAAAAGCAAAAAGAGAATTCCTCAAAGAAAGACTGCAAACTATTGAGGACAACTGGCAGGCCGGAAATATATGCGAATTCTACGCAGACATCAGGAAATATAAAGCGAGAAACACGCAAATGCGAGGAAAAGATGGCAAACTGACGGCATCAAAAGAAAAGGTATTACGCATCTGGAAAGAACATTTCCAGCAGCTTCTCAACCAAGGGAACCCCACAAACGAAGAAGACATGGACCACACGGAAGACCTCAACCCGCAAGAGGTTGAAAAACCAGACATTCTGGATGTGGAAATAGCTATCGACAGGCTTAAAAGAAGAAAGGCCCCAGGGTTTCATCATACCATCAGAGCTGTTTAAAGATGGAGGCGAAACTCTAAGAACCAAGCTATTAGAACTAATACAGAAAATATGGGAGGAGGAAAGGATACCGGAGGTTTGGAACACAGGTCTAATATGCCCTATCCTAAAGAACGGGTCCATGTATGAATGTGGTAACTACAGAGGCATAGCACTCCTTCCGGTTGCCTATAAGATAATGACTAATGTCCTGCTAAACTGGATATATCCCCACTATGAAAATATAATAGGCGACCACCAAGCAGGATTCAGAAGAGGAAGGAGCACGCTAGACCAGATCTTTATCCTAAAACAGGTACTCGAAAAACGTTGGGAAGTAGAGCAGGATGTGCACGCCTTATTTGTCGATTTCAAAGCAGCCTATGATTCCGTGGACAGAAACTGCCTATGGAAAATCATGACTGAGCTGGGTATTCCCGGGAAATTGGTGAGATTGACGAAGGCATGTACAAACGACCCCAAATGCAGAGTCCTGATACAAGGAGATGTGTCTGAAGCCTTTGAAGTTAGAACAGGTTTGAGGCAGGGGGATGGACTCTCGCCGATGCTGTTTAACTTAGCCCTTGAGAAGGTGATTAGAACAACTTCATTCGAAAATGCACGTCGGAATGAAACATAAAATCCTAGCGTATGCGGACGACATAGCTGTCCTTGGAATCAATGAAAAGGACATTGAGAGACTTGCTAAGACTCTGTTACGAGAAGCAGAGCAAATCGGCTTCCAAATAAATGAAGACAAAACAAAATACATGATAGTTAGCCGAAAAATCCACCCCAACAATAGTATGCGTGGATGGCAGAACATTCCCGAAAGTAGACAGCTTTAAATACCTCGGCTCCACAATAACCTCAGTCAATGACCAGCATACAGAGATAGACCAGCGTATAACAAGCGCAAATAGAGCTTTCTTCTCTCTGTCAAGAGTACTGAAATCCCGAAAAATCTCCATAAATCTCAAATTAAGGGTGTAAAATGCTGTGATAAAACCAGTTCTGATGTACGGCTGCGAGACCTGGGGCTCTAACCGGCACCCAAGAAAGCAGAATCGAGGGATTTGAAAGGAAAGTCCTCCGCACGATAACCGGAGCGATATGGGATCAGAATCTAAAATCCTGGAGAAGAAAGACCAATAAAGAACTACTTACAGAAACTGGTTAGTCAATATCTCATGATATGAAGGCAAGGAGGTTAAGATGGGCGGGGCATGTAGCTCGAAGCAATCCATCAGGACGCCTTTTCACAACGATGAATGCCACAATAGTTGGCAAGAGACCACGTGGAAGGCCAAAAACCAGATGGATAGATAGGATCAACAAAGATGCGAAAGAGCTGCATGCAGCAAACTGGAAAGCAGTGGCCCAAGATGGGCAGAGGTGGAGAAGGCTGATTCAGGCGGGCAAAGATCTACAAGGTCTGTAGAGCCAACCGAGGAGGAGGATATATATATATATATATATATATATATATATATATATATATATATATATATATATATATATATATATATATATATATATACATACATCGTAAACTAGGTTAACTTTAGTTTCCTATTTAGGAATCTAACATCACTAGACTCTTTGTTACCGTATTGGCAATAAAGTGGTTGTTATTTAGGAATTGACAAAACGATTGTAAAACCTCCATTGCTCAGTCTTGTGTTATTTACCGAGAATATCACATAAGTAGTTAAACAATTATTATTGTTATTATTAACTTTATCATCTGATCCATTCCTATATTAAAACGTTTTGAACCATGAACTCAAAATGGGCATGCCCATTATTTGAAACTTTGACGCCTTGTATACGCCTGATGCACGTCCAAATTGTGAGGTTCGCAGATGACCCCTTTAGGCGCATCATTTTGATGGGTAATAAACGTTAAACGAATCTTGTAAACCGCATTTTTGTTATCTCCAGTTTTTTAAAATAATTAATTGGAATTTATTATGAAAAATACTGGTCCTGCCGGCTTTTTATTAAAAACGGAGTAGAAAATATACGTCAGAATCATGCTTTATGTTCTTGTAACCGACACCAGGCACGTACACGGCGTCAATGTGTCAAATAATGAACATATTCAGGAAGAAAACTTTACTCTCAACAATTTTTTCTTTAGCACTTTTCTCTCAGACCAACTATTTTCCGTAAAATGGGAAAACTATCTGGCTTAATGTAATCCCTGATTGTTGAGTAAAATTGAGACCGGAAAATCTCTCCCTCCCTCTTGAAGATATCTGAAAAGTCTTAGTACTGTAACGTAGCTACAGGTTACAGCTTCCATTTCGTTTGGACTTAAAATTAAAAACTTTTCTAATCGGGGTGATACAAGAAATATCTGTAAAATATGTCCTAACATTAACTCTGTTTACGGTTTGTGTTTTTTTTATTTTATAAAAATGTTCCTGAGACGATTATATTTTAAATATTACATTCAAGATCATCACGTCCATTTCTATGAGTTTGATAATTCAATTTAATAGAATTTAGTACGCTTTAGAATTTAATACACTTGCTCCTCCCTTAAGGGGTAAGTGCGCAAGAACTTTCTGGAATACTCAATATTGAAGTAGGAGCGATATTAGGGCAAGTGCAAATAGTTCGGTTTTCGGAGGATTATTATACTGATGTAAATCACCGAAAAAAGTTAAAGCTTGTCTGAGATTCAAATTTTACAATCTTCATTGAGTAATGAAAGTATATAATTGATAATGAATTGAAAACTATAATTTTTGATTTTATTCGGTTGTATGTATCCGCTAGTTGCCGCGACAAAACAGCATAGTAAGGGTAAATGTAAATTACGCAATCTAGTAACACAACAGAGGTCTACTATATTTTGCTGGATGACAGCACTTACAAATAGAAAGCTGCCAAGGAGAAATGTAAATCACAAGGTATTCTAAAGAACTATTTCTCTTGCGGCAAAAAAAAAAAAAAAAACACGCCCAACAGAAGCTAAACACCGATACAGCTGTACAGCAAAGGTTTAAAGACACAACTTTATCAACAGGTCGGAACTAGCATCTTACAGCTCGTCGTGCTTCAACTTAGTGAATTTTCGTGTCTAATTTCTGATAGATAAGTGTTTAGACTTCTTCCTCCGTAAAGGACAGCTCTTACCAGTTGAGGGTTTCGATTTAACAAGGCAATTAGTCCACATTACCTTATATATGTACGTATATATAGAAACAAACACAGAAATGTGAGAAATAAAAGCGTATAATTAATCATATGATTCTAAATTTCTCTAAATATAACATAACGAAAACCTGTCAGATAATCGGCTACCTAATTCTTCCTGCCATACTTCGAACACTCAAGGAATTTAAACCCAATGGATACCATCATACATAAATTAAATTAAAAAAAATTAGAAGGAAAAGATGGTCTGACTGGCGGTCACAAAACCAATACGAGCCAGAATAAATGTATTAAATACTGTTACAATAATTTTTGTTGGCTGACCACCACCATGATTATCTTCTCCAGGATTTAAAAGATTCAACTATTCCATACATAAGAAGAATACAATAGTTTAAAAATATCAATAAAAAAAAATCTAGCACCCTATTTCGAAAATAAGTATCTCGCAAACCACATAATCGAAAACAATCTACAATCATACCTTGGCTCGATGAAACTAGATTATTTATTTTTTAACTGTTAAATAGAAGGGCATACAAATATTACTGGTATAAAACAATTATAAAAACATATTTGAAATCAACCAGTCTTCTTCCGAAAACTGGGATAAAAGAGAAAAGAAATCTACTCATTTTTTTCTTTCTTGTTCAGTAGATTCAGTGGTAACCGATTGTAAGGCGAAAAAACTTGCTAACGTTTTGTAAAATGTAAGCGCCAACTCAAATTCACTTCTATATTTTTCGAGAAACGAATAAAATACAGATTACAAATGCTTTCGAAGAATTGTGAGTTATTCCTTTCCCGAAAGTTATTCACAGACGAAGGGATGAATATCAAGTGAACTTCAAAGGGATAGATCAGTGGACGGACTTTGAGGATTAACAATGAATTTCTTGAGCCAAATACTGACAACTTTAAGTTTCAATTTTCGGACTAATTGTCCATTATTAAAACCTCCTTATCTTTAACATACAATGTGCATGCTATATATAATTAGTTAACAAGATTATTTTTTAATATGCATTACTTTAGTAGTTAAAGTCAGTTATCAGAGAGTTAGGAAGTGGGTCACAAAGATAATTCAAGGAATAAATAATAATGTAACTTTTTAAAAATAATTAATAGACACTAATTCAAAAATTTTTAAGATAGTTTTAAAAAAGTTTTCTTTTTTCTTTATATACTTAAAACCTCAAAACTGGAAAAATTGGCATCCATAAGTATCACTAACTCCGCCATAGCCGTTCCCAAGCCCGGTTGAGAAAGGAGGGAGATCCCTTAGCAGCCTCAATGGGTGTATCCAAGCACAGTCTCAGGCCAGTAGAGACAGTTCTCCATCAACGTTATGAAGCAAGGGAGAATTGGTCTGGAAACTTTAAAAAGGCAGTCCCTACACCAGGCTTTGGGTACGGTAGGCTCATACCCTGTCTACCCGAGATAAAACATAAATGATAAGACCAGAAAGAAATAGAGCCGATAGGATTTTATAGTGCAATACCCGGCATGAAAAAAGGTATATCACACTTGCTACGTGGAATGTCAAGAGAATTAAGAGGAAAGAAGGTGGAGCTGACCGAGGAATAAAAAAAAGCCCAAATCTAAATAGACATAGCGGGCCTAACAGAAACAAAAAAGAAAGGTAAGGGAGAGCAGCGCATTGGGGACTATGTGCTACTCAGGAATTAATCACCAGGAATATGCAAAAGGCGGAGTAGGATGCATATTACATAAAGATCTCTGCACAAATATACAAGACTGGAGCGCCATTAACGAAAGAATTATGTCAGTGCAATTAAAATTAGAACACAAGACCGTAACTGTTCATTGTGTATGGCCCCAACGATAATGCAAGTGTAAGAGACAAAGAAAAGTTCTTCGATGACCTACAAAGGGGATTAGATGACAAGGGATGACTGCTATGACTGCTATGACTGCTAATGACTGCCATCATTATGGGTGATCTTAATGGTAGAGTGGGCAAGGAGACTTCAGGAATAACAATGGTGAAAGGATTCTGAACTTTTGCTTGGAAAACGGATTCATAGTATGGAACAGCTTTTTCCCTCACAAACCAATACGCCAAATCACGAGAGCAGAACCTTCAAGGAACGAAAAGTCTATCTTAGATTACTTCCTGATCCCAAAAGAGGAAATAAAGAGAACAGAAGATGTCAGAATGAAGAGAGGATACGAACTACTGAAATGCTACTGATAATGGATAAGATCTTGGATAACTCACCCATGGCAATACGAGAGGGATGTCAACGAAAGAGCAAAACATACACAGAGCAATGAATAACATGGACGAAGAGGAAGATTTGATAAAGGAAAATGAAATAATAGATACAATAGATATCCTGAAAATGGATAAGGCAGCAGGTAAAGAGGGTATCACTTCCGAAATGCTGAAAAAAATAGAATCAAAAGGTCAAGAAATATTTCAGCACAAACTGAACTTAGTGTGGAAAAGAAAAGAAGTTCCCAAAGACTGGGAAACATCAGTCATAATATCGATACACAAGAAAGGAGACTATAGGGAATGCCGAAACCATCGAGGCATCTCACTGCTCAGTGTACTTTGTAAGGTTTATTCTAAAATTCTAGAGAAGACATTAAGGGGATTCATTGAGAAGTCCTTGGAAAAAGAACAATATGGTTTTAGGCCACAAAGAAGCACCCAAGACCTGATCTTCGTTATGAGACAGCTCTCCGAAAAGGTCTTGGAAAAGAACCAAGAAGTGCATACTTATTTTGTAGACCTAATCCAGGCATTCGAAAGGGTCAGGAAGACAGACATCGCAAAAGCACAAAATGAGCAGGAAGTACATCCAGAACTATCGAGGGCCATTCTCAGCCTGTACAAGAAACAAAGAAATGTGGTGAGAGCTAACAACCACACTTCAGAAAAGTTCCAGAGAAACCAGAGAATAAGACAGGGCTGCAGTCTTAGCCCATTATTGTTTGTGATGATGCTCAATGATGATTGTTTGTGATGATCATTGTTTGTGATGATGCTCATGGCATTGAAGAGCGCTAAAATGAAAATGAGACCCTATAGGCTTGGCCATAGAGAATTGAAAACAGTTAATCTCACCCTTTCAGCGTATGCTGACGATATCGTTGTATTCGGGAATAATGGAAGAAACCTCCAACACAATCTCCGAGTCCTACAGGAAGAACTACAGCTGCTAAACGTGGAAATAAATAGCAATCAAATTAAAGTAATGAAGATATGGAGAGGAGAGGGGTGTGATGGTTGGGTACTTCGATTTAGGGAGGAAGAATCTATTCAAGTTATACGAGAACGGCTGGATTGACGGAGAAATCCGGGAGAGAGTAAAACTGGACAGAAAGTGCTTTCACTCACTTAGGACAGGCTTTCTGGGAAAGAGAGAAGTGTCCAAACGAAGAGAAAAGTGAAGAAAGCGGTGTTCAAAAACACATTCATCCCCATCCTGACCTACGCCAGTGAATCCTGGACTACTACCTCAATGCACCGAAGCCAATTCCAAGCGTTGGAGATGTGGTTCCTGAGGAGAATAGAAACCAGGAGGAACAATATCGGAGTAAAGCCAGCTGAAAATATAATAGAAGAAAAGAGGTTACGCTGTTTTGGCCATGTCAAAAGAATGCAGGAGGGAAGATTAGCCAGAGTAGTGTGTGAGGCAAGAGTGGAAGGAAGAAGAGCAAGAGGAAGGTCCAGAAAAACATGGGAAGGCGACGTCAGAACAGCGTTCGAGAGAATAGGTATGGACTGGAGCAGGCGACGTCAGCTAGTCCAGGACAAAGATGAATGGATCGGACTATATAAACGGGATCCTCAACACTGAACTACGGTAGAAGAGAATAGGATTAAGAAGAAGATAAGCATCACTACCAGTATAATAATCCTAGATCATAAATATAAATGCTATGTTCAGCAATATATATCTCATTTGCATACAACAATGTAATATTTGACTGTAGTTTAAGTAATATAAGTATTAACTATCATTTTGTTATTATATGCAATCCAGAAAAAGAAGCACTTTCAAAATACAAAATGTCGGGTAATGGATTGACATTAAAGATCGAAATTTTCGAGCTCAGCACGCCAGAGCACAGTGGGAAGATCTGAATAGTGGCGTATGCGGCAGGGAGGAGGAGGATCATGGTAATGTATCCTCTCTCCCGCGAAATTTGTGAAAAAATACGAAAATATGATTTTCGCAAATCAAAAACATAAACTATAAAATATTTTTAAAATAAACTATATAAAATATGTTTTATATTTTTAATAATAATTTTGATCCAATATTCATTCTTATCCTAAAAAAATACGCCCTATTTGACTATTATAGTCACTTAATGATTACTTTCCTTCTCATTAAATCCTATCCCCGAAAAAAAATAGAAATCCCCTCCGAAGAAAATCTTAGATCCTCCTCCCAAAAAAAAATTCTACGTGCGTCCCTGCATCTGAATTTGGCTTTTTGACCAATATATTTTCCTGTTTGAATTTCAGTCAACATTTCATCACTGCATCACTGAAACTCTTTGGAATCGCTCACAACTGACTAAACTATGATATTCTTCAAAGCCAAAAGAACAAGTTTTTTCCCGATGTTCGTCCCACTGTGCACCGGAAGGACTAAAACTGTATTATTTTATTCATTCAGTGCTCAATATATAAACTGGCTACAAAAAAAAATTATATGAATGCCTTGACGATATATATGAATAAGCTCTGTTTAATTAGTTTAAGCTACGTTTAATAGTTCTCGAGATGCATTTTAAAAAAATATATTTTTTCGAAAAAACGAAAAGTCAGAATATTTTACCTTATTTACGCCAATAACATGGATACCGCTATTCCTCCAAAGAGTATTAATATAAGCTACCTTTAAGTTTATTTAGACTACCTTTAAATTGAGCGCTCCATATCCACCAAATAGTTCCTAAGACATATTTTCGTCAAGTCAAATGTTTTTCCAAGACGACAAGACAAGGCGAGAGTTCGAATCAGGCCTGGTCGGGTTGAAATTTATTTCGTGGCGACCCCACCTAATGAATCTCGATCTTCCGACTGTGGTTAGAATATGTTGGTAATCTGTAGGATAACCCGTCCTGTATGCCTTGATAGGATAGGAAAAGACGTTAAACACGATAAAAAATAAATAAATTAATCAAAATAAAAAGCCTCGTGGTCAATGAATGTCAAAATCGTGTAAAAATATTTTTTATCCTACATTGAAGTCATAAAAATACCCAATAATAGTCATATTAAAAAAAATAAATTGATTACTCATTAATAATCAACTAGTAATCAAATAAATATATATTGTTAATAAACTCTTTGGTTATTTCAAAATAAAACTAACGTACATATTTTATATGTACACCTCTCTTTCACTTGTGGCAATAAATGATTATAATTTCGGTCACAGAGAAAAAGGAGGATAATATTTTTTTTAAACAAAAGAATTTATACAACATAAAGGTTTGCATGAACGGGAATGAAGGCATAAAGGAAAGTGTGTATACCCTAACCAAATTCAAATTCCTGGACAAGAGTGGCTTATTTTTATCTAAGTTTTAAAATAGTAACTAATGAAAATCACAGCCCTAATAGAGAGTAGAGATTAGGTAGTATAGGCATTATATTTTCTGAATCTTATCTGAACAAAGTTTTCAGTCACCTGATATATGAATATTTCAACAACTTTTTCGAGGAAGTCGGTGGGGTTTAAAAAATTCATACCGATCTCAGTCAAGGACGCAAATTTCCCTTGTTTTCTCACTAGGCAGTTGTCTTTAAAAATATTCACCTCAATAACTAATTATCAAGTTATCGTTCTGTTAAAACACGTTAAAGTGTTTTAACAGAACGATAACTTGAGATAATAATTATGTTCATATTAAACATCCTTCGATCGACTAACTTTCCCATGGTATAGAAGTTTTCAGTCATAAAGATGATCCCTAAACCAAACAAACCTTTAGACCAAGTTCCTTCTTACAGGCCTATTAGTCTTTTACCACTGTTTTCCAAAATATTTGAAAAATTATTATTAAAGCGATTCTATCCTTTGTTAGAAGCAAACAATGTAATTCCTGAAGATGAATGTCTAACATTCGAAACTAATTTTCAATAAAAATAAAATTATAGAAGTGGTAAATAATTTATCAATCCCTAATTAGTAACATTTCGGCCCTTTTTATCTATTGTTGATCATTCTCAAACTATTATATTAAGTCAACCATGTTATATATTCCGTAAAATCCACCTACTACTAAACGTAATATTTGTCATTAATCGTAATTTTCAACATGCTGAATTTTCAATATCTGTTATCTTTTTAACAACCATTTTACAAAAATTCAACATAATAAAAACATTATAATAATCTTGATTCATAAATAATTTTTCATAAGCATTTGTGTAATTTAACATTACGTTAAAAATGAATCGTTAATTTATAGCTTATATTTGCTCAAGATAAAATCAAACGTCATTAGCTGATTATTTGTTTAATTTAAAAAAATTACTATCACTTTCAGAGCATATTTTCTTTAATTCACAAAAAAACTGTTATTCCTGAGATATTTTTTTGTCTTCAAAATAAAATTTTATGGTTTTATATTTGCTTTATCGGCAGTTTATTTTTCAGCATATCGTATGAGTAAAAAGGTGGTTAAATGACCGCCTTTTAATATTTTTTCACGCTAAATAAAATGGAACCATTCCCAATTCGCCAGCTCTAATTTTTAAAGGAGTAAGTGCACTACCCCCAAAAGTTCTAATTCCAAGCGAAGCATACTACCCCCAAAAGTCTACTAAATAGCACAAAAACGAAATTTAATTATTGTAGGGTCAGAGTGACCCAGCCTAACCATTTCAGGTTTAATATTATATAGATCTAAATAATTAAAAAACAAAATAGAAACGTGTCAGAAAAGTTTCAAAACTTAATGGGTGATTTGTAGGTAAATTAGAGATGATTTTTCACTATTTTTCCTGTAATCAGCATCAAAAATCTTATGAGGATCACTGACCAATTTTTAAACAATTTTTTCACTGCCAACCTGAATTATTCATTAAAGTACTCAACTGTATTAAATAATTCAATGGATTTAATTGATTAGGTGAACCGTCTTTTTTACAAATAAATTTAAAGTTATTCAATTAAAAATTATTAAGATTCTACTACATTACCTAAATTGTAATTTATATTACAAATTGTAATTTGGTGTACCAAGTGAAATAGAGAATAAACCAATGTATTATTCAAAGTTAATGTCACGCTGATAAATTTAACACAGACAGTCTAAATCCTAACAATCTCCCATTTTACTTTAAAATTTCATTGAATTTTAAAGGTCATTTGGATTACTTCACTTGCAAACAAATCAAACCTCGAATATTTATAAAATAAAATAAAAAAGTAATTGATGTTGATTCAATTTTAATTTTAAATCCTTATTTTTATGTATTAAATTTTTTTTGCCAAGCAAACCGACGTTTCTTAATATTCTTTCATTCTCAGAGTTTTCTTATTTTCATTCTTTAATCTGCAGTTATTTTCTAATATATAATAGTTAGCAGTAATTCCCTAAGTCTGTTTTGTTTCATAACTACTTATTTCATCTATTTGTCCAATATTAAAACTAATTTTTAAACCGTAGGTATTTTCTGCTGTGACTGATATGGATGTCACACTGTAATTATAAAGCTCGATGACATCTCATGGAGGAGATCAGGCAAATGCTCATTGAAAATGTTGGTTTGTAATTAAGCACTTAATAGGAGGAACTGTATAATATAAAATAAAATGAATAATTTTAAGATGTAAAATTTTAATCCATCAAAAAAATCATTGTTTTTTACTTCCTTGTACGAAGTAAAGGAAGTATTGTAATTGGTTTTCAGATTTCGACGGAAATATCCATTTTGACCATCCCTGAATCCATTTTGACTAGTTTCGTCGTGGCGTCTGTACGTACGTACGTTCGTTCGTATTTAGCATAACTCAAAAACGGTTAGCCGTAGAAAGTTGAAATTTTGTATTTAGGATTATTGTAAAATCTAGTTGTGAACCTCCCTTTTTGGTCACTGCTTAATCACCGGAAGTGGTACTTTACTTGAAGGTCATAATTGATTTCCATAAAAAATTATATTAAATTACTTTGCAAAACTTCTCAAATTTGGTATTTATAACTTATATATTGATTTAAATAACATACTACATTTTGGTCTAAATTGGAAAACCGGAAGCGGTACTTTACTTGAAGGTCATATTAGACTTTCATCAAAAATTATATTAAAATATAATGTAAAACATCTCAAATTTGGTAAATAGGACTTTTATATTGATGTGAATGTATTTACTATATTTTGGTTAAAATTGGTGAGCCGAAAACGGTACTTTACTTGAAGGTCATAATTAGCTTACATCAAAAATTTTATTTAAATTAAATACATAAACCATATGTTTCGGTAATACAAATTACAAACGCAATTTGGTTTCCAATCCAATTAAACATTTTTATTACTTGTTTTAAGTGTTACAATTTAGTGTTAAATACTGGTTTTCCTCCCTATTTGTGTGTGTGTGTCAATAGATGGATGTCGCGACGCCGTGTTGTTTTTGAGATACTGCGATCTTCGGAAACTAGTAACCAAATTCAGGATCACTTTTTGAGCCACCGATTTATAGTTTAATAGGCATACAAGGAAGTCATGTGTTGTCCACATCAGATATTTTCCTTTTCTATAAAAAAACGGGATTGAAATCTCATCCTGTAAAGGCATGAAATCCTGGCAATGATGCGCTCAAGGGAGGTCCAAGTGCTTGATACAATTTAGTAGCATTGAGCATTTAAAGTTCCCAGTAACATATACATTTATTTTATATTATTTTTTATATGCTAAATGAGGAGCATTACGTTAAAAGTTCCTATCTCCATTTCTTAAAAACATGGATTTTTTTTTATGAATTATTCAGTTTATTTCATATCATAAATTTTCTCCTGTTACATATCAGGTGTTACATATCAACATTTTCAATAAACATTTGCATGATCTCCAGGAGATGTCCCCATAATAATTCAGGGCGACCAAACAAGGCATGAAAAAAAATCAAGTATTTCAAGGCAGTGAACTTTAAAATTCAAGGCGCTTTTCGTAAATTTATTGTATTAAATTTAAAGCTATAATAAAATGTAGTATTTGGTCGTCTCCTGAATAAACTGACGATTAGAACCTGAGAATGAATTTGAATAATTATAAAGTTTGTGTTTGTTTGATAAAAAAATTCACTTTCAGGCCAGGTTAAATAGGGAGGTCCATAGGGAGGTGTGTCCATTGGAGAAAGGAATTCTTTAGGGGAGGTTTCGCTGTAAATAGAAAAAATTAAGCAGAATTTCCGATCTGCAGGAAATTCAAGGCTACTGGACACCCTGTAATTTTCAAAAAGTGGATATATTGATTTTTAATATAATACTCCTCAAATATATATTTGCCTGTATATTTCAAGATCAACGTGAGCTATGGTATAAAAAAATCTATGAAAACTCGCCATTCATATCATTAAGTGGCTTAACTTATGTTAAATTAATATAATACTTATTGAACTTGAAATATAAAGTAATTTTATTATTAACAATGATAAAAATCGCCGTCAGCTGAATTGGGCAGGTGTAAAGATCGTTAGTTCGCTTGTCAAAGTGATTATGCAATGCTGATATGCACTGAGCGCGCAGCGTCTTTATGACGCTGACTGACAGTCTTGCCCCAGTACAGCTATCGATTTCCTTTATTATTTAAAAATTATGAAAATTCAGCTGTATAAATTTCATAAGGTATAAAATGACTTTATAATTGAAATTTTTTAACATGTACATACACGTCACGGTATAATGTATAATCCCCCGTTTCAGTGTAGCTGACGATTATTTCTTGTTTGATAATGATCATCCCATAAATTTTGGCCAGGTATGAAAATATTTTTTTACTAGTTTCACATGCTGCCATCTTTAACTCCACAGCAGTTGCGGCGACGGATGCTCATTTTGGTGAATATCGAATAGTAATCAACTAATAAAAGTGAAATTTGTCCAGTTTAAATTCCTTGTAAACATGATACGCTACCTCCCGTACTATTACAATTGTGTTAACAGTGAAGATTTATCCTCATAAATTCACTTATTGCATGTATGCGCTTGTTAAATTGCATAATAGAGAATTTTAAATTTCCTTCAGTCGCACAGTCTTAGAAAGAAGATTACAAATCTACCAACAAACATTTTTATTTCTTCCAAGATATCTCTATGTGCTAACAGTGAAGATGTATTTTTAGTTTGCCTATCTGGTTGAAATTGAGCTTATTCTTTCTTGAGTTATTCTTAAACATATTCTCTTTAGATACGACAAATCACCAAGAATAGAAACTTCGGAATGTGTGCTGGCAATTCCGCAATGTGCTACCTGCACGGACAAGTGACCATACACTTAACCACTGCAGGTAAAGACCCGTAGAGAGTGCTACCACGGATTTTTAAGTTCTTACAGTGGACCCCTCCCTACCTTCTACCTACTAAAGAGGGAGGTACTTGGTATATCTGTAAACCTAATTCAAACTAAGTTCACGTTAATGAAATAGTCATCATTGTAAATTATATTGCATAAAATACATATATTGCACTATTGTTATATAAAAACCATGAATATACATTTTAAAGATACACCCGCAAATATAGATCGGTATATATAGGTCGGTATCGCAAAAACGTTTTAGGCAGTTTATCCAGTTAATGAGATTTATACTGGTCCATCACCGCCATGTAATTGCATTTAATTATAAAAAAAAAATTCAAATTCCATTGATATGGAAGAGATACAAAATCCTTCCACTAGGTAACTATTTTTTTAATTCAGATTTTTTTGAAACTACTTCATACTGAACTCATGTGGTTCCATTTGTAACGACTGCATTAACTACCTCCACCTCATACATGTCTTCTGGCCAAGTGCTCAGTGATCTAGGCGTTCTCATAACCACAAACCCATCATCTCTTCTTCTGTCTTCAATTGAGAACTTCTTCTAAACTTGTGCTACATAAGTATCTCTAAAAAAGTGCATGAATACCTAATTCTATATAAGGTTTTCTCGCCTGCTAATTTAACTGGACACTTCTTTTTCTTTCTTACCTCAGATTGACTTATAATCAGTTTTATGTAGTCTAGATAGTTCCAAAGATCCAGTGAATCTCAAACTTACCTAGATGTGAGCACGTCTCATGTCGATAGCTTGAATCTGTCACAAGTTTCTGACTTTCTCAGTATAAAAATAATTTTTTTAACGTTTCAAATTTCATATAAGGTCAGATGTAATTTCTCTTTGACGCTATAAATGTAGTATTACAAATTTTAAAAAATAATCGTTCTAGCTAAACCTGCAATACAATTAAATCCATGCTCCACGATTATAGATCCACGATCTAATCTCAATTTGTAGCATTTTGCGCTAATTCAGTTTTTTTTTTTTTTTTCACCTCAAACATATTGTATAATGAAATATTGATCGTACTTGTGTCATTATTAAATTTATAACTACTTTGAATTTCAATAGAGAAGGTCTATTGGAGAACAATGCGCTACATCAGGCAGTCTCATTTGGGGTGGGCCTGAGACTGGGAACAACTGTTGCAATTACACTAACGACGTGCCCCGCAGTAACATGTTTGAAGAACATTCACCCTTCCGTCTTTCAGTTCTTGCGTAATAAATCTGTGGCGCGCTAACGTTCTCAACACCCCTGCTACACCACATGCTTTCTTCTCATATCATAAAAAAATATAATCATTATCAACAAACCGTAAAAAAATAACTTAGCTATAAAATTAAAAAAAAATTTTTTATTTAGGGACAAAATACAATTACAACATTTAAAAAATATATCTTCGAGATGTCCTCTAGGTGACTCTAACACAATTAACGAGTGGTTAAACCTCTTTTGAAAAGCACATAAGCATTACATATTTATACATAAGAAATATATATCTATTTTGGGTAGGGCCCAGTTTTTTAACTGGCCTGGTTTTTAAATTTAAGCAATTTAAACCCAGTTAAGTTTATCACCTCACAATACAGATATATAATCTCCGTCAGAAATTTTAAAATTTCAATTAATGTATTTATTTTTAAATGGAGTATTAATCTATTTATTAAATTAAACATTATGGAATTTCTATATTCCATTTCTTAAGAAATATAATGCAAAGATTTGAAAAATAACTGCTTCAAGTATGCAGCGTAAATATAAGTATGAGCGATAAGGAATGAAATAATTCAAGAATTTTAAGGCTGCGAACTGTAAAATTTAAGGCAAAATTTATTGGTTTAAATTTAAAACAAAATCGGAACCATAAAAGGATTTGGTCGTCTCCAAATAAAATATACAATTAGGAGCAGAGAATGAATTTGAATAATTATAAAAGTTGTATCTTTGTTTAAGAAAATTGTTATTTAACTTCTAACACTGAAGACTCAAGGCAATGCAAAAAATAAAAACAGTTAGAAAATACAACACAAAAACTATAGCTTCAAGTGTAAATAAATAATATTTACTTATTCTAATAAATTTTACCACAATTTTATTCACTAGATTCCATACAACCAAGGAAACGTATTTTGAGACTAATTATCAGACGGAAGTATTAACTAATTATAAAGTAACAACTAAACAAAAATAATAATAAAATGAGCCCATGCATATATACTTTCAGGACGGGACATTTGAAAATTGCCCGTTGCAAAGAAGTGTCCGTTAGGACAGATTTCACCGTAAATAGAATTAATTATCAGTATTATTATCATATAAATTTATAATGGAACGAGATTATTTAATTATTTATTATTGATTATTAATTTGATTATTTAATATAATTTAATATTGATTATTTTTATGATTATTAATTATTATTTAATTGCGTATTTTTCAAGATCCAAAACTTCGTGCACATGAGTAATAACATTGTTATTCGTACTCTTAATTATGGAAATAAAATAAAACATGGCAATTCCTCATTTTGCTTCAATGAATATACATTTCAATTAATTTTTATTTTCAGCTCATGCAAGGTGCTTTTATTACAAAGAACCTATACCGAAAGTACTTTTTCGCTTTTATTATAAAAAATTTAAAAAAATACTTTAAAAAAGTATTTATTGACTTTTTTTTCGATATTTGGATTCTACCTATCTTAAAACGTAAAACCTCAAATTTTGAGGGAGATTTAAAAATTTGTTTTTCATGGTCGATTACCAAGGTCTATTATTGAAAATAATAAACCAAAATGGATAATTATGATAGGATGATAAGTGAAAGTTGAGTATGCGCATCGCACCACATTTTTTCGACGTCGATTCTGATCCTGGAAAATAATGAGCAGAAAAAATAGGGAAAAAAATCATTTGAGAATTTTCGGGTCCTTAGAAACAGTGGGCAGACTGAAAACTATTTTAAAACCCCCTTCTATGGGCTTAGAAACCATTATTTTACTCACAAACGTGAACAAAAAGTAAGACAAATCTTGATTCGGGCGATTATTAAACATCCTAAAACCTTGGGTATTTGAGAAAACCAAATACAATTACAATCAAAAATCAATTATTCATAGTAATAGACCACACTTTACCACGTATGCTCATATACCACTCAAATATGCTGTTATTAAATCTTGTAATTTATATGAGAGAAAATATCTGATAGGGAAAGTATTTTCTGGTATTTGCTCTGGAGAAAATTGAATTCTTCAAAGCACCAACAATTCCATTTAACGATTGGAAGCTTTATATAAAGCATAAATAACTATTATTACTTCCTTGTACGAAGTAAAGGAAGTATTGTAATCGCGAAAATTTTCGGTTTTCAGATTTCGACAGAAATATCCATTTTGACCATCCCTGAATCCATTTTGACTAGTTTCGTCGTGGCGTCTGTACGTACGTTCGGACGTTCGTACGTTCGTATTTCGCATAACTCAAAAACGGTTTGCCGTAGAAAGTTGAAATTTTGTATTTAGGATTGTTGTAAAATCTAGTTGTGAACCTCCCTTTTTGATCACAGCTTGATCACCGGAAGTGGTACTTTACTTGAAGGTCAGACATTAGACTTTCAATAGAATATTTTTGTAACCCCCCCTTCTCAAAATTTGAGGTTTTACGTTTCAAGATACGTAGAATCCAAATATCGAATAAAAAAAATCCGTCCGCAAAATTTTTTTTTTACTTCCTTGTACGACAAAAAACGGAAAAAATCCATTTTTGCTTTTATTGTATTTAAACGAAAGCCAATGAAATTCCCTACAAAACGAAATAAAAATCATTTAAATCGGACCATTATTAGCTGAGATATTGCGTTAGGAACTTCTGAGACTGATTCTCCTGGCGGCTAGTCATCCTGCTTCCTGATTTATCTATTGGGCTTCTGACTTCCTCGTATCTCTCTGTTTTATTATTTCTTGGATTATTTCTTTACTTCCTTTTGCTTCCTTAGTCTTTCCTTTTTTTTTTTTTCTTTCTGAAGTGCACATCAAATATTTCCTCTGTATCATTTTACATCACAGCCTACTTGAATTGACAGAGTTTTTAAATTAACATTCCCAGTTCAGCACTCTCCCGTCGATCATCTTGTGAAAAGCTTCAAATTTCTTTCCCATTGGTGACTACTGCTTAATTTTTTTTCTTGGACAGAATAGAAATTTTTGAAAGATTGCTAAATTGAAATAATAAACCATTGTGTAATAATTTGCAGCGTTTTATTACTTATTTTAAGTTTTAAAATTGAGTCTTAAATACTAGTTTTCTTTCCCATTTGTGAGATCAACAAGTCTTCATCATGCGAATAAGATATTAGTTAAGTGGGTTTTTCCGCTTACTATGTCGAAACTGTCCATTTCTAATGCTTTATCCAGTGATATTGACAGTTTTATTGTTGTCAAGGAACATGAAGAAATATCATGGAAACTAGTTGCCTACTGAAGGAAAACGACGTATAATAACGGAATGATACCTCCAGTGACAAGAGTGTGTGTGTGTTTGTCAATAGATGGATGACGGGACGCCGAGTGTCGTTTTTACTGCAATCTTCGGAAACTAGTAACAAAATTCAGTATCACTTTTTGAGCCACGGATTTATAATTTAATAGGCGTACAAGGAAGTCATGTTTTGCCCACATCAGATATTTATTAATAGCATACATAACTGCTATTAATGACTAACAATAATAAAGATATACTATTCAAATGATATTTATGTGATATGAAAGATTACAGTAATGCCACTCTTTTTATTATTTACGTATGGAGAAAAAAAGTAACAGCTCGATAAAATTTTAAAGTGACGAGTTCTAACTAAAAAAACGAAATTTTATGAAAACTTATTTCTGATAAGTTTTTCAACAAAAATGATTGAATATCTTTACAAGTCAAAACATTTGGCGTTGATATATTAAATTTTATTATGCATTAATCTATCAATTATAAGATCTAACAACGTAATCATAATAGACAAAATCACAACTTCAAGCGGTATCGTTTTGATCACTGAGCGTGTGTCTGTAGCTTAAAATAATATAATATTGTTGCACTCCAAAATTAACAAAAATTAAATCGGCAAATATGTATAGTTAGATATTCATACCAAATAATATTTAGCATCGTAATTTTAATAAATTTTCTACAACCCTAACTTCCGAGTACTTTCCCTAACAAAGTAAAAACATCCTCTATGTCCATTCCTTCGGAATCCCATACATTTTTTTATAAATCACTGAGCTGCTTCCGCTGTACGTAGTAGTTTAAACTGACTATGTTTTAATTTTCTTATATAAACCATAATGCCCAAAGTTGGAACATCATTTAGTTCAAAGTTGAACACTTGGATTAGTGCTCTTTCAATTCGACAAGGAGAATTTTTCTAAGGATGGAAAAAACATTTTCATGAATAGCACAGGAACTTGTATAAACTATTCTTGTAATTTTATATTTATATCTGAGATTGGAATGTAACAAGTTTATTGTTGTTGGACTGCATGTGATAGCTTCGTGAAATTCGCAGTCGGAGACCATTCTCAGCAACTTTTGTCGAACTTGTTAAAATCGAAAGAGATTTTCAATGAAGAACTTTATATTGCATTGGTTGTATCTGAAATTCCCTTATTCAACCTTACAAAATCTCCTTTAAGAAATTCTCTATCAAAATATATAATAGGCACATTGAGAGTTGAATGCGAAAAATATAAGTATATTGCAACTTAAAGAAAAATAAGTGAAAACTATGTTAATAGTTGAACTCCGTCACTAAAGTACTAGTTTCATTAAAATAAAAATATAAAAACGGTAGAGCGAGAAAAAAGTTGAGACCCACGAAAGACAGTTCCCTAACATTCAGAAAAATTATTCCTTTATTATATTGTTCTACATCTCCGCTGACTTTTGATACTGAAAACCCTTTAAAAAATGGTTGTAATAGCTATATCTTTGCTAATCCTGATCGGATTTCGATGCAACTTCTTTTGTTTTAAATATAATTTGCTTTCCTTTCAAATACAACAGGGTTTTGAGCACCTTAACTCAATTTGGAGGGGTTTTAAAGATGCGGAAATATTTTAAAAAATCGAAAAATCCTGAGGGGTGAGATAACCAAGTTGATACCCCCAAAAGATACTTCCCCCTAACACCACCTCAATTCACATACAAAATTTCAGGCCTATAAACTGATATGGTGGAGCTCTAGAGATGCGAAAACTTTAAAAAACCCGAAATTTCTGGTAAACATACCGAAATTTAGACTGGAATTTACTCATTCTTTAATTGTCGCATTCTGCCAGGAAGAAAATCCTACATACCGAATTTCAGCTCATTGGGTCGCTGGAGGCGCTCAAATGTAGCGGGAAAAAAATATATATATATATATAAGTTATGATGCAGAGTAGAATTGTATACAACTTAATCCTAGCCATAAGATGTAAACACACCCTAAGACTATATATAGAGGATTAATAATGACAATAAAGTCAGTCTTTACTCAACACAAAACATAAAGTGTGTCATTTCGCTCCCTTATTTCAAGTCATCGGAAAGAAAATAAGTGATGCTGAAACTCGAGAGGTTTAAACGAGATACCAGGGAGTAGAGAGTTGTCTTTTTTTCTTTCTTTTTTGCTCTCTTAGTGGGTTTTTTTCGCTGTTCGCGTCTGTTTTTTTTTAGTTGACCGGGTCAAGCGAGAGTGTCACAGAATGTCAGACGAGATAGTGCGACCGGCAACCTTATAACTGCCACCGGGCGTCCGAGCACTACCAACGGAAACCTTAGCGGCGGCGCACGCGAACGTAGCAGCAGCACAAGCGAACGCAGCATCAGCACAAGCGAACGCCCTGGAATGGCTAAAGATAAAGACGGCGACCTCGCAGAATCTAAGAATAGCGATCACTGACCTAGAAAGATTCAACGAAGAAATCGCAGAACTGAATCATTTTCTCAAGGCAGGGGATCGTGTGATGACAGATTTAATAGATCCGATAGATCGCAAAGAAAGTTAAACAGTGCTCAAAAAATAGGTACGAATAAATAATAAGGAAAAAGAATACGATTGAAGTGAAAATTATTAAATGGGTGAAAACATGTTGTTTTTTTGCACATTTTCTGTCTTCGAACAAGATGATTTGTGAGAAAATCGCTCATAGCTAAGAGACAAAAAAATACTGGTCTGATACAGCTTGAATATTGAATATTTTTAGAGTTATTAAAAGCAAATTAGAATCTTTCTTGACTGCAACAAAAATTAAAACTCACGAATGTTACTTTCACCGAATTATTTGAAAACTTTCAATCATTTTAAATATAAGTAGACAAAAGTTTATCAACTTTGAAAATTGGTGAAACTCGTAAAAAAAAAAAATCGCAAGTTCATTAAAAACGGCAATTAATCTAATATAGATTAATCTAATATAATAATCTAATTTAACATGTATAATAATAACAAAATATATTTTTAATTGCTTATTTTTGAATTTTTTGTGTGTTTTTAGAACTGAGGATGAACGTATAACATTCGAAACTAGTTTTCCATAAAACAAATTTATAGAAGTGGCAAATAATTTATCAATCCCTAATTAGATTTGCAAGTGTCTAGTTTTACCCTATTACTTAGTGTATCCAGTCAGACACGATATATCGGGGTGGAAGGTTGTTGATCCTAAAATCATGGTATTTTTGTTCACTCTCACGAGTGTTACCATTTTTTTATTTACTTCAAAAATAAGTAATTCAGATTTAAGAGCTAAACACCATTGAGTGTAAACTTCACTTTCTACAAATCTATTTTGTTTAGCTCAGGAATGTTAAAGAATGTCTGGTAATGTTCGTTAGATGTTAGTAACATTCTAGAGAGTGTTCAAAGATTCCAAAGCCAATATCAATGTTTAAGCCCAGTAGACAAGCAAAAGCACTACAGGAGAAAAAGAGAATTTGATCAAGAAAGGCATACAAAATACAAAGAGAAGGTAAAAGACTTATTAAATATATATTATTTAATTTTATGTTTAACTCAAAGTATATCAGAACCTCTACTGCAATCTTCATTCTGCAATAAATGTAAGATTAAGTGTATTTATTTATCATAATAAACTGTTTTAGAGGCGCCAAAAAGAAAAAAAATACCGCAAAGATAATAAAGATGAGCTCGAAGGGACAATTTTCGTTCAAAATACAATGTTGATATTAGAGCAACTTTTAAGATGTGAAAATGCTTTTAGATAAGTTAATTTAGTTAACTATTTGTTCTCGGTAGGTGTTTATTGGTCAATGCTTAAAATATATACATTAAATGATTGAAAATATCGCTGCTTCTAAATAATTAAATATGTTATTCTGACTTTCGAAGACATTTTAGGAGCAATATTCTTGCCAGAAGTACCGAACTTCTTTTATATCAAACACTAATCCGCTCTGAGACTAAGAAAAATGAGCAAGTATTCTACTAGTTCATGAGTGGAAAATCTTACGCAACATCTATGGTCCAATCTATGTTGATGGCGAATGGACAAGAAGGACCAAAAATGAATTAAGCGTTCTCCTAAACGATGCACATATAGCTCCTAATGATCCGGAATTGGAAGGCAGCAACTCTAGATCGGGACAACTGGCGAAGGCTAATAAAGGAGGCCCTGACTCAACTACGGATTGTCGCGCCGCTTTATCATTTGACTATTTTCTGTATTTGTATTTATCAGTATATTTAATAAAATATTGTTCAGTCAATTGTTTGTTTCTTACTACGAAACTTTCCTTTCTTAGGAGCGTAAGTTTGATTAACTAATATTAGACATGTTAGCAGGTGTAATATTAGTTAATCACACTAGAAAATCACAGTAAAATTCATAAGTTTTTGGTAATCAATTTAAGAATTTCACATTACTCTGGCAGATGTCATATTGGTATCTAATTAATTCTACAATGTTTTCGAAACAAGAGTCATTAAAAAATGAAAATTTTATTTTTTGTTTGTTCTGTAGGTACACTCGTGAGTTTGGTATACATTTTAATTATTTTTAATAGACTTAAAAGCTGAAAATTGATCCAGTTTGATAAAACTTAAAGCAAAAACAATGACGAATAATGATAAAATTTCAATTTTACCATTTAAAAGAAAAAAATATTACAATATGGTAACATCGGCGAGTGGTTTAACTCGATTTTTTGCAATAAATATTTAAACCTCAAAATCATAAACGTCTATCCTTTTATTATCCAGGGGGATAGTCAGGAATTGGTAAATAAAAATAATTAACTATATTTAAGCAACTTCATTTTTCTTCAAATTAAGCTTCAATTAAACTGTAAAAAAAATATTCATCCATGTAGGGATCTTTATTCTGGGGCAGTTGGTCGTCTAAAAACAACACAAATTGGCAAAATGATTGGCATGTAAGTCTACATAGTCAGCTGGCATAGTTCACCTAATAAAATATTCATATTCATTTATGTACCGAGAAATGCATGAAAGAATAAGTATTATACTGAGGTAACTAGATGACTTAAGGGATTTAATTCCAAAATGAAATCACTAACAAGAAAAGATTTACAAAAGGAAACAGTTCAATATAAAGTAGTATAGAGATCATTTGTTCCTAACCGGAACAGAAAATTTTTTCGTTTTGGGGGATCTGTGCTGAAAAAAAAAAATGGTTAAAATCATAAAACATAGCAGCCACGACGAAATAGAAAAGCATGAAAGTTCTCTATACACAATATAACCTAACTCAAATTTAGGTGAATACATAAGAGAATAGAAAAGCAATTTGGAATTACGAAACAAGGAGTCCCAAAGTCTGTGGAAATGTTTAAAGGTCTATTAAAGCGAATAAGGTCGCCCCTGATAGGAGTGTTATTGCAAAATTTGAAAAATATCAATAGAAATAGCGTAAAACCAGTAAATTATAAACAACATTTAAAATTGAAAAGTAATTATAAATTTCAGTCCCAAAATAGTAATGAATTCATCACCACCTAGCTGACAATAGAGGTATATACAAGAGACTGATGAATAGGTAGAGATAAGCCGTGCTGGCAGCAGTGATTATTCCATGCCAATAACATCAAAGATGTTAAACCATGGCAATAATGTAAGCACCTTTCATTAGACCCCACACAATTCCACTTTATATGCTAATTATCACTGTATACGGTCCAATACGCTTTGAACTTTAATTACATTCTATTCCGTACATATCGACAGTATACTCTCAAAACCACGACTAGTGACGAAGTGGACAAACGATAACAATCCTATCAACCCTAAAGAAAGATTGACAGTCGCACAGAGGTGAATTAAATATTTATAGGGTTTTTTTTCTTCAAAATTTTAACACTTATCTTTTCAACAGTAGGTGGTCTTCGTCGAAATAAAAAAATAAGTGGAATGGCAAAACTGGTTTCAAATAGGATTCTTTTAATAGTTTTAAAAACAAATTTGTGCAAAGCAAAATATCGTTTAACTTTATGTTTTTCTTTGCACTACTAGGGCAAGCAAGCGCCAGATATTTGAGGCGATCAGTGATATAGTTAAAAATGAGTAATGGTAATAGTTATGATTGATCACGGAGTTACTTCTGTTGAGCATTTAAGATTATTATTTAATGAGCATGTAATGAAACATTATTAAATTATTAAATAATTATATATGTAAAAGAAAGAATTATGTTTAAAAGGGCAGACTTTGAAGTTCAACCTTAGTGTTTAAATCTGACGAAGGAAATATAATATTTCAAACAGACCTGTTAGAGTACTTCCTCCCACAAGTTGTAATGTTTAATGCAATTGTGAAATTTTCGACATCAAAACTCAAGCACCACCACATCAAGAGAACTTCTGAAGAAGATGAAGGGAATGGTCGGATGGGCGTTGCATTTAGGAAGCAGTGGATAAGGTAAGTAGTACATTTTCAAGCCTTACATTTTATCAGGACCTAGATAAAAGACAGGAACATTTCCATTCCCGGGTCGGAATTTATTTCACAAGAAAAAGAACTATCAGGGTGCTTTAAGTCTAGAGGTAGGTGCTTCATTTCCCTTAACGGTCCGTCAAGTCACTTGAGTAGAAAACATCCTGTCTCAAGAACACTCTCAGTCGCCGAATTGATTTCGTTTTTATTTTTTCTAGTTTTATACTGTTTTTATTACTAGTAAGAAAACATAATATCTTCTGAATAACGCCTTACATTTTTTTTGTAAATTATATTAAGTGAATATTATATAAACATAGATATATATGAGATTCTCAGTTTACGGACAATTTTCACGATAAAAATTGTTATAAAAGTACCAAGTTTTATAGATACTCAGCTATTAATCTTAACAAATGGTCAAAATCAAAATTGCTTTTTTCTTGGGAAATTTAAAATTTTCAAAAGCGCGATAATGACGGCTTGTGCTCGATAATTACGATATCAGCTAGATAGTGACAACCAGGTTGAATCTAATCACTTTTAAATCTAGAGGTAAGAAAGAAGTGCGACTGGTAAAATGACGAACTGTTTGTAAAAGGATCTTCTATATACACGAAATTATAAATAGCCAATTAAAGAAAAATGTTTTTATTCACAAATTTTATATAAATAGTTAATATTATTTTATAAAAAAATGCAAGTAGTGGCATTTTTTGTTTTTCAAGTTTAGATTAAGAATCTCAGGCATAAAAATATAAAGTAACTAAAAAAAAAAATGGCTAAACATTATTTAAAAGAATACACGAATAGGAAAATTTTAATAGAAAGTTATACTTTATTGTTTTGTTTTTTTGAGTGTATAAAAGAAACAAAGAAAAAAAATGTTTGCAGTCCTTATAGACAATTTGACCAACAAGCCAGAGTGAGATATATATTATACGCTCCTGTTTAGCATATTAAAATAGATTTATAGACACATTTTTGATAAGTATGGATAAATAAACAATTGAAAGACTAAGTATACAATTAGAATTAAATACATTCAAGTCCAGGAAAGAAATCAACGAATTTTAGAGGTAGTGGTGAATCAAAAATGCTTCGTTTAACATAAGCACAACTTATGTTTTTACCTGGAAAATGAAGCACTTGCCTCTAGACCTTAAGCATCCTGCTAGTTCTTTCTCTTGTCAAATAACTTCTGCCCCGGGTTCCATAGGCAGCAGCTTCATATATAAAACAAATCAATACTTACAGAATTAACGAAAACAAAATTAAACAACGTTTTAATCGAGAAAAAAATAAATAAATACAAAATCCTTCTTAAAAAATAAATAAGCATCTTGATGACAAAAAATAAATAAATTTTAATAACTATAAAAAATATACATTAAAAACATAAACATAGTTTCATTGGTTGATTGACAAATGGAACCTTCCAGCCCGCTACAGTTTAATTGAGTTCATAAAAATAAAAAACCCTCACAGAGCTCCTGAAGCTTACTGCAATCGAGCACGAATTGAAGAACTGACAATGGCGAGAAGAAAGATAGAGAAGAAGGCGAGATAGACAGTTCTGTTCTGCTACGACTTCCTCTTGCGAGCGACTCACTGGGCTAATCCCATTAAGTTGGTAGCCGGCTGTTACTGTATAAATAATTTAATACGAAATGTATAAACTATATATTTTTTTTCTTATCCTCCGTTTATTTAAAAATCTCTGTTACATATATAAATAAACAATATGTATACAATGTTATATCTCAAGCCCTTTCATTACTCGAAGGAATTCCAAGGCAACGCTGCTTAAATGTCCGCTGCGTGCAGGGGTTTCACATGCAGGCATTGTCCCTCACTAATTAGTAGAGAATGGGGAGAAATACCTTAACCATTCTGCTGGTAAGGAATAAGAAGAAATGGGTTTAGTTGACATCCGCATGATGGTATTGAAGGATCAATCTAATTAGGGATTGATAAATTATTTGCCACTTCTATAAATTTGTTTTATTGAAAACTAGTTTCGAATGTTATGCATTCATCTTCAGTTCTAAAAACACAGAAAAATCCAAAAATAAGCAATTCAAAATACAGTTTGGTATTATTATACATATTAAATTAGATTAATATAAATTAATATTATAAAACATTTATGAATTATGAATTTAATTAAGACAAGAAATCAAATACATGTTGGTACTCACCAAGGTTTAAATGGTTTATATCAAACAAATATGTACTAGTTTCTTCTCGCATTTAACAAACACTGAACGAAAAGTATGTAGCATATTTATAGGTAAACGGTTTAAGGGTCAGGGTTTTTTCAGTAATGCCGGTGAGTAATTGTTTTTTCTGTTATAGATGGGAATAAATTTAAGATTGGACGATTGGAGATATTTATTTGGTCATTTAAGCAAAAATCTGGATTGGATTTGAAGGATTTTATTATTATTCAAGTGCTTCATATATAATTAATTTGAGGCTGTTTTCAACGTGTAGTATTAATTTAACTACTGAGTCTTTGATGAATTTATGATTTTTTTTCATTTAAATGAATTGCAAAGATAGAATTATCTGTCTTATTATTATATCCACGTATATGTTCCTTTAATCTCTGATTTAGATAGCTCCATCCGATTGTTTAGATATCTCTCATAATTATATATATTCACTGGCGATATCGCCAGTAATCAACAAATGGCAAATAAAATGGACAAACACAGCAGAAAACAAACTAAGTAAAAGCTTAAAAACACAGTACTTCCATGGAAAACGTCAACTCAGTGTAGCAGACGAGAAGAAGTAGTACTGCAAGACGAATCGGACACACACGCTTCACCCATCAATATTTGCTGATTGGAACAGCTAGACCAATATGCGCCCAGTGCAACGTACCTATGACTGTAAAACACTAGCTGACTGCAGACAGTTGCTTGATACCGGTCTCCCATATCGTTTGGCAACTTTACTAAATGAAAATAGTCCAAACATTAACGAAATATTCGATTATTTAAAGAGAATTGACGTATATGAATCGATTTAAAATTAAAAATATAATTGAAGTGTCATGGCCGCAACTGAAGTAATGCTTAGTTATTGCTCTGTACTAATTCAGTAATCGTAGTGGTATTAGCGCGTGTATTGATCAGCAACTTTGTAAACATCGATTTTATACAAAGGTGAACAATGTTTTAATAACTTGAGTGAGGTGAGTGCTCCTTAATTAACTTTAATAGTGAGAAGTTGTGCCCATAGACCAGAGAGATCACACACGTGGCAGAGCTGCCTGTTCCTGCTCGCTACTGGTCTCTGGCTATCATCGCCTTCAACTATCTGCTATCACTTCTCTGGTAGCTCAGTAGTGTAGACGTCGTATACCTCATCTCGTCGTCTGGTCGTCACGAATTCGAATCCATAGACTTATTACTCTTTTTTTTTTTCTTTTTTTCTTTTCCGTAAATCCATAAAATGTTTTATTTTGTATTATTTTTTTATGTATTTTTAGAATTTAAATTTAAATTTTAATTTTATATTTCTACAGTTTATTTATATTAATTAAAATGGATAAGTCTTCGAATATGGACACAGATGAGGAGACGGCCTTTTCCGAAATAAGCGAGACTGACTCGCAATATTTAAAGGGACGAACCCTCCAGAAGCGTCAACGAAACGCTGCACCTGGCTCTGCTGGGAATTAGCCAAATAAAAAAAAAAATAAAAAAGTGAAATCAAAACAAATTTCACCATCTAACACCCGCAGTAAATCTGCAGCAACTAATGAAATAGAATCTTCATCAACAATTCCTACCATACCAACAAGCAACAAGTTTGCAGCCCTAAATAATACAACGGAATCTACCACTCATCGGCAGTTCTCTGAACCAGAGCCACCACCAATATTTGTAAGCAATATTCAAGACTTTATGGCGTTTGGCCATGAAATTGCAAATTTAATTGGACAAACCAATTTCAAATGTTTTTCTCGATTAAAAGACATCAAAATAAACACTACGAATAAAGATAATTATAAAAAATTAGTCAATCATTTGACAGAAAAGAAGTACGATTTTCATTGTTTTCAACTAAAAGGAGAAAAAGCCTATAGAGTCGTCTTGAGGGGTCTTCACACCACCACCCCCACTACCGCTATCAAGAAGGATATAGAAGAGTTAGGGCACAATGTGAGAAGCATCTCCAACGTGTTCCACCCTATTGAAAGATATCCACTCCCATTCTTTTTTGTCGACCTTGAGCCAGGACCAAACAATACTGAAATATTTCTAGTTAATAGGCTAGTATACTCGTGTATACGTTTCGAAGAGCCGAGGCAGAGAGCAGAAATTGTTCAGTGCACTAAATGCCAAAGTTTAGGTCATACCGAATCCTACTGTCATCATCAGGCCAGGTGTGTTAAATGTGCAGGCTCTCATGCGTCTGACACTTGCCAGAAGCCTCGGGATACCCCAGCAAAATGTGCTCTATGTGGTGAAAGCCACCCAGCAAACTACAAAGGTTGCAGTGTTTATAAAAACATGCAAAGACAAAAAATTCTTGTTGCAAGAAATTTGCAAAGGAATGCAATTCTTGAAGACCAAATGCCTGGCCCTTCAACGAGGAATGATCCTTTGAACCTGGGAATTCCAATAAACAATGAAGAGCGAAGACCGACGAGCACCAAGAGCGAGATAAGAACATATTCTAACGTCACAACAAAACATCTAACTCGTCCACAGGCGCCTCAATCCTCCCTACCCCAGCCTCAGACCTCTCATTCTCAACCTCAGACCTCTCATCCTTATCCTCCGACCTCCCATCCTCAGCCCCAGACCTCCCACTCTCAACTCCAGACCTCCCTTTCTCAGTCACAAACCTCATATACTCAACCTCAGACTTTACATTCTCAGCCTAAAATACCTACAAATGAAATTTCATCGAAAAACGCATCCCTAAGAGTGAAGTTACCGCCACAGATTCCACCACCCTACCATCCCAAACATCCTGATCTATCCCAGTCGCCCTATCCTTCACAAGAAGCTCAATTAAATGTGGATCCCATACAACGATCCCAAAGGAGGGTTCAACCTCCACCAAGGCAGATTAATCCTCCACCTCACGACTCTGCCTTCTACTCCTATCCTAGCTAAAACCCTTCCGACATAACATCAATCCTATCATCATTCCTTCGTGATCTTCAAGATACAATAAGACCTCTTATCACAATACTTACAGAGTCCTAACTGAAATCCCGCTCAATATCTCACGATGAACAAAAATACCCTAACTATCCTTTTGTGGAATGCAAATGGCCTACAGAATCACAGAGACGAACTTGATATATTTCTCCACGAAAATTTCATTGACATTGCTCTAGTTACTGAAACCCATTTCACGACGCGTTCTTTCTTTTACATACGTGGCTACATTACATACAGATCAGATCACCCAGACAACACATCCCACGCAGGCTCTTGCATCCTTATACACAAATCCCTACCTCACTCCCTAATTCCTTCCACTCCAACCGACATCATTCAATCAACATCTATAATCTTATCCTCCCACCCATTGAACATTACATTCTCAGCTGTATACTGTCCTCCTGGTAATTCCCTTTCCTATAACCTGCTATGTTTCTAGATTGAGTTGAGCTTGATATCTATCTAGCTGCTAATACATTAGTCTATATATATAGGGATGCCATTGGGCAATCATTGAGGATGATTATCCCAAAATTAAGTAAGCTTATGAATAATTTTGAATTTCTTACCTTGTCCTCTAAATTGGATACCTTTCCAAGGATCTGGTTTGTGGGTACCATTATTTAATAATTAACCAAGATAATGTTAAGTTTAATACTAATGTTAATCAAAGTTACTGCTATCTTAATGAAATATATTCAAATTAAATATGGGCATGGTTACTAAAAAACTACCTCCTTGCTAACATTTATCTTTATTCTTCAAAATTAAAATAACAAACTATTACAATAAAAAGTTAACCATGGAATGATTCAGCCTAGACTTAGCCATTAATTGTTTTAACATAAATCCCTTATCTGTACTAATTGGTGTTGATGGTTCCTCAGGCGAAGGCTTGAAGGCGATGGTTGTAGGCTTGCATCAGGCAAGGTCAAGGTTCAGAGGAGCTCGTCTTGCATCAGCCGGTCTCAGTATAGCAGTCCTCCCTCAGCCTCGATCCGTTCAGAAGTATCTCCTTTTCACCTCTTTGCTTCTTTCCCCCTTTCTCTTTTATTTTGCCTAAGAGGGGGTCGAAAACGATGTTCATTGGCCGACTAGTTTTATAGAGGGAGGAAATTCTGGGATTTCATCGGATGGCTCCACCCCTTGTCCTGACAGCCGGTATCTGCGAACCATTATCCAACTAGTATAATTTAATCATACCTTTTCCACTTTTTCCTCGAGGCCAGCCAAGCCTAAGGGGACCAGTTCTTAAAATTGATTAGATGTTCCAGCTTTTGGCATTGTTACAGTGTTAACTTCTCGGTAGGGTTTCTAAATTAACTTATCCCTTAACACTTATGTGGTGACATCTGTCATCGCCTGTCAGTTACCCTTCTCTACCTGCTCGTCCCTTATTTCTTTTGTTCGCACCTGGTCTGGTTAACTTAAATAACGATAATATTGTCCAATATCAAAACATATTAAACCACCTTGACGCCTTATTCCGATCCCTTGGTCCGCGCTTCGTTGGTGGAGGGGATTACAACGCCAAAGACCAACGGTGGGGATGTCGAACTTCCAATACTCGAGGCAGGATTCTTTCTTGTATCAGGACCTCCAATAGTTATTCCATCCTCTCTCCCATGAACCCTACTTATTGGCCTACATCCCTTAAAAACGCCCTGACATCCTAGATATATTCTTTACTTCCCAGATACCCTCCTTCCAATCCACAATAAAATCCATAGATGAGCTATCCTTAGATCACAGTCCGGTTCTGTTTCACTTGCATTCAAACCCTGTTCCTAAACCCTCTCCTCCTTCACTGATTACAGGACACGTAAACTGGGACAATTTTCGGTACGATCTAGATAACAAACTAGACTTAAAAATTCAGTTAAAAACTAAACAACAGATCGATTACGCTATTGAGGAATTCACAAGAGCAATAGGAACCACTATTTACGACAACACAACACGCCACAAAATTAGAAATACCCGAGAAACCAATTTACCACATCATCTCCGCATTTTATTAACTGAAAAGCGCCGAGCAAGAGCGAGGTGGCATAGAACAAGATACCCATCAGACAAAACTCATTATACAAAACTGACCAACAAATTAAAAATAGAAATCAGAAAATTAAAAATTAAAAATTTCCAGAACTATTCAGAGAACCTAACTACTAACGATAAATCATTATACCTTTACAGCAAAGCTACTAAAATTCAAAGCCTTTAACCATCCGCTCCTCACTGAATCTCAGACCTGGTCAAAATCAGATGAGGAAAAATCCCAAATATTCGGTGAACACCTATTCAAAACTTTTAATCCTCATCCTGAAATCCTTAACCCAACACATCTTGAACATGTTGAGGCAGAACTAACTGTTCCACTTCAGATGTCCCTTCCTCCTAAAGCGTTTCATCCTTCCGAAATAATTAACATCATTCAGAAATTGCCTTTCAAAAAAGCTCCTGGTAATGATCTCATCACCCCACATATCCTAAAACAGCTCCCTCGAAAAGCTGTCCTATTCCTAACCTAGATACAATGCTTCACTCAGATCCGCCTATTTCCCTGACCCTTGGAAACTGTCTATTATAAAAATGATACCGAAACCAAAAAAAAACACCTGAATGTCCATCCTCTTATCGTTCTATTTCCCTCTTGCCCACTAAGGGCAAAATCCTAGAAAAACTCATATTAAAACTACTGTACCCAATCCTAGATTTAAATCAAGTGATTCCTGACCACCAGTTTGGATTTCGAACATCCCATTCTATTATTCAGCAGTGTCATCGTGTGGAGGATGTGATATCCTCCACATTGGAGCGCGGAATGTACTGCACGGGAACCTTTCTTGATGTAGAACAAGCTTTAGACCGAGTCTGGCACTCGGGACTGCTTTACAAACTCCGTCAATTCCTTTCCCCAACATATTTCCTATTAATCCGTTCTTGCCTCACCGATAGTACCTTCAAAGTAAATCATAATCTTGCTTACTCATCACTATTCTCTCAGTCCGCCGGTGTACCTCAAGGTAGTATCCTTGGCCCCATCCTTTACACGGTGTATACAGCTGATATCCCAATCCATCCTAGCACCATCCTCACTACTTACGCTGATGACACATGTGTGTTATCTGTGAACAATGACCCATTTGTCGCATCTCAAACCCTGCAGTCACACATCACAGCCATTGAAGAATGGTGTCAAAACTGGAGAATTAAAATAAATCCCAACAAATCCCATCAAATCACCTTTACCCTACGTCGTAAACCCACTAAATCCTGTCCTACAGTATCCTTTAATAATATACCATTTATCCCTGTCGAACAGATCCGCTATCTAGGGCTCCATCTTGATAAACGCCTTACATGGAACCCTCACACAAGACTGAAACGACAAGAAACTGCTCGTAGATTTCGACTGCTACAACACTTACTTGACAAACGATCCAAATTACCGATTTTCTACAAAAAGCTCATTTACATTACCATTATCAGGCCTATTTGGACATACGGGATAGAGCATTGGGGCACCACTAAACCATCAAATTCCTCCCGCATCCAATCCTTGCAATCCAAAATCCTTCGAAAAATCCTTAATGCTCCTTATTTTGTCACAAATAAAATTATACACAAAGACCTCAATATCCCATTTGTTGCAGATTTAACCCGAAATAGATATACCTCCTTCAATTCCAAACTCCTTGCCCATACCAATCCTCCTGTTCGTAGCCTTTCATCCCCATGTATTCCTGATAATCCTCTGAGGCGTCTGAAAAGCAGATGGCCACGGGACCTTCTAACTTAAAATAGACATTGAAGTGCTACCAATGGGTGGTTCCTTCACAAGTAATTCTCATGTCTTGTACTCTAACCTCACATTTACTTGTATTATGTAATACAGTTGTAAATTTCATTAATAAATGATAAAAAAAAAAATATATATAATTCTTTAATTTAAGTTTCTTATATATTTCTCTTGCTTCCACATTAACCAGTTATGTATAATATATGTTCTATTTTAAGTTCTCTTCTTTTATTTTAACTTATTTATTTTCTTCTATTCATTATTACTTTTTTTCTATTTATTTATACTTTATTTATATGTATATATTTATTTAGATTATTTAATTTTATTTCCATTTATATTTTTTTTTTTCCATCTGCCAACTGTATTGGCAGTGCGGTGCGTTATGAACTGATATCGGTCAATCTTGGATAGCCGACATAGTTGGGACTAGGCAGACATCACCTTGTCGTGGATTTCCTTTATAAATAATAACAATAATCTCTGATTTAGCGATCTTCTAGTTTTTACCGTGTATTTGGCTGCACAATCATTATAATTTAGTTCGTACACTCCACTTTTTTGGAAAGGGTCTATTTTGTCTTTAGGAGAAGAGAAATATGAGGATAGGTTTTTTTATATTTTAAATGCAGGGTTTAATCCTAGTTTTTTCAATTCATTTCCGACTTTGATGGATATAGGGTTGTAATATGGAATCAAAACATAATATTTCGGGATAGGCCTGCCTTCGGGGGTCGTTGAACAGATATCGTTAATTGTCTTTTTTTGTATTTGTTTTTTAAAATATGATTGATAGTGGCTTTGTTGTACCCGTTATTTTTTGCTATGGAATATATTATTTCAATTTCTTTATTATAGTTCTTTTTATTTAATGGTATGTTCAAAAGACGGTAAATCATGCTATTAAAGGCTGCGAGTTTATGTGCTATCGGTCTCCTAGTATCATTGTTTATAACGACATCCGTGTGGGGAGAGGGAGGGGTTTCCGGTAAATTACAAATTCATGATGTTTGTTTTTTACAGAGATTTCTAAATCTAAAATAGAGTTGGAGAGAGGCCGGTCTGCTGTTTCCATCTTGAATGTCTTGGGCAGTGGCTTTTTTCCCTTTCTGAAACGACACGATGGCGTCCGTCTTCGCATGATTCACTCTGATACCGTTCAGTCTGAGGTCTTCCACTACGGCCGCTGATGCTACCTGTGCTTTGTAGAGGACCCTGCTGGCGTTAACAATTGTGGCGTAGATGCCGATATCGTCCGCATAGGCTGCTACTACTGGCCCTGGATGCTGCACCGAGACCACTGGTGCCATGAATACGACGAACAATATTGAACCCAGGACAGACCCTTGAGGTACTCCATAGGCGATAGTGGAGGCGATAGGCTCTCGCGGACCCTCCGATCTTCCGCTAAGATAGCATCCAATCAATCGGCATAAGGAGGCAGGAAACCTGAACTCCTCCAGGCGGCGGAGGAGGAGTGTGTGCGACACACAGTCAAAGGCCTGTATACAGTCCAGGGATATAAACGCCCTAGCTCTGTTTATCTGCTTATGCTCTACGGTGTGGGCCTGCAGCTTCACGAGAGGGTGCCGGAGACCCCTCGTTGAATACCAATCTGTTCCGGCGGGATGACGGGCTCCTCACTGCAGTGTTTCATCAGATGATGGTGAAGAAGCCGCTCAAAAATCTTGCTCTTGTGTGAGAGGAGATTGATCGGCCGATAGTGCTCTGGTATGTTTCCCGTCTTCTGCGGTTTGAATAGCGGCACTAAGGAAAGTACGAGATCCGAATGCAGGAGTTAAAGATATTCAGAAGGAAGACATTACCTCTGAGAAAGCATCTTCAACAACACATACGAAATACGATCCTTTTATGGCGCCTTGTTCCCCTTAGTGCGCCGTAGTACCGACTCAAGCTGGCCAAAGGTGGAAGAAATGGGCTTTTCGTTAGGGCCAGAAGTTCGGCTTGTTCCCCAGGGGCCAGCATGTCACCTCGTGAAGTCAAGTGCACAGTCCTCCTCTTAGTTACGTGGGTTCTGACGATCGCCTATGTCCTCCGCAACTGTTCATGCCAGAGTGAGGTCTTCCAGTCAGGCATGAGGACGGCTATCTGCCGGGTCATCGCATTGATGGCCGGTTTCAGGCTATAGTAACGAGTGCGCTGAAAGATGTTCCGCAGGTTGTTCCTCTGGTCAATCAGAGCAAGAATGTGCTGTGCAGATTTCTTGATCACGTTGGGCTGAGGGCTGAACCTGGTGATGTGCCTATAGGTTGAGTCCTGGATGGTAGTGGTGGTAGAATTGCGAGTAGTGTTTCTTCAACACTAGGCCTGTAGCCTTTCCAATCGGCCTCGTGAAAGAAGTACTTGCTCGCCGATGGTGTGGCAGGCTTGCCCTCAAAGGTGTAGAGCACAGGCCGGTGATCTGACAATCCGAACGGGAGCGCTAGGCAATCCGAGATGTACAGATCTCTGGTCAGGAGTACACTCAGGTCGGGCTGCATGCCCGAAGGTGTACTTCTGAGTGGAAGACGGTCATCCTGGTCTTAGAAATGTAAGTACCCAGTGGATTGTTACTACCACACAGCCAGGTGGTGTGTCGAGCATTGAACTCCCCAAGGACGATACACCGATCCTTCGCCTGGGCGTGTTGTAGCAATAGCTTCACAGAGGTGAGTACAGCCCTAGGTCTCTTATAGACACAAATTAACGTGAACCGATGCTTCAGTCGCACGTCAACTGTGACTAGATGAGTGCCATAGGTAGATACCACTGGGGTCGAAATGAGTTTGGACTGGACATCTCGTCTGACCAGGACGGCAACGCCACCAAGTGATCCTGGTGAGCATGCCTCCCGGTATGCAGTGTAGCCCTGGAAGTGGAGACGAGCCGAGGTTTTGAGCATGGTGTCAGTCAGCGCCACTACCGAGGGTCTATGCTGCTATAGGAGGAGCTCAATTTCGGCCTTCTTCGTAACTATATAGTTATGCATATACAAATATATTTTATTATTAGTTGGCCTCGACACCGGGAATGGAAACGCTCCTATCTTTTATGAAAGTACTGATAAGGTGTTCGCTTTCTTGAAAATGTATTATTTAGCTTATGCTTCCTTAATGCCTCGCTGGTCAGACCATTCTCTTTATCTTCTTCATTAGCTTTCGTGATGTGGCCGTGCAAGATTTTTAAGTTGAAATTTTCGTGATCTCATAACATATTACAAACTTAGATTAGGTATATACACATAGGTAACCTATATATCCACCGAATGTTAGGGTTAAGCGAAAGTGAAACCTATGCGAGGCTTTGAGCCACTTATGTAAACTAGGTGATCAAATACCCGCCGATCACTGTAAAATCATTCATAGAGTTTCGATCGTCAACGAAACCATAGCATCAAACATTCACCAGGACTCAGATGATGAGACCTTTCGAAACCTTTAACTTATTAACGAGTGAATACAACTGGGCTAAACTGTCTCCGTCATTGTATTACAACACGATCGTTTGATCAATAAAATAGCATAAATAATCTCTATCCACTTTGCTAAAAATACTTTCAAGGCGAATTGATAGTAATTACACCCTATCTTCGAGAATTGAATAAATAATCATTCTCCAATCATAAAATAAACTATATTATACAGTATATAAAAATATAATTTATAAAAATGTTATACACATAAATATATGCTCATTTCATATGATTACATAAGGATGAGCAAAAATGGAAATTTTGTGGAAGATTAATAAGAATTTATAAGAAACACCAATTCTAGAATTCAAGAGATATTTAAAAAAAACCTTCCCAGATATTTTTGTAGAAAACAGCCTGCTTAAGTTTGATACGGCTGTTTTTCTTTGAACTTATGTCATTCTATAATTTTAGAAATACATTAACTTTTAAAGTAGTCATCTATGACAGAAAATCATACCCCCTTTTTAGCCGTATTTTTTTCCTAAAATTACGTAACTTCTGGAAGCACTCACCCAAAACAAAAACTAAAATTAGAGATTGATAAATTATTTGCCACTTCAATAATTTTGTTTTTATTGAAAACTAGTTTCGAATGTTATACATTCATCTTCAGTTCTAAAAACACAAAAATTCAAAAATAAGTGATTCAAAATACAATTTGGTATTATCATACATATTAAATTAAGTATAATATAAATTAATACTAGAAAAACTGGAAGATCACTATATCAGAGATTAAAGGAACATGCATACAATAATAATTTCATTGCTAGTTCAGTGCGAGAACAAACCAATACAAACTTTTCTGTTTCATATAATCTACTTAAACCTTGGTGAGTACCAACATATATTTGATTTCTTGTCTTAATTAAATTAATAATTCATAAATCTTTTATAATACTAATTTATATTACATTTAATTTAATATGCATAATAATCCCAAACTGTATTTTGAATAGCTTACTTTTGCATGTTTGTGTGTTTTTAGAACTGAAGATGAATGTATAACATTCGAAACTAGTTTTCAATAAAAACAAAATTACAGAACTGGCAAATAATTTATCAATCCCTAATTAGATTTATCCTTCTATACCATCATGCGGAAGTCAAAAAATAAAATATTTTTGTATGAACTGTTGAACTTCATAAGGACCAAGCCACTAAAAATGTTAACTGTTCTAAAATTATGGATAAACGGTAGTGGGGTAGACCGAGACGTAAATGTGAAGATTGGGATTGCGTTAGGTCTGATCTGGTAGGTTCAAAAAGGGTTTAGCAGAGGGAGGTAAGTAAGCAAAGGTGAATGATAGTGCCGATATCGAACCTCCGGATCCGTCAAAGCTTAATATCATTATTTTAACTCCTATCTTTAACTAAATTCTTGAAAATTATTATATTACCATTATTTCTCTTATATGTAACAATACATTTCACGGTCATGTATAAATACCGAATTTATATGCAGCAAAAAAGTTCAAAATATGCCATATAATATGCAGTAAAAAGTTCTGGAATATGCAGTGAAATCTGAAGGAATGTACAGGAAAATATGCATGACAAATGTCTGAAACGTATAAAAAATCTGGTGTGGTGCGTGATGCGCACAACTTTCCTTTACCATCCTGTAATAATTATCTTTTTAATATAGTTTTAAAGAGTTCACATAAACACTGCTTCTAATAAACTCAGCAGCATTCACTTCTTCTCCCACTTAAGCACAATAAAACAGTTTTTCAAACAATTTTAGTACAACGATTCTGTACACTACCTATATATTTCAACTTTGTCAAGTTGCAAATATATTTTAAAAGTTTCTGGTTTAGTTTCCATGGAAACATTTTCTTTCCATTAAATAATGTGAAAGTAGAAATTATTAAGTTAATTTCCGCTTTTGTATTCTTAAATTACTTTATTACAGAGCGTATTGTTTACAACAGATTGGCGGATTGGAGGGAGGAGATTCGGTCTCATCCATCTCTTTTCAGATGCGCTCGGTTATCCATCAAGGGTCTTGTGCTCCTCATAAAATATACTGTATCTTTGCTAATACTGGTCCGATATTGATGATTTTTTTTTTTTTTTTAAATACTTTAATAACCTTTCATACAATTCTGTGCATAATATACTATAAATTGCATGCTTTTTAAGTTAAGCGCAAATAAAATATTCTTTTCGTCATAACTTTTTTCCCTGCACTTTTTCGTTGATATACTACATAAATGAAAAGTTAAAGGTCCTAAAGGTGAAAACATTAGGTAAGTTTCACCAAAATCGTTGGAGCCGTTTTCGAGAAAAATGTAAAAAAGTGTAAAATCGATTATATAAAGTGGCACTTCCTGTTAGTCGATTTTGACGAAAAAGTTGATGTAACATCATAGCCATATACGTACCTTAAATAAGTAATTTGAATATCGTACGGCTTTTCGTTTTTGAACTAGGCAGTTCACATACACACAGACCATTTTGCGAGGCTTGGTCATTTGAACTCAGTGGACCTTAAAACGTGTATTTCCGTTGAAAACTCGAATTCGAAAATTTTCACGATCGCAATGATATAGGCAATACTTCGTATATAGGTAAGGGAAAGTAAAAATCAACAAAAGGCTACAATTTTTGTCTAAATTGCTTTCTTTATTAATTTTAATTTATTATATAAATAAAAAGACATGTAAATTGAAAAACAAATTTTATTCCCAATTTTTTACATTGAATTGTTTTATAACTAAATTATTCTTAATTAATAATTTTAAATAATATCTATAATTAAACCAGTAATAATTTTACGAATACGAATACGAATATTAGAATTGAATACAAAGGAGTTAGTTTGAACAAATGGCACTAGAGAGTGGAGTGCACCGACCTTCGGGTTAGTTCGCCCCAACCCTATGATAACGCGCCTCGATTGTAAAGTTGTACCAAACATTCAAATAATTGTAAAATACAGCATTTTTTTTACGTCGCTCCTTTTTTGTAAATGGAGATTTCACAAGATTAAGTAACAGAATACAAGATGCAACCAATGCAAAACAAAGTACTTCATTGAAAATGTATGTAGATTTGAACGAAATCGGCAAAAGGCTGTGACAAAGATCTCCAGCTGTAAGAAAATTTCCGGAAGCCTTCACACGGAAACCTACAGTAAACAAGAAAATATTGTTGCATTATGATCTCAAATTAGAGTATAAAGTTCTAAGAATACCTGTCTTCATGGGTTGGTCAATTTGAAAATTTCTTTCACACGGGACATTTTTATTACATAAATTTGTAAAAACTGGTTTTGAAGGAAAAACATCGTCCCTTAATTCAAAGAGTTCCAACTGTTTAACCAATAATATAATTTAAATTATTTCAAACTACTGGTACACGTTCTGTGCGGTTGTGATCGATCGCAACATCAGCTTAACGCTGTTTATGAGCTTTTGTTTTTACTAGGATTACTATTTATATAGTAATCTAGACTATTTTTATTTATCGTAGACAGTGTTCATCCATCTTATATTGGTACATTCAATTATATATTAAAAAAAAAAAAACATTCATCCAGGATTGAAAGTGAATCACAAAATAGTTTGATTATCTATGTTCTATTTTAGTGGCAAAAAAATTATTTAAACAAAATTTTTGGCCAAATATGCAATAACCCTTCAAATATGCAAAAAATGCACAATAAAATTTAATGTATTTACGCCAAATGTATTGACTTGTAAAGATATTCAATCATTTTCTCTGAAAAATGTATCAGAAAAAATATACATTTGCATACAATTTCGGTCTTTAGTCATGTATAATGTTTAAATATTTGTTTATAATGGTCAACACGATATCACTTTATGATGTGGTTTACCTTCTGCTATTAACTTAAAAGAAAAAAAAGTACTAAATTTCTTATATTAAATAGTAGTAAATTTCTTAAAACTAAAAAGAAATTTAGCTATTTTGAGCATTTAGATAGTGCTTACAGACTGGCCTATTGGCCTTAGTTCGAAAGATTATCAGATAAATATTCAAAAGTGGAACGACTCAACAGGTTATCACAGAGCGATAAAATCGCTGACAAACTGGTTAAAAATGGTTTCTCTCCAACCCCGGATTTTTCCCTGTCTCATTAATAAGTAAGAAATCCTTTTCATTAAAGCTAAATGAGCTACGGTCGTTCGATGCAGGAAGTCCTACAGACAATAAATCCCAAAATCAGAACCCAGGTCACAATGAGCTTTTGTGTACGAGTGAAATACATCTTTCGTATCGCAAATACATATAGTAATAAGTATACATGAAATTGAATGTATTTCAAGCAGGGTAATGAGTTTTCCCGAACTACTTTATCATTGGGCATTGAAAAAAATTGGGCAGGTTGGTGCAACAGAACAGGAAGATTAGAAATTAAAAAATGGCCACTGACTTCACATGATCTAGTATTTCAAAAAATGTGAGTAGATAGATACAAGGATGGTTGTGACTCAGTAGTGATATTATTAGAGATAAAAATTAAAATGACAAAATAAAATACGTGATAATCAGTAAAATTAATTTTAGTAGAAGTTAGGTATCTGTACTAATTGGTGTTGATGGTTCCTCAGCATCTCTCCCTCGGGTTCCCCTGCATGTCTTCAGTCATGGAGCCAGAGCGCATCTCGCATCTTCAGAGTCCCGTTGTTCCGCCCTCAAACGAGATCAGCTAGCCAGGCTTGCGTCAGGCGAGGTCAGAGTTCAGCGAAGAAGTCTTGCATCAGCCGAGATCAGTGAAGAAGTACCTCTTTTCACCTCCTTGCTTCTCTTCCCCTTTCTCTCTTGTTCTTCCTAAGAGGGGGTCGAAAACGTTGTTCATTGGCCGACTAGTTTTATAGAGGGAGGAGATTCTGGGATGGCTCCACACCTTGTCCTGACAGCCGGTATCCTCGAACCATTATCCAACTAGTATAATTTAATCATACCTTTTCCAGGCGGTCTCCACTTTTTCCTCGAGGCCAGCCGAAGCCTAAGGGGAACAGTTCTTAAAATTGATTAGGTGTCCCAGTTTTTGGCTTTGTTACAGTGTTAACTTCTTGGTAGGGTTTTAAATTAACTTATCTCTTATCTCTGAGGGTACGCGCTGAGGTGACATCTGTCATCGCCTGTCAGTTACCCTTCTTTCTACCTGCTCGTCCCTTATTATCTTTTGTTCGCTCCTGGTCTGGTTAAATTATATAACGATAATACTGTCCAATATCAATACATATTATAATAGATCTGAAAATTATTTAGGTAATCTCGCTAGATTAGGGAGGGAGAGAGGGTCTCTCCAGCCACTGTTTTTAACAATCTCCGAGTCCAAGTTCCTGAGCCGTAGCAGAACAGGACGAATCAGGATTCTATACAGATGGAGTTTATTCAGTCCAGAGAGAATATGGCCGATGAACTGTTTACTTAGCCCAAAGTAACATCGGTTGATAGAGACGATTCTCCTCTTAATCTCAGCTCTCCCGTCACCAAGGAGCCCAAGTACACAAAATCTTGAACTTTGTCAAGTAAAGCTTTACTCTCAAAAGGCTACACTCTCATTTGGACCAGTCACTTCCCCTGTCACAAGATACTTCTTTTTTCCCAGGTTTACTTCAAGCCCGAGTCCCACTAATGCTAAAAAAGCCTCTTTAACTGCTCGATAAGAGCCTCCAGCAATGTCTATGTCATCGGCGTAGGCTAGGAGTTGAATCAGCCGGCAAAATAGACTTATTATTGCTTTATTATTCCGAATTATTAATTATTCTTTTCTGTTTACTTTAACTTCTGACATGAGTCAATTGAAGAACTTGAACCAATAGCCATTAACACCTCTTAGAAGAACAACGAACAGCAGGTAGTTCTGTAGGCAGTTATAGCACCCACGGGGTCAATACTAACTGTAACTAACGATTTAATCCAGAATGACCCCAAATAAAATAGCTCTGCTCGGCACTGCTGCTGTTAAAAATTGTTTCCCATTTTTTCTATATTTCTTCGTCATTTACTCCCTGTTTACTATTTTATGTCAGATCACTATTTAGAGTTAAAACGAAGGGCCTGGTACAAAATATTTTTTTATTTATTTGTGATGAAAGTGTGAGTGAGTCCGGATGAGTCTGGGATACTTTTTTCGGAATTTTTTACTCAAACTCTAACGTTAAATGGCTACCACTAGATTATCACTATATTAAATTAAATGGCTTAAATTAATCAATTCTATGCAGTGTCCTTTCATCATTTGGAATATACTGAAATGCTGAAGAAACTCCATAACTAATAATGATGCGATAATCAGAACGAATTCTGTTGGAAGGCAAACAGAGATTATTAACAAGAAGTCCTGGTCCCAGAGATTTACATGCTATACACCAAAAATTCGACGCCATAACAGCGGCCTGCAAATTGTTACTTTCCCTCTAATTGAGGGAGCAAGAAATGATTTCAGAGACTGGCAGTGAGGTGTAATACCATTTGACAGAATAGTGACCCGGAGCCTACAAGAATCTTAAGACTAAACTTAAACCTAATGTAGAATTTGATAACTGAAATCGGCAAATAAATACATACCAACCAAACCTTTACGGCCTCTTCTATAAAGAATTACGACAACATACCACCCACACTTAAAAAACTAACCACATAATAGACATTACCCGCAGAAGTTTGAAAAAAAGAGGGATGAAGGACACTTGGCTGACAAAAAATATAAATAAAAATGCAGGAAAGGTGCCGCTGAGCACTCTCTCAATTCTCCTATATTATTTATTTTCTATTTAGATATACATTTTAATTTTTTCCTGCCAACGAGTTCGCTAATTTCCACAATTTTATTTAACAGTTTTAAATAAATCACTTACTAAAAAGAAAAAAGGAATTTAGTCTAGAAATATTACTACGAATATTACATTTGTAATACACCAAAACTATGCAGGGAACAGGTAAAATCTCCGGTATTTAAATGCAGCAAGAATAAATTACATACTAAATAACATTTGCAACTTGACATTAGTACACCAATCTCTTCCATGCATTACACTTCCTATACCTTAACTATTTTATTTTAACTATACTGCATCATTATAGTTTTATTACGAAAAATGGAATATTATTTTTTCAGAACTATGAAAAACATGAAAGAAACCTTGAGTTATATCTAACATGATAAAGTGAGATAATGAGAGGTAGGTAATTAACGAAAATATAAGATAAGAAGTAATATAGGTATTGCAATAATATTAACAGTATTGGTATAGTAGCATACGTAATTAGAGATTTTTATTAAAATATTTAAGGAAAATACCATGATGATCTTTTTTCTTCTCCTTGTATACTATCCGGTAAAGCAGCTAAGTCGTGCACTATGATATAGCAAGGAGCTTCGCCATCTTCAAAGCAAGTGGAGGCAAGCTGTATCCAGAGTATTGTGCGACTCGGGAGAGCAATTAACCCCCGATTATGCTCACATCCTGATCCATTTGAGCCATCGGCTTAGCATGCATACTGCAATGCACAGGCTTATGGGTTTACTCCGACAAAACTACCAGCATTTTCATTAAAATAATTTTCATTACTAATTATGAGCAACAAGATATTTAAAAAAAGGACTAAAGTCTATAGTAATAATTTTACAGTTTTGATTTAATTGATAATTTATCAAATGAAATAAACTGTTTGTGATCTAATCTATAGATAAATATTTTAATACAAAAATAAAACATATGTGTACATACATACGTATATACATATGTGTGTGAGTATCATTTTTCTTTTTTTTTTTACTGTTGGCACTATGAACAATGGAGTTCTTTGGCCGCGCTATATGGTATTCTTACAGACATTTATTGCTTGCGGGAGCACAGACAGCCTGGAGAGCCTCACCCAACCTCACGTTGCTAGGAACTTTGGTTTCCATGGTGCAGCGGCAGGCTATCCTTAGCTCCACAATCGGTTCGGCAGTGTCCTTTCCACTGACTCACTCGGGTTCGGTACAGTTGTATAGTTTATTTATAAATATAAACTGAATTCGTAAAATAAAATTTAACTATAGTTTATCATGTTATTTTATACTAATGATTATTTTTTCCATTAGAGCTGCGAATTCATGAAATACCGGGAAATAGTTTAAAACATGGATCTTAAGGGTAAGGTTAGAAAAGAACATGTTGCAAGCGATATAGGGTTTTACCCTATCTTGTCATTTATTGGAAAACGGTTACAATCACATAAAAATAACAAAGCTAAACAATGCCTCTTTCTTTCTTTTTATTTCCTTTTGAATTCTCACCTGTCAGTATTGGCAATCAGTGAACTGGTTAAAAAGTAGATATTTTGATAAGTTAGGCACCTCTTCCTGTCTTGAATATTGTATATGTTCTTGTTAGGCAAGATGATTCCTCATCCAGCTCTTTTTCAGCCTTCTTTGCTTCTTGTTAGGGATGCCTTATATGAAAGTTATCGTGAAATCATTTGTATTGGGTCCGAATGTGTTCGTTAACCCTTGGCATATTAAGGTCTAACGTGTTAAAGTTTACTGAATGTTTTTTAAATTTTTAGTATCAATGTCTTTTTGGCTGTCACTTATATCTTTAAAGCGTAGGCCCGGGTGGGCTTAAGTAAGTAAAAAAGTAAGTAGGTGTTCAATTTCTGCCTGAAAAACAAAATGTCTTTAGCTAAAAATTTCCCGACCTAATTGAGATTTTTTCAAAATAATTTTACATATTTCTCCTGCTTCACATGGACAGTGTAGGAGCACTAAACTTTGCGTAAATTTATACAATAATCTAAAATATTATTTTTAAAAAATGGACATTTTCTAGAACATATAGATATACCTTTTGGAAGCAAAAACTACAATCTTGTTTTTTCATTTTTAAACGAATTTTTAAGTATGAAAAGTAGATTCGAAAACATATTATATATACTAGTTTAGTTCGTTATAGTTTACTTTTATAAACGTGGGTTTAACCTTTGAAATCAGCTGGTTCAAGTTATAGCTAAAAATGTAAATTTTCATAAAACCCGACCCTTCATTTCACGATCCGGTATATTCCTCACTATCATAGACTATAAATAAAGGAACACTTCGTTTAAACGAGAAAGAACATGAACAAATCTTTATATATCTTTGTTGTTTCTTTAACAATAAATACGGCACGAAATTGTGAAGAGGATTTATGAAAATTCATAAACCTATATATAACCTACATAACCTATATATACCGACCGATTTCGAAGGTTAAACACACGTTTATAAAAGTAAACTGTAACGATTGAAACGAGTACATAAAATCCCCAAATTTTTTTTTAAATACCTGGTATTATGATGTAAATTTGTACACAATTTCGAGCTTCTGTATACAGTACATATATACATATATATATATATATATATATATATATATATATATATATATATATATATACACAGTACGTATATATACAGATATATGAAGTAGGAGAAATAAGTAAGCCTATTTTGAAAACGGGTATAGTCAGGCGATTTTTTAGTGATTTTCATAAAAATTAATTTTTTGGGGAAGGGCAATTCAAATATGATCTCTGTTTTTGACGAAACAAACGTTCCCTTAATTCCCTTAATTTAACGAACGTTAAATGTCAATAAAAAAAAGGTAATTATAATAATAAAAACTTCAGTTGACCACTTATTTCATTGATTTCTTAAATAAATGTTGTAGAGAAAAAATGGAGTGCCTGACATTTCTAAATTGTAAATGCAAATGCCTATTATGCAAGTGCAGCTAAGACGTTGTATGTAGGCCGACAATATGTCAATAGGAGTGGGTTTTAAACCAACCAAGGAACATCACATTCTTATGATTATTTTCTTTTCATCTGTCATCCCAGTCTTTTCATTTCGGTTACAATTAATGAATTTTTTCATGCTCGGATTCTTTTTTAAAAATTAAAGAAAACTATTCAAAGAAAACTAAATAAGAGATATTATGGTAGATGATTCATAAATAGTCAGTATGCTGTTCAACAGTCGGATTTTTCCCGTAACAAGTTGAAAATTCTTGTCCCCACTTTATATGGGTTGGGCCAGAACTCATCCATGGTCGATGGAACAGAAAGGAAAACGAAAAATATCCCTATTTCAGCAAGGTTTAAGAATTATAAAAGAAGACTTAAATTAACATAAATCCGCCTGAAATAGGTAATGCCCGAACATCAGTAAAATATTCTCTCATTGGCCGAGATGCAGTAGGTTCCTTTTCAAAGAGATTACGAGAAAAGAGCCAGTGGTTTGGAACGCTTGAGCTAACGACCGGCTAAAGTGAAGGTAGTGCCAGTACACCTTTGTAATCTCACTACTCCCTCTAACTTAGTTTTATTAAATTCTAATTACCTCAAGACCTAATTTAATCCTAAAACCCTCTCCTAATGGCAACGCCGTGTTGCCCTCCCAGTCTACTCCGCGAGCGAGAAATAACTAGAATTCTAATTTTTCAATTACAGTTAAGAAATTTATTTTTGAAATGAATTTAAAATGAAATTTAACCTAAAATTAAAACGTAGAAAAGTATGGCAGCTAGAAAATATGCAAAATAAATTAAACCACTATTTTCAAATTTAGAAATCACAAAAATATAATCAAATCCAAATATAAACAATTAAAAGACATATAAATAAATATAAATATATGTATATATATATATATATATATATATATATATATATATATATATGTGTGTGTGTGTGTGTGTGTGTGTGTGTGTGTGTGTGTGTGATTCTTCGAGGTGAGAATTTAGTCGTTCCATGAATAGTACTGTTGTATTCCTCAACACACAACTCACCAACCTTAGTCCAGGGCAAGCTAGAATTAACTCATTCAATCTGTTTACCAAAGTTTGGTTTAAACCATTAGATTGTGGGTTATCCACTGTAGTGAAAAGCAACTCGATCTTCTTGTTGTTCGGTCTTCTTCTTGTTGTCTAAGAACATTTTAAATTTTTTTGAATTGTAAGCTCCATACTGGTCCTAATAAAATATTTTGTATCCCGACTTCTCGATGTTCTAATCCACGCGTATCGAGAAAAATGGTCTACTAGTAAATGCATGTATTTTTTTACTGACCCGTTACCGGCGAATCCTCCAACTGTGTCAATGGACATGATATGGAACGGGTATTCTGCTGGACCCAATGTCGATAACATCCCGATTGCTCTTCCTGTTCTATCTTCCTGTTGTCTTGTTTTTGATACATATCTCACAGGACTTGCAATATTGATTTATAAGTTCATCCATGTTTTTAAAATAGTAAAATTGTCTCAATTTCTCAGCGATTTGACTAGTACCAATATGACCATAAAACAGATGTATTTTTTTAATCACATCGAGCCCAAATTTTTCAAACACATAAATCCGCTTTCTGTTATTTAACATCTTAAACTAATGTTACCGTCTCTTAAAACCTTCTTTGATATTTCAATTTCATCTTTAATTGTATTTTGATCCTTCATGATGTCATCTAATTGAACCATATTGATTACCTTTAAACAGTCGCCGTTGTTCTCAAAACATTCTAATACTGGGTTCCTCGATAATGTGTTCGCTTCTACATTATTTTTCCCTTCTTTATAAAATACTTTGAAATTATACTGGGATAAATACAGCATTGAATCTCCTAAAGCCTCATCAGTTCTTGATTTTGCTTTTAGATTAATCAGTGGTTTATGATCTGATGTTACTATGAAAGTTTTTCCTGTTAAATAGTGTTGCCATTATATAATGGCTTCTTTTATAGCGAGACAATCCAAATACATTATTTCTGTTTTCATCTGGCTTGGTGTAAGGTTTTTTGAAAAGTAAGCCACTGGATGTAACATTCCATTTGGTTGAACTTGTTTTAAAACTGCTCCCAGTTCTGATCGGCTTGCATCTACTTCTATTACTATATCTTTGTCTTCATTGTAAATCGCTAAAATTGGTGAACATAAGTATCGTTTAACCTCTTCAAAACAAATTTCACAATCATCTGTCCAAACAAATTTTTCATTCTTCTTCAACAAATTATGTAAGGGAGCTAATCGTTGGGTACAATGGTCAACAAATTTGTGATAGAAATTAATCTTTCCTAATAGCTGGCGAACCATTTTTCTTACTGTTGGGCGTTTACATTCCCTAATTGCAACAAGATTATCATTAATCGGTCGAACTTTACCATTTTCTATCACATGCCAAAGAAACTTTATAGATCGCGTAGCAAAGTTACATTTAAGTAATTTTAATTTGATTCCCTCTTTCCTGATTGTTGCAAAAACTAACCTTATGTGTTTTAAATGTTCCTCAAAAGACTTTGAGAATATTAAAATGTTATCTATATAATTAACACAAAATTTTCCCAAATTAAGTTTACGTAAAATACCTGATAACACCCTTTGAAAAATTGCTGGTGAATTTTTATATCCGAAGGGGAGCACTTTTCCATTGTCAATGGCCTTTCTGTGTTATGAAAGTTGTCTTTTTCCTGTCCTTTACTCGAATTGGTATAGACCAAAAAGCCGAGTTAATGTCCAATGCCGTGAACCGACTGCAGTCACCACCATTCACAACCAGATCTTCAATTCTAGGAAATGGCTGAGGTTCGGTAATCACTAGTTTATTTAATTCTCGGAAATCAACACATAATCGAGTTCTTCTTCCATCTTCTTTTTTAAACGCTAAGGTTACAGGGGATGCAAATGGAGAACTCGATTCTTCTATTAAATCATTCTCCAACAATTTTGAACTTTGTAAATCTATTTCCTCTTGGTCTGGGAATGAACATCTATAAGGTTTTTTTGTAATGCACCTGTCTTCTTTTAGTTTAATTGTAGCTTCGCATTCCCCACTGAACCAACGTCAAATTTATTAGAAGCAAAACACATTGTATATGCTTCTAATAAACCAATTATTTTGTGCTTTTTATCGTTCTCTAAATGATCTAATTTTTCTTCAACCAGATTTTTATCAAAAAATGTTTCAATTTTCCCAACTTTATTATTCATGCAGTTCAAATCGATTAGTTTATTACCCACTCTCTGTTTAATTCGTAAGTTTTCATCCTGAATTAATTTGAACTTTTTTATTGCATCCAAACCAAGTAACTAATTAATCGTAACTAAAGTTATTATTTTTTATGACAAATAGGTACAAATGTAGATTAGCCCGGCCTTTACAAAAATTCACACCACTTATAGTCTTTAGGATACTTTTGTTGGCATACAATTTTGATTTGAGTATACCGACAAGATTTTCATTAATTAAAGAGCAGGTAGAGCTATTATCATAAACGGCTTTAACTAGTTTATTTTGGTCCACAATAACATTAACTTTAATTAATGAACATTGTGTGAATTTTTCCGGGCTAATTAGTTTTTTGTAGTGCTATCATTATTTTGCATATCAATCCGTAAATCTTCATTGTTATTGCCCTCATCTTCTTCAGTCAAATTGATCCAGTGTTTGGATTGTGATGTTTTGTTTTCGCATATTTGTTGTGAGTGAAAGCGATTTTTATAACCTAATTTTACGCATAGTGGACAAGGTATTCTTTCTGAGTTCATTGGTTTCCTTGATTTATTATTTCTGCATATTTCTGGTGGGTGGAAACGATTTTTATAACCTAATGCTTCGCATATTCTGCACGGTTTTCTTTCTGAATTATCTGATTTTGTTTTCTCAATTCCAGTCTTCGTTTTATCATTGTTTTGTTTTTCATCTATTTTTTTTAATCATGTATGAGTCATCAAACCTGTTTAGTTCTTTCACTAGGTCATTCAGACTCTCAATTTTTTCTGTTTCTAATCTATCTTGAACTTCCAGAGGCAGGTTATAAACTATTTGATATATTCTGAGCATATTTTTGTCAGCTTCCAGAAGTAAACGTTCTTTTTTAAATACAAAGTCAATCAATGAACCAAATACATATTTATAATTAAACGCCAAGCGAATAGAGGTCCAATTTTTCATTCCATATACTAATAAAAATTTTTTTTTCCAATTTTCCCAGTCCGTCAATGGTATGTTAATGAGGTTCGCACAATACCATTCTTTTACACTCCCTTCTATAAATAATTTTAAAGTTTCTACCCTCATGTCATCAACAATTTGAAATCTATTGCATTCTTCCTCAAATGAAGAAATCCAGGTTAGAGCTTCTTGTTTTCCATTAAATTTCACTTAACGGCACTTGATTAGTAGTTGAAATCCGATTCTCTAATTCCCTGATTCGTTTAATTAAAAAAATTTCATTAGTTTTGGTTTCCTCTAAAGCACCAGCCTCATTTTGGTTATATTCTTCTAAATACTGATCCCGGACACAAAAATTTTCGTCCTCGTCTAAATATTCTTTTTGCAATTCGAGTTTAAATGGAATAGCAATTTTTCTATAACCACCTACCTTCGTGATGGATTTACAACTGTTTAACACATTTTTGCTTGACAGTAGTTCCTTATGCTGATCCAAACTCTTTAGTTCATCAGGTATCAAAAACCAAACTATTTTGTCCAAAGATAAGGCAATTAATTGGTATTCATTTTCTCCTTTCTTTACTAAATGGATATGTAATTTCCTTCGTGGATCCATTTTACAGATCGTATACAATTTGTAATTCTGCGATTTAGAAAGAATACGACCGTAAACGTTTGCTAAAACAAAATAGTTTATTCAGTAACTTTTAATACAATCAATTAAGTTATTATTTCCAAATAATATAAAATATACAAACTTACCTAAAACAAAATAGAATTGTATACGAGTCTTTTACTCCCTAAATCACTATAATATATTTTACTAACAAGCGTGCTAATTAGTACTACCTTCATTTATAACAAAAGCCAATAAACAGCTGTTCAATGTCATTTAAAAGTAAATGATCTGAATTAATAATTAATCTTGTTAATTATCAATTCACACACACACACACACACACACACACACACACACACACACACACACACACACACACACACACACACACACACACACACACACACACACACACACACACACACACACACACGCATATATATATATATATATATATATATATATATTTGTGAAATCAAACTAGGGATTGCCAAAGCCAATGGAATAATAAAAATCTGGTGCATTGAGCGCATTATACAAATCACACACTTTCCCTTACCGTCCTATGATAATTATCTTTTTAATATAATTTTAAAAAGTTCACATAAACAATGCTTGAAATAAACTCAGCAGCATTCACTTCTTCTCCCACTTAAGCACAATAAAACAGTTTTTCAAACAATTTTAGTACAACGATTCTGTACGCTACCTATATATTTCAACTTTGTCAAGTTGCAAATATATTTTAAAAGTTTCGGTCTAGTTTTCATGGAAATATTTTCTTTCCATTCCGATTTTGATGATTCTTTTTTTTTTTTTTTTAGATGGTTTAATTAGCTTTTATACAAGTCTATAGATAATTTACCATAAATTGCACGGCTTTGAAGTTATGCGTAAATAAAATATTCTTTTCATCATAGCTTTATTCCATGAATTTCCTCGATGATTTACTACATAAATGAAAAGTTAAAGGCTTTTATGAAGAATAATTTAGGCAAGTTTCATCAAAATCGTTAGAGCCGTTTTCGAGAAAATTGTAAAAAAGTGTAAAATCAATTATATAAAGTGACACCTCTGGTAAGTCGATTTTGACGAAAATGTTGCTGTAACATCACATGCATGTGCCAACCTTAAATACGTAATTTCAGTATCGTACAACTTTTCGTTTTTGAGCTAGACTGTTCACATACACACACACACACGGACACACAGACCATTTTGTGAGACTTGGTCATTTGGACTCAGGGAACCTTAAAACGTGTATTTCCGTCGAAAACTCGATTTCGAAAATTTTCACGATCGCAATACTTCCCGTTATACTATGTAGTTCTTATATAGGTAAGGGAAAGTAATAATAATTAGGGATTGATAAATTATTTCCAATTTCTATAAATTTGTTTTTATTGAAAACTTGTTTCAAATGTTATACATTCATCTTCAGTTCTAAAGCACACAAAAATCTGAAATTTAAAGAGCAGTTTTGTATTATTATTAAAATTATATGTCGTCAAAATACATATACTTATATATATATTAAATTAAATGTTGCATAAATTAGTATTATAAAGCATTTATTAATTATGAATTTAATTAAGACAAGAGATCGAATACAAGTACTGGTATTACATAAAGATAACAGTACTTATTGATTCTACATAAAATTTTCTGATAATAACCCAAACTTAGAATCTTCCTAGTTTCCTATCACCTATCTTTGCGTAACTGCGATTTAAGCTTAATGAACTCATTGTCTTAGTACCGACGGAACGCTAGCATTCATAACACCCGATGAAGCATTTACATTATTTTTTTTTGTAATTCGACATACGTCTACGACTGTTTTGTAGACGTTTACACCTATTAATTGCTACACTCACAGAGAATGAGTGGGAAATATATTATAATTTAGTATTTAACTTCAACTCTCAACGTACACCAGGCAAGGAATGTGACATCCAGCGAATTGTTTGTCGACATAGAAAATAATGGCATGTCAAAAATAAGGATAGTACCAAGCTCCATCTCTTTCTGGCCTTAATGCAGTTACCTTTGGTCCCGTGGAAGGAGATCTCACATTGAACTCTTTTTTAGTCTCCTTGTAGTTGGGAATATCAACCGTCATCATTTTCTGAATCAGTCAGTTAGAATGTCCATTTAAGACATTACAGAATCGTTGGTAATGAGTCCTTACCAACATAGGTGGGAGTAAGTCAGTATGCAGAGTTTTGTTAGTTACATACCAGTTATGAGTTACGTACCAGGCTGCTTTTCTTATCAGTCGTAATAATTCAAATTGTAAAATTTGCAGATTTCAAGTAAATTTTTTGGGATGTGCGGTATATCACGGAGCAACAAGTCCATCAGGTAAGCAGGGGTATGTATTTAATTTCTGATTAGGTTTCTTTTTTGAAGATTTGGTAAAATCGAGTAACGTAGTTTGAGTAGTTTTCATATTAGCTTGTAGATCATTCCTCATATTGATAGTCAGTCCAAAATAGCGTCAAGTCTCTGTTTGAGGATGTTTTTTGTTACAGGCATCTATGAGAGAGCAGTTATTATTTCGATTGGTGGATGTTATGTGCTGAGATTTTTAATGATTTCGAGAGATTTTCAATAGTATCAATGTTGTAACTTATATTAATGGTATTGTAAAGTTATTCAGGCCTACCTAGGATCTGGATGCTACAAAAGAAGTTCAAGAAACTAATAAATAATAATTTTTAGTTTACTTTTCAATTAATTTAATTTTTACTTAAATTTCAAACAATATATTATCTTTGATTTTTGTATCTTAAATACTAAACTGTTCTCATTCTTGCACTATCTCAAAGATTTTTATTAAATACTGCTTTGATCTAGATAAGGTTTTTATTACTTCTCCCCTTATGAATGAAAATGTCTAATATGAAAAGAACTTATTATCATTATTGGTTTAGTGATAATTTATTACTATTTAAATGGCGGAAAACACGTAGCCTTTTGAAAAATAATTTAATCGCTTTATTAATTAAGCGCAACGGACCTCACGCACATTACGCTTAGTTTTATTCTCTATCATCCAAGCGCAACATATATATATAAGCAGACAGATTGATCATCATTGAAAAAAAAAAAAAATTCACCTGAAGAAAGGTGTGATCAATCAAAGCTATATGGAGTATCAGACCGACAAGACAGAAAAGAGAAGAGACTATTTCCATGAAATGGCCACTATAAAATGAAGCAAAAAGAGTGACTTAAAAGCTTAGCTCTCAACGAAGTGGAGCCGACCGGTTATTTTCCTTCTACTGTTATTATTGTTCTACTTTACAGACAAAAGGCGTGTTTTGTTGCACACTAATAGTCCCCTCTTAAACCAAGCGCCGTTTTTAGACTCCATTACAGGTCTTGAGTTTAATTAGATAACTTAGCCTACCTTGGGGGTTCCCTTGGTTCCGGCTAGGCAAATCTCATTTATCTTATGCTTGTAAATCTCTCTAACAAGTGTAAATGTTTTCCAGATCCCTCCCTTTTACCTTGCGGTCGGATTTACATAGTAAGAACAGACCTCGATAAATGAGCAGTAAGATTACACATTATATGAGCAGTCGGATTACATATTAAATGAGCAATAGAGTAATAAACTTCTTTAGGATTCAATAAATAGGAATTGCATTGGCATATATGGTAAACATCAACCATAATCCGTTATTAATCAAATCGTAATCGTACTGTATTTATTTTTTTTTCAAGACTCAAATCCGAATATCCAATGAAGTCAGTAATTTTTAAAGTTGGGGCCATTGGTAGTAGATAGAGCCAGGAGCCAGGAATGAGGACAGGGCGATTTTCTAAACCCTCCAAATTACTAAGTAAAGAGCTGAGCTCTATCAATGATACACTTCCTTAAATTAAATAAAGCACTGCATACCCACAAATAGCGAAGATACGGACACTTTCCGGGAATGAAAGTGTACAGAGATGCAAAAGAAATCCAAATCCAGATTTTCATAGGTAAGTTTTCTTTCCAGTTTCAGTTACCTCAACTTTCATGGCCATTGATAGGACAAATGAGGATGAGGAGATAAAAAACATATTTTTCCCTAAGAACTATACTCCAGACTACCCTGCTAGGCTTTAACATCACAATAAAGCTTCATAAAATCGGGTCTTTGTAATTCCTGGTTAATCTGGACAAAACGCAGTCTCGGCCAAAATGAGCGAAAAATCTCATGAGGAAGAATTTACTGTTTAAGAATGAACACAGAAATACATAGGACACGACTTATTTCACGTGAGTTCAACTGCTCAAAAGGCTGAATCAAGTAATCAGGAGGATAAATACTGGGATATATTTATATTTAGTTTTTTTTTTCTCTCTCTGTTTATATTTAAAAGAATTTCAGAATACAATCAATATATGAAACATTGATCCCTAACTGTTGTCAACATCTTCCGTGTATCAAGATCTTTACATATATCACCGTATGCAAGCACTTATAGCAGATTAAAGAAAATAATTATATAATGAAAAACTGAACATAGGTAACCAATCAGCTATTGTTATTTATTTTAGAACTCCACTTTTTACTTTCTTTGTTGGTAAATTATATACAAGTTTCCGTACTTCTACAAGGAAATCGGTTTCCTTCTACTTAGTTTTTCGAATAACTTGAGAACATTTCCAACATTCCAGATGTTCATCTAAAAGATAATTAAATGGGCTACAAAGCTAAACTTTTTGTTTTTTTAAATCCGTATGAGACTAATATTAGCGAAATATTATATAGTAAACCATCTTTGTATTGGACTTCGCACCCACAGCAGAAAGGAAAGTCATGTGAGTGAGACACACCACATACTTTCTTTCAAAGATAAAAATTTGTTAGTTATAGCATTTTCAATTTCATTATATTAATTTTTAATCTTATTCACTAGATCAGTTAGATCGGATCACTAACAATAATTCACCATTGTTCAATGCATCACTTCATATTGTCTAGAAAGCACTATGTACTTAGCCATTTTATCATCTGGGTCTCTTACCCGAGTAATCCATTCCTTTAATGGACCTTTACCCTTTGATAGCTGAGCTCTACAACATAATGTTGATTGGTATTCCCAAGGTGACCTCAATTAATGTGGGGTGGATGATGGGTGAGCTTCACTCAGCACGCCTGTCTCTCTTTACGATTTTTTAATACAGTCCCTTCTTTGATCTTTAAATAGCAGACATTTAAACGTAGATGAACATTCCTATGTTCTTGAAAATTATGATTTATATTGTATAATATAATTTAACATTACATACCTAATGATGATCACATAAAAAAAGTTGTAATGTTTCCATTTGAAAGAAATAACTAAGCCGCTAATTTTTCAATATAGATCTTGTCAATGCATTACATCGACCTTTATTACCTAACGAGGAAACACATTTATAGACAAACATTTAAAATAAACATTTATAGACAGAAACTAAAAAAGTACTTCGATATGCCAAACCTAAGCCAACCGATAATTCAGTTTATAAATATTTAAGGCTGATAACCAAAGCACGTTGGAATATAAATTTCGAAATCCACTCCAATTCGAAATCCAAATTCATCCCATTCTCCTATTTTTATTATTATATTTTTCATTAAACAGTTTTTGTACTAGATTATCGTGAAGTGAAATCAAAAAAAGCATTTAATACGCATGTGATTTCATTGCTTTCGGAAGAAATCCTTTTCTTTGTTCTGGGTTTGGAAATGTGAAAATAAGAACTAGGAAAGTAAATATCGATATATATATATATATATATATATATATATATATATATATATATGTATGTATATATATATATAAGTTATGTGACCACGAGTTAAAACTGATTAAAAAAAAGTAAAAGGTTATAGAAAGAACACGCACAAAGACTCAATCAATACTGCTTTATTCCTCTTAATAATCCTCCTTATATACATTTATCATTGTTTACATAGTAGATTTGGGTATTAAGTACAATAATGATATGCTCCAGACTATAACTCCCTCCCCCCTTCCCTCGGCAGTTTACGTACATTCTTCGTAAACTTCTTTCATAAAAATAAAATAAAACAATTTATCTGTTTACCCTAACATTACATCAAAAGAAAATATACATTTGATAAAATATACATTATATGTATATAAAAAAAAAAAATTAGATCACAAATTTTTCTAGTCTAAACTGACATCTTACCACTAAAAAAAACATAGAACAATACACAAAAAAAAAAAAACTTTCTTACAGTTATCTACCTAAAAAGAAACGTAAACGAAACCTTTGTGGCTATATAGCCATTTAACACACTTACCACACTCTCGCGCACTTGGTATCACAAAGCAACATTAAGAGAAAAAGAAAATATATCAAAATAAAAATTTTATTATGTACAGATTTGTTTGTGTACCTGAGACGAGAGTACTTCAGCTTACTACGGTGTTGCTTATCATTGCTCGATATGAACTGTCCTAAGTTTTGTGGGTTTCTTAACACTCTCAATGGTGACAATGTTGTGCTCTCTAATTACCACCACCCTGAATGGCCCCTCGTAACGCAGTAACTCCTTACCTCGATTAGTGCCTAACTTCCTGTACACTATCGTCCCAAATTTTACCTCTCCCATCATGTCCCTGAGCTTGAGATTGTCTCGAGCGACCATTTTGCTTTTTTCTTTCTCTATCTTCTCCGGATTTTTACCCACAATTTCTCCCTCTCAATAGAATTATTGACTACCTCCTCCTCGTCCGCTGTCGTGTCCCGATAGCCCGCCGATGACCGCGGAGTCCGAAAAGTATTTCGAATGGCGAAAAACCCGTTGCTGTGTGAATGGAATGGTTGTATGCCACTATAGCTTTCGCCATCGCCACGTCTGGTTTCAGCCCCTTATCCGTTTGGTACACCCTCAGGTGGTCGCTCAACGTGCTGTGCAACTGTTCGATACTTCCTCTACTCTTGGGATGACCGGGGGTGTTTAGATGCCACACCACGTCCAGAAGTTTCATCTCCGCTCTGATGCTGGCGTTATCTCTCTTCCTCCATCGGACGACATCCGATCGGGAACTCCATAGAATTGGAACCACATATTTAGGGCCCCTAACACTGCTTCTGACGATCGTTCCCGAATCTGATACGCCATGGCTGTTTTACTAAAAAGATCGATCATGGTGACCCATTTATATCCTCTTCACGTGAAGGTATCAATCTGGAGATCGCTCAGCGGTGCATTGGCGGTGGGTGTCTCCTCTTGTCTCCCCCTTGGTGGGTGTCTATCATATTTTGTGCTAAGACAAACTTCAAATCCCTTATGGTCTCGTCGATCGTTTTTTTCATGCCCCACTAAAAATACCTTCTTCGCAACGCTTGCAATGTTTCGTGCACCCCGCGGTGGTTCGTTTTGCCCTGATGGTATGCGAGCGTCACCTCTCTCTGTTCGGCATCTCTAAGTGTCTGGACCATCAATTTACATCGGACAAATGTTCTATCAACCCCTATTCTCTCGGATCGCCATATGCGTTTAATTTTCTCCCAAATGGTGGTGTTCCCGACATAGAGGTGATGGATTCTTCCAGGTTTGGATGCATCCTTCAGAGCTCTGCAGATTTGGTCGTACCTAGCTCCCGGCTGCGACCAGATGATCGTGATCCGGCTATTCCCGTACCGCGTATACTCAATTTTCATCAACCCGGAGGTCCTGGTTTTCCAGATAATTTGTCGATGCTTGTCATTGACGATCTCCTCTAATTCTTCCATATCTGTCGGTCTTTCGTCATTCGGGTTTTCATCCTCTGAAAGTTCCTATCCTTCGTCTGTCGTGCCATGTTCTCCCTCCCCTTCTGTTGTCCACTCTCGCAGAAATCGCCTTACGTTCCTGGATGGTTCCCCTTCGTCTTCCTCTATTGCGTTTACCGTTATCGCGCGGGATAGCCAATCCGCTACCACATTCTCTTTGCCCGGCTTGTATACGATGTCCATGTTGTATTGGCTTAGGAATTCTTTCCACCGAGTAACCCTCGCGGAGGATTCTTTTAGCTTCCCAACCCATTGCAGGGGTCTATGATCCGTATGTACTCGGAATTTTCTCCCGAACACGTAGGGCCTGAAGTGGCCAATGGCCCACACAATTCCCAATAGTTCTCTCTCGAGGGCGCTGTACCTAGTTTCTGTTTCCGTGAGGCGCCTGCTGGCGTAAGCTACGGGCCGTCCCTCCCCCTCCCCCCCGTCTCCGTCTTGAGATAACACCGCCCACAGCGCGTACTCGCTCGCATCCGTCGTGATTGGGAACAGTTTTTCGAAATCCGGGAACGCGAGCACCGGCTCCATTTGTAACCTCTCTATGCATTTCCGGATGTTATCTTCTACTACTGCAGTACCTATTATTTGATTATTATTAACTATTATATGACTATTATTCCGCCCTTTCTTTAGTAGATTATTGAAAGGTACTAAATACTCAGCCATTTCCGGCACGAACCGCCTGTAATAATTCAGCGACACCAATAACCTCCTAATACCTTTTACATCTCTGGGCACCGCTATCTTCCGTATGGCCTCAACTTTGTTCGCATCGGGTCTAACTCCTTCTTTCGAAATGGTGTGCCCTAGAAAATTTATTTGTCCCTGGCCCAATAATGACATGTCCTTGGATAGTTTCAGTCCAAATTGTCGCATCCTGTGAAGAACGCTCTTTAAATGTTTCACGTGCTCATTTTCGGTTTTACTAAAAACTAAAAGGTCGTCCATATAAATTTGGCATACGGATTCATCTATACCCCTTAAGAACTAGTCCATGAGGCGCTGGAACGTGATGGGAGCGTTTTTTAATCCAAACGGGATCCTCGTGAACTCGTAGTGTCCTCTTTCAAACGTGAATGCCGTATTGGGTTGATCTTTCGGATGCATTTTTATTTGATGGTACCCTGCCTTTAAGTCCAATGTGCTAAATATCGTTGCCCCGCTCAGCCTGTCTAAAATGTCCTCGAATCGGGGAATCGGATATTTTTCATCGATCGTGTTCTCATTCAGTTTCCGGTAATCTATTACTATCCTGTATTTTTCCTCGCCCGGCGCGCTCTTTTTCCTCACTGTCCACAAAGGACTGTTGTAGGGAGATGTACTATCTATGATTATCCCCTGTTTCTTTAAATTCTCTATCTCTTCCCGGATGTGGTGACGTAACGCTTGCGGGTATCTCCGCTCCTTGACGTAAGACACTCTCTCTTGTTTTAGCGGGATTTCATGTAGTGTTTTTCCCGTCGCTCCCAGTACGTCGCCTTCTTTGAAGAAGACATCCCCGTATTCCGTTCTATTGATCGCGCCTATTCGCGCTTTTTGGTCCCTTACGAGAGTTTGACATATGAACTTCTCTCCCCCTATGCTTGTGTTCCATTTCCCACCGCTATGTCTAATCCTCGCGCCTACTTTTCCTAGCAGATCGCACCCTATAATAACCTGGTAATCCCCGGGCATACACCCACGATATGTACTTTTAAATTAGACCCCATAGCTCCCCATCTATCTAGCCCAATCTCTGCCTCCCCCTCTAATTCACATGGGCCACCCAGGGTGATTAATTTACAGCAACATACCTGGATCTGTGTCCGGATCTGGAGTGTCCCCTCTCCAGCATTCAGCTTTTCCAGCGCTTCTCGACACATGATGGTGTTAACTCGAACTCCCGGTGTCAACCAGACATCTCACTCCGCTTTCCACTTTCCTACGAGTTCTATTATAGGCAGACCGCTGTGTTTCCCTCTCACGTTATAACTTACTAACCTGCGGTCGCCTCTCTCCTCAGACTTCCTCTCGGTGCTTCTTTCCTCCCGATACTCGCCTCCAACTGCTCCTTCCGCTCCTCTGTCCGCTTTCATTGACCGGGTCATCTACTTCCTCTTCTGATTCTGAATTCCCGGATGTTTCCGTTGACTCCGCTGATGATCCGCTCGGTCTCCGTGAGTCGTTCCTTCTCCGAACCCTTTGGGCGTTTATCTCCATCTGTTCCGGCTGTGCTGTCTCTCTCCTTCTGTAGATGTATGGGCACGGCCTGGCCCTTCCGTCCCGCACTCAAAGCATCTGGTGCGTGGGCATTGGGCTACCAAATGTCCAGTTCTCCCGGAACCGTGACACTTACGGTCTTCCTTCCTGCCGTTGTTCCTTGGCCTTGATAGTCCTGGTGGTCTTCTCTCTCCCAGTGCGCCCCTCTCTCTTCTGCTATCTCCGAACTCCCTCTTTTTCCAGGTAGCCTGTTTAGTCCTGGGGCGTCTATATATCATTCTAGTCCACCCGGTCTCTTCGACTTCCATTCGGGCTTCCTCATCTCTCGCGCTCACATCCACCATTTCCTGCGCGCATTCAATAAAGGTCCGTTCTCTCGGCAGGCCTTCTTTCTTTCCTGTTTCCTTAGCCAGTTGTACCTTGAGGATTGTCGACAGGAAGACCATTCTGGCTTCTACTTCTTCCACACTCCACGTCTCCCTCATTTTCTCCATGATTCTATTATACCGAGCTAGAAGCGTCCCTGCGTATTGCCCGCTCGACTGTCGTGGCTGTCTGACTTCACGGAACATCTGGAATATGTCTTCTTCCGGGGTCCATCGGCGTCCTCCGAACGCCTTCTTTAGTCTCTCTTTTACAACTACCCATGGCGTTTCCTCATCTGCTTGAATTTGATTTAATATGCTTCTTTTTATTCTGCATATTAGGGCTGCCTTCAATGCCTCCGACTCTTCTCGGCCCAACAGATTCTCCGACGCCTTTGCCTCTATCCTTGTTATTAGGCGGTCGCCTCCTTTTAAAAAATGCTTCAACTCACCTGTTTCTCGGTGAATCTCTCCAGGTCCGATACCGCCTTCCTCAGGTCCTGTGATGTCGCTGTTTTGATTTTCAGCCATTCCAATGCATTCGCATGTGCTGCCGCCAGGATGGTCTCTGGTAGAGGTGGGATCTCCGCCATTGGTGGGATATTATTCTGTATATTTAGTACTGGTGGTCTCAGTATTTCATTGGTTGCCATCTTTCTATCTTTCTTTCCTGATCACGCCGTCCGGTCTCGAAACTGAGAACTCCAAAAAAAAATAAAATGGGTTTCGAAATGGTTAAGCTCAGATCGTACTTCGTCCCGGGTTTCGGCACCAGTTATGTGAGCACGAGTTAAAACTGATAAAAAAAAGTAAAAGGTTATAGAAAGAACACGCACAAAGACTGAATCAATACTGCTTTATTCCTCTTAATAATCCTCCTTATATACATTTATCATTGTTTACATAGTAGATTTGGGTATTAAGTACAATAATGATATGCTCCAGACTATAACTTATATACATATATACGAGTATATCATATCGATAGTTTTTTTTAATATATCGAAAAAGTACTTAGATATATCGAGAAAACAATTTCGATATATCGGGCCTCGATCATATAAAAGTTCATGCACATATCAATATTTCTGTATCCATATAAGTAAAATGTTATTTTCATATTATCAATATTTGTGGAACGATATAATTAAGATATTGCTTTTATAACATCGCTATTTCTCTGCCGTTATCATAAAGATTATTGTTTTTATAATATCGATATTTCTGCGCCGATATAACTAATATATTGTTTTTAAAACTGATATTTCTGGGACGATATAGTTAAGATATTATTTTTATAATATCGATATTTCTGTGCTGATATAATTAAGTTATTGTTTTTTATAATATCGATATTTCTGTACCGTTACAATTAAGATATTGTTTTCATTATGTTCATTTACAGCAGGATTTAAATAATAAGAAACAGGTTATCTCATAATCTCCTTCCGATTAGTTTAGGTTTTTGTTTTTATTTTTTTTAATTAGATTAAAGAATCAAGGATATTTTGAAATATTGATATTTTTGGGCCGATATAATTAATATATTATTTTAATCAAGTTTATTTTCAGAGGGATTTAAATATCAAGAAACAGGTCATCTCCTAATCTTCTTCCAATTCGTTTAGACATTTTCTTTTAATTTTATAAAAATATTAAATTTTAAAGATATTTTTAAATATCGATATTGTTAACCGAAATTGATATCAATATCATCTCTAGAGCATAACCACAATAGATAGCAACCGAACATACCACACAAGTCTTTTTGTCGAACCCGTCCTTGTAGAATTTTTTATTTTATATTTTTTCTATACTTTTCTATGTTTTTTATAATTAAATTATCATATAATATCGATATTAAGATATATCGAGAAAAATAATATTGATATTCTTTTTTTAAATATCGATATCGTCAAATTTTTAAGACATTTTACTGTATAAAACAATATTTTAATTTTTATAAAAACACGTACCATATCATAAAAGCATGTATATCGAAAGGTGTTTTTCTTATTTATTTTGTGTTTTTTCTTGCCCACAATAAATTAAAAAATATATATAAATATGCGTTTTACAACTAGTAAAGTAACCTCCTAAAAATACTCCCACCTTTTCTATTCCTTTTTTGAAAGCCAGAACAGAAACCAACAATAGTAAAAAAAAAAAGAAAAATCTTGATGACCTAATGAAAATGATACTGAAGTGTTCGGATCAATGTTCCAATTTCATAGGAAGCGCTTGAGAACATTCAAAACTTGTTCTAAAAAAAAATCTGTAGCGCGCATCACTGAACTTTCACTTACCACTTTAAGTTAATGATTTTTTCCCTTCTAAAACTTTATGTTAGATAATATTTTTTCTCAAATCATTAGCTTTCTAACAGTCTTTTATACATCTGCGTTACTAGCCTAAGTTCCGGATTTTTTTTTTCACATCTGATAAAATATTTCTCCTTTAGCAAACTATCAAATTCTTTCATAGTTTATATTTATCCATTTCTTATTATTACCAATAATGATAAATGGTTAATTATTTCAAATAAAGAAAATTAAAGGTACTTTAGAGGAAGAAATTTTGAAAATTCGGCACGTAAGCTCTGCCAGAATATTTCAATGAGAATAAGTCCTAGCTGATATGAAAGACCATTTAATTCTACATTGACGTGACGATTTTGATCAAAATCGTTAAACCATTTACGAGCAAATTGTAAACACATGTAATTTTACTGTAATATGATATAAACTGACACTTTCCGCTGGTCGATTTTAGCGAAAAAGTTGCTGTAACATCCCAGGCATAACCATTACCTTAAATACATAATTTCAGTTTCGCACAACCTTTCGCATTTGAGCTAGACTAAAAATACACAGACACACAGACCATTTTGCGAGACTTGGTTATTTGAACCCGAGGGGACATAAAAACATGTATTTCCGTTGCAAACTCAGATTCGAAATTCCCAATTCTTTTCCTTGTACTATATTTCATATACAACTTAGTGAAAGCAAAAAATAAATAAATAAACTGCGTGGGTTAAACAATATGATGTTCGAGAGCAGTTTTTTTCAGTCGGTATGTACAACATTCAGCCAGAGCTGTTGTTCTTTTTAAATGCAGCTATCTCCATCGTCAAACGAACATTGGAGAAATAGTTAGAAAAAAAATAACTTTAGGAATCATTAAAATTGTTTCTTTCTTTACAATTGAAAACAATTTTTAGGGAACCAATACCAGAAAAAATTATTTTATACGATCTCTTACGTGGATACAATTTACACTCATAGAATTTTTCAAGAAAACTAGTTACGAAATGTCTAAAAATAATTACTAAGTAAATTGTTATAAATATAACAAAAGTTTAATAATTAATGAGAAAGGTTTAGTATAACCTCAAAGGTGATGACGAGCCATTTGATAAGGTGATGTTGGTGAACCGAGATCTAAATGCTGGTCTCTCTAGACAGAACTTCGCAGTTGTTTCAAACAACTCCAGTGACAACGTTTTGACTTCAAGTCAAAAGTTAAAGTACAAAGTCAAGTTCGCGGTTGGAGTTTCTCTTATTCATTCCAATGTCGAGCCTATATTTGATTTCGTAGGTAAGATTCAAAATTAGGCCGATGTTTAGCTCCTATATAAATATTTGTTGTTAAGTCTAAAATATCAATTAATTCAAAAATGAAAGAAATGCATTACGAAGAACTTACATGGAAAGCCTATTATCACTTTTAATTTGACTAACCTACATTTGAAATAAATGGTAAGAGTAAGTATTACGATCGTAAAAAAATTCGAATGAGTTTTCAATGGAGTTTTCAATAAACCTTTTAAGGTCCCTTGAATACAAATAACCAAGTCTCACAACATAGTATCTGTGTGTGTGTCTATCCATGTTTCTGTCTATCTGTCTGTGTGTTAGCGTGCGTATGGTGAGTCTAGCTCCAAAACGAAACGTTATGCGAAGCTTAAATCGTGTAATAAAGGAAGGTATAAGCCTTTGAAGTTACAGCGAATTTTCCGCCAAAATCGACGTTTTATATCATCGATTTTAGACATATTTGCGATTTTCTCGAAAAATGCTCTAGCGATTTCTATCAAGCTCAACAATGTACAATTAATTGGTTTTCAAAATCAGCAAGGTCTTATCCTCATTGAAATAGTCTGCCAGCATATATGGTACACGCCAGATTTTCAAAATTTCTTTCCCTAAGGACCCTTAATTTTACTAATCCTACTGGAAATAATTAACCGTCTCTCATTGTTAGCAATAATTAAAAATAAATAAATATAAACAATGAAATAATTTGATGATTAACTAAAAGATAAAAAATAAGAAATATTTTTCCGGGTTGAAAACAAATTTTCAGAAATAACAATAGTAATGTAGTTGAATAATTTACCGTTCGAAAGCTAAAGATTTTTATAAAAATATTATTTAACTTATAAAATCGTCAAAGATAATGGAGCGTGACGAAAAACGCCCAAACGTTGTAGATAATAATTTTGATAGTAATATTGTTTAATTGAATCTAGATGTTTCCATGGAAACTAATTGTAAACTTTTAAAATTTATTTCAAATAAATAAAAATTAGGTAGGAAAGGGAAAGTTGTGTGATGCGTGCGCCAGATTTTTATCAATAGGAAAATAAGATATGGGACCAATCAGACAATTAAGAGGTGGATAACGGTAAATGGTATAATCAAATAAAAATTAAACTATCCAAATTAGACATATAAATCAGTTTATATATGGAAAGAATATCTAAAAGAAAAAATTAAAAGAGGAAAAACGATCTGGGATTTCAGCGCATATTTCCACCCTTCGTCCGGGGTTGGACGATTAGTACCCATATAGAATCCATTAGTACCCTCTAATCGAATTTTTGTCCTTCCCAGGCCTCCGCCGTTTTTTCGGTATGAGAGCCGGGATCCCAGGGTGACTGGTTTCCTAAAATTGATTACGTCTTCCAGGACGGACCACATCTTGCCTTTGTCACACTGCCCACTTCTCGGTAGGTTTTTAAATTAACTTATTTCTTATATTTGAGGGTAAAGTTATGGTGACAGCTTCCGTCGCCTGTCAGTTATCATCTTCCTACCAACCTTTTCCCTTATTATCTTTTGTTCGCACCTGGTGCGTTATTTATAATTTCTGTCTATGAATAATATTAAATAATAATAAAAATAGCACATATATCAATACATATCATTATACAAGAAGTGATTTAACCTGAAAATATGATTAACTGACAATAGAAATAAACGATTACGAATATTACAATTATGGAATTCCGTTGAAATGGGAATAAAAGTAGCAAAAGACGGAATTGTGGATAAAATATTGTTCACATATAGGAGTCGCCAAAATAAAAAATAATTAATAATAATAAAAATTGATTAATAAAAAATAGAATTAATATAAAAATAAAATATATAAATAGATAAATAATAATAATTTTAAAGGAAATTAAAGGAAATAACAAAACAAAGTAAGGGAACTATTCAGTTCAATAGTTTTATCATTATTATTATTCTCTTCTTTGTATTATTAAAAATAATAATAAAATAAAAAAAATAATAAAAATAACCTACAACTCGCTACGATGTTTAACTTAATTATGTTGATATTGGTATAGGTTTAGCAGATTATGCACTAGCACAATCGTGTTTTAACGTCTATACTTCAAAGATATTGTTTAAATGGCTCCTAATAATAATTTGATTCCTTCTCTACCTTAGAAAAGTTAATTCTTCTGTGTTAATTAATATAAGCAACTGTTTATTATTCTAACCTTTTGCAAGGAATTAAATTTTGAAAATATAACATTTATTTTTCGATTTTTGGTCATATTTTCCTATATTCTGGACTGGTGCGCGTCGTCCTATTCCAGAAAGAATTGCGTCCAAATAAATTCATGGAACCAACAAATAAAAACGCCTTTAGTAACCAAATTATTTAGTAATTGCCCCATTGGCACCTCTGGAATAGCGGTTAATTAAATGTAAATTAAAACCGTCCATTCGGTTAGCTTATCATTTCATTTCATTACTGGCAAAGGAAATTTATCAAACGCTGTAGACCTACAATTATTGTAGGTGGACCTACAATGCCATTCTGAGAAAATTTATATTTTATAGAAAATATTACTGTCCGTGGCTATTGTTATACTATAAGCCCATTTAATTTGTTTTAATAGAACTGGTAGTTGTACTTTTATTTATGAAATACTTAAAAACAATATTTAAATTGAAATATTTTCAAAAAAGTAAAAGATAAAAAATGCCATCCATAGTATTCTATTAAAGAGTTTTGTGCTTGAAAGCCTAATAACAAGCGCCTTTCAAATATTAAAAGCATTAATTCATCAATAAAGACACTATAGAGGTTTATTTTAATTTGTAAAAATTAAGCCACCGCCAACAACGCCGTCGGTAATATCCTGGAAGATGTTCCAAAGAATCTTTCTTTTCTTGCCAGCTTACTCGAAATAATTAAATAGACGACCATTATCGTCCCATGCACAGCCTTTTAATTTTTCTCTTGTTCTGTACAATGAAAAGTCACTAAGAAAGTAGAGAAAGAATTAAGAGAACAATTAGAAAGAAGATTGAGGAAGGCAAGTTAATTGGGGCGTTAGCATACGAGGACCGGGAATGTGTTTCTTTGAGGCATCAAATGTTCTCGGAAATTTATCAAAGACAATGATCTCTAAAGGAATGGAGATCAAAAGTTCCTAGCTCCTCTTCCTTCTCATTTCACATTCACCGCGCTTCTAATCAGAATATGTCCCAACTTCGGTTGCGTGCTTCCTCCATGAGTCGATTGACAGCAAGCTTAAATTATAGAGCTCAGAGTAACAAGAAATATATGCCATAAGTTATAAATTTATAGGTTATAAATAATTATTTTGTGGATCATAAGTAGACGATGGGTTGATCCTTTTTCTTATTTCTATTAGTGATTGAAAGCATGCATGAAGGCTGACTTCATGATGTTGACGAATATCAAATCTCATACGAGAGGCATAATATCTCTCGCCTTATTGAACATATATCCTTAGCATTGCTCAATATAATAATAATAATTTACAAAAAAACATGTGCGAAGGCATATCTCGAACTTATATTTGTACAGAGGAGAAAAAAAACATTTTTAGTTTACAATTAATTGCTATGTTTTATCTAGGTTAAGTTGAGCTTGATATCTATTTAGCTGCTAATACATTAGTCTATATATATATATATATATATATATATATATATATATATATATATATATATATATATATATATATATATATATATATATATATATAGGGATACCACTGGGCAATCATTGAGGATGATTATCCCAAAATTGAGTAAGCTTATGAATACTTTCTTGCCTTGTCCTCTAAATTGGATACCTTTCCAAGGGCCTGGTTTGTGGTTACCATTATTTAATAATTAACCAAGATAATGTTCCTACTTTTAAGTTTAATACTAATATTAATCAAAGTTACTGCTATCTTAATGAAATATATTCAAATTAAATATGGGCATGGTTACTAAAGAACAACCTCCTTGCTAACATTTATCTTTATTCCTCAAAATTAAAACAACAAACTATTACAATAAAAAGTTAACCATGGAATGATTCAGCCTAGACTTAGCCATTAATTGTATTAACATAAATCTCTTATCTGTACTAATTGGTGTTGATGGTTCCTCAGCATCTCTCCCTCGGGTTCCCCTGCATGTCTTCAGTCATGGAGCCAGAGCGCATCTCTCATCTTCAGAGTCCCGTTGTTCCGCCCTCAAACGAGATCAGCTAGCCAGACTTGCGTCAGGCGAGGTCAGAGTTCAGCGAAGAAGTCTTGCATCAGCCGAGATCAGTGAAGAAGTACCTCTCTCGTTCTGCCTAAGAGGGGGTCGAAAACGTTGTTCATTGGCCGACTAGTTTTATAGAGGGAGGAAATTCTGGGATTTCATCGGATGGCTCCACCCCTTGTCCTGACAGCCGGTATCTGCGAACCATTATCCAACTAGTATAATTTAATCATACCTTTTCCAGACGGTCTCCACTTTTTCCTCTAGACCAGCCGAAGCCTAAGGAGAACAGTTCTTAAAATTGATTAGGTGTCCCAGTTTTTGGCTTTGTTACAGTGTTAACTTCTTGGTAGGGTTTTAAATTAACTTATCCCTTATCTCTGAGGGTACGCGCTAAGGTGACATCTGCCATCGCCTGTCAGTTACCCTTCTTTCTACCTGCTCGTCCCTTATTATCTTTTGTTCGCTCCTGGTCTGGTTAAATTATATCACGATAATATTGTCCAATATCAATACATATTATTATCCGTGGGGTGGGAGGAAGAGAAAAATGAAGCCTGAAGGGGGACATTTTTCTCTTCATCTTCTTAAACATCACTTAAAGATCACCTTAATACTAATCACTGTATTTACAAAAATATTCTAATGTTATTAAGTCCTGAATCACTCCGTATGGTTTAGCTACACACATAACTTATAATCTATATCGATCCATCCGACTGCTATTTACAAATTCACAAGAATATATCTACAATATTTACAATTTTTCCACCTTTACAATATTTACAATTTTTCCACCTTTACAATATTTACAATGTTCTGTTTCAACAAATAAAAAAAAACTATTACTAAGAAGATAAACCTAACCTATCTACTATATTTACATTTTAGCGTATCTACTGTCTTTACAAAATGTTTACTTAAGTTACGATAATATTGTCCAATATCAATACATATTATAGTAAATCTAAACCTTTTCGTTACTACATTCAATAATAAAACAGACTAAAAGGCAGGCTAACTTGATGTACAGTAAGTACATTAAACATAGTTTATTAAACCAATAAATTTTTTTTGTTTATTTTTATTGCAATCCACACCAACTTTAACGCACTGCTCACATGTACTTACAAGTCTTCATATTCTTTCAGCGAAAATTTTTTTACCACACTTCGAAGCCAGTTTCGTGCATTTTACATTGCCTCTCCGTTTTCATTTGATTTGATGCCATGTAAAGCTTCTTTTATTAGACCATATAGATAAAAATTCGAAAGGGGCAAATTAGATCAATATTGGTTTATATCTATTGTCCCGAATATTCTTCGGAGAATTTTCGGCTCAAATCTCAGGAGTAACAATTCAATAACTCAACAATCAATAGTGATTCTCTCTAATCGCACAAGTTTGGTAGGAATGCCCAGCTCTATAATGGCTAAATATACTTTCTGACGATTTATGGAATCATAGGTTTGTTGGAAATCTACGAAGTTGGGACCTAGTATTCTCCGCGGTCTTCTCCAGTAGCATACGGAGGGGAATGATCTGGTCGAAGGTTAACTATTGTCTTCGGAACCCAGCTTTGTATCTTCCGATTTCCATTTAGGCCACAGAGAGCATCTTCGTGCATGATGCTGGACAGGATCTTGTATGCACAGGGTATGAATATGTCTCTGTAGATGCAACAGTCTAGTGCAACACTTTTTTTTAAATATTGGGTAAAAAATGGTTATATTATATTCCGGTACTTTAATATGTTGTATTTTTTTATGACTGACAACGCGAAGACTAACCATCATGTCCGTGAGATCTCCATCGGATGAGAGGCAGCTGATAACAATTGGTTTTATATGGTCGGTCTTCCAAAAACTAGGATACCCTGCCGATCTAATGAAGGTACAATTGCATGTTTCCTCCAAACACTAATCATACTAATATTTCATACACATATTCATATACAATTGGTGAATTTGTAATGGCCTTGCAATAGATAATCAAACTAAATTAAATTCAAATATCAAAATGAAACAATAGTTTTAATTAAATATTATTTGAATACACAAGAATCATTAAAATTAAATAGAAATTAACATTCAAGTATTTTGTAATAATAAGGGTATCATTAATTCATCTCCGTATTTTTATTATTACAGTACAAATCTCTCTATAATATTCTCATTTACTGAATATAATTGTTTCTTCAACAAACTAGTTAACTTTCACACCGGAAATAAGACAATTGAAGGAGTTGAGAATCTGTCGCGGAACTATTATTTCTTAAAGAGCCATTTCAACGGCTTTATCTTCACTAACTTCACTTAATAATTATTTCGGTGTTAATTAATTAATTCTATCTTCTCGGCCAGCTCTCTCACAATTAAGGTACATCACTTTAACAGTTGGTGTCTAAAGTTAACTCAAAATAATCAAGGATGAATTGGTCCTTATCGTCTGGTTAGGTGGTCATGATCATATCGCTTATTTGCAAGAAGATTGTTTCAATACAAAACATCGAAGTTGTAAGTAATCTGAAAAAAAAGTGTACTTATGAAGTATTTTTTACTTCTACTGGATCATATCTTTAAATTTAAATTAGATCGGCAGATAGCGATTTTCTAAGAAATGTCCTAACTGAAAAAAAAAAAATGTTATAACCCCGAAAGGGGTTTATCTTTAATTAAATCTCAACTTAGTCAACTTTTAAAATCTGTATCTTGAGACATGATACCTACTATAAAAATATTTAAAATCAAGCTTTAAAATCTTCATCTCCCGTTGTAATGAGACCTTGAAAGATTTAATGTTGGTTTTTCAGGAACTGCCAATTTAGAATTAGGACACTCTTCTAGCAAAGAAGCGATATATAAAGCCATACTTTTGTCAAAACTTAAAAAAAATGCTATAGTAATCAATATTATGTTTCCATACTTTTAACAAAACTTAAAAAAAAACTAGATAATCATCAATATCATGTTATCAATACGAAAAGTAATAAGAAAATAAACGATTGATTAATGTTTTTATTTTTAATATTTTTATTTTTAATTTATTAATATTATGTAAAACAAACCAAAAACCGACATGTCACATGGTTTCATCAGCCAATCGCTGAATCTTATGATCTGAACAACTTCAAAGGATTACAAACGTCACAAATATAATAAATTTACCTAGCAAAACATTATCTCTTTTCTAGAGGCAGCCAAAAAAATCATATTAAGTAAAATTATGAACTGGAAGATATAGACAATGCACAGTGACCATAATCTCTAGTCCTCGGCCTGGACAAACTACACAAAGTAAACAAATTCCTTCAGTAAGAACTTTTTCACATTAGTACTACAGCAATTTCTCAACAGATCGCAGACTGAGTTAGTTTTTCTTGTTAATTAGACAAAGGAGAGTCTGAAGCACCAATAATCATATTTCAGCAAAAAAATGTCAGTTGCAGCCTTTCCAAACCAAGATAGAGATATCTAAATTCTTCAAATCAATTAAACTTTAGCAAAGTTTTAATAATCATGTAATTTTATCATGATGCAGGTAGACTCTCTGTCTTATTATAAATTATGTAAACATACTTTTAAAAATAAAAGGATGCGTATATCTATCACAGTTAACAGTCACACAATTAATCAATAAATCACAATGTGTATCTTTAACATTAAAATCTAATGAAACATTTTTTTCTAATAATCAAAATAACCGAAATTAATATTTTATTAGTTAAAATGGTCCATGAAAACTATTTCTGAATTTCATTGCTCATAGAGCAACTCCAAATTCTTTTTATAAAATTATTTCTTTCTGATTGGAACTAATCTTATTCACGTAGATTAGATTTATTTTTTCAATAACTATTTAATCTCAGAACAAAGTGAAAAGAACATTGCCAAGTTTATTCATGTTAAATCAACCTCATTAAAATATGCAGTGAATGCATTTATAGAAAACAAATAAAATTTAACTAATTTATCTTTATTTAAAAGTTTTTATTGAAAAATAATACAAGGTGCCACACTCTACGGCAATAGGTATAGGGCAACAAGATTCCAATTCTTCCATACACATAAAGGTAAAAGATAAAAACAAAAAAAATATAAGTAAATAAAATAAAAAAAATATAATTTTTTATAAAAACAGAAAAAAAATGCACATTACAAGTAAAAATAAATAAGATAAACAAATTAAATAATTGGAAAATAAGTAAAAAAACCAAGATAAAGAACAAGTAAGTTTAGTAACAATAAAAAAGTCCTCTGGAACACATTCATGCTATATACAATATTTACAATCTGCCCAGGGAACTCAAGCTCTGCCCCTCATGTCTGAATGGCAAAGCCGGGCACCAAGAGACCCCAGCGCTTCTCACCCAGCCGCGTCACTGGTATAGAAAACCAATGGAGACTTGATGAGTGGAGAAGCTGGCGATTGCCAGAACTCCGATAGAAAATTTACAAAAGATCTCAAGGCCACTGCTATTTCAACCTTTCAAGTCCTGTTCTCTTATATAGTTTGTTTTATTTGACGGATTTCGACCCTTGGTATCTGCGTACTAATACAAATATATATATATATATATATATATATATATATATATATATATACAAATATATCGAAGACCCAAAAAAGATGACGCCCGAGCGCCACCTGTCTTGCCCGTTTCGTCAGGCAGTCTGTACGAGACGAGCTAGTGCAGCGGAGAAAAGTTAAGAGAGACTTCTCCACCCGGAGAAGTCTCCAGAATCCCCCAGATCCAAATATCATACAATATCGAAACTCCTGCGATCCTCCCTGAAACCATACCTTTCCGTAACCTAGATGCCCTCACCCATGAAAATATTTTACCTGACCTTGAAACGCTGCACTGGAACGAAATATATACCTGCTCTTCCATTGATTCCATGGTTGATACCCTCACCTCTAATCTCATACACATCCTTGATACCCATGCTCCACTCAAAACCTCTACTTTCCATCGGCCGCCTGCTCCTTGGATGTGTCAACAAATTAAAGATATGCAAAGAAGGCGTGAGGCAGCCCGTAGACGCTTTAGACGCACAAAGCTAGGAGATGACTACCAAGCGTTTAGGGTACTCCGCAATTTGACACAGGTAACTGTTAGGAGAGCGAAATCCAACCACTATCATGAAGCCCTCTCCTCTGCTCACGATGCCAAATCAAAATGGCAACTCCTTCGCAAACTCTTCCTTTGTAAATCTTCTCCCTCACCAGTCTTCCCAGTTTCACCCGATGAATTAAATTCATGCTTTTTATCAGCCTCCTCTAACACTTCTCCAATTCCTCCTTCCAGCTTTTCCTTAGTTCCATCATTCAACTCCGATAATTTTTATTTTTCCTACATCTCCCCTACCAATCTTATTTCATCCATAATGAAATCTCACACCAATTCCATGGAATACCTGTTAAATTGTTAAAATTATGTCTCCCCGAAATCCTTCCAGTTCTTCTCTACATTTATAATTTCTCCCTCCAAAACTCAGTATTTCCTACCTCGTGGAAAAAAAGCCTTACTCCATCCTATTAACAAAATTTTCAATCCTATATCTCCTAAAGACTATCGCCCCATTTTCCATCCTCTCCAACCTTTCCAAACCTCTAGAAAGAATAATCCAATCACAAATATCAAACTTCCTTGAAAAGTCCAAACTACTTAATCCTCTCCAATCCGGCTTCCGTCCCAGTTTATCCACACAATCCGCGCTAGTCAAAATCACCACTGACATACATAGCGCTATGGACCGAAAAAAATTAAATGTATTAATATTCCTAGACTTTTCTAAAGCTTTAGATTCCCTGGGCCATTCTATCCTTTTTGCAAAATCACTATTCTTTTCCAACAGCTCTATCCAATGGTTTAAATCTTTCCTTTCCGATCGGACTCAAGCAGTTACCATTCCTAATCAACCCCTATCTTCCTTCCTTACCTTGTCCTCAGGAGTAGCCCAAGGTTCGAGTATTTCCCCACTGCTTTTCAATACCTATATCAATGATCTTCCTAATTCAATCCACCAATGTTCCCACCACTTATACGCCGACGACTTCCAAATCTATTTATCCTTTCCTCCTTCTGAGCTATTAATAGCGTTTGCCAGTATCCAGGAAGACCTAGATAGAATCAGTGCCTGGCCAAACCTGAATAGATCAAGATTAAACGCTATGAAAACTCAGACCATTGTCATAGGTTCCAATTCCCTCCTCAGATCCAATGACACCTTTCCTGCTTTAATCCTAAATGATCACCCCATCAAGTTCAGCTCCTCAATTAAAAACTTGGGAATTACTATCGACCAAACCCTTTCCTGTAAACCCCACATTGCCCAAATTTCCCGACGGTCAATAAGTACCCTTAAATTATTCCATCGTTCTCGACATCTTCCACAACCTACCCGCAAACTCCTTGTGTCCTCTATATCTTTCCCCACTTTGACTAAGGATGTGTGATATACGGGGGCTTCTCGAATGTGCTCGAGGACAGATTTAAGCTGATCATGAACTGATTTTTAAGATTTGTCTTCGGCACCTCGAGACGGGCCCATGTGTCCCACCTTTACGGCGAGTTAAAGTGGCTCTTCTCCTGCAATCGTAGACAATATTTCCTCGGATCTTTTCTATACCAAACTATCACCACCCACCTCCCTTCCTACATCTACAGCCTGCTTAACTGATCTGTATTTTATAAGACTATAATGTTTTTATAAGACTATAATGCCAGATAATGTTTCTGTTTTATTTGTTCATTCATGTTATTCTTAAGGGATCTATTCCCAGAATAAAGTTCTTTTATATATATATATATATATATATATATATATATATATATATCGATATCGTTTTTTGAAAAATGCTCAAGCGCCGAAAATTTAGGTCCCAATTTATTATGGGAAGTAAAATCCACCTCTATCGATGCCCACTCGATACACATCGAGAAAAAAATAGGTAATGGTCAAAAACTCGACAAGAGATATCGTAAGAACCAAATACTAACGACTCTCAGTCATCATTCGGTCCTTTACCAGAGCTAGAAGCCTTAAAATATATTCTAATTATAAACGTTTAATCACCTGAATAAACTCCTAACCTACCCAATAAAATATAAAATTTAAAAATATATTTTTATTTTTCAAAAAAATAAAAATATATATATATTTATTTTATTTTATTTTATTTTTATTTTTTATATATATAGATAGATAGCAGAAAAGCAGAATCGAGAGATTTGAAAGGAAAGTCTACCGCAGGATAGCCGGAGCGATTTGGGATCAGATACTAACTAAACTCATGGAGAAGAAAGACCAATAAAGAAAAATTGGCTTCGAGAAACTGGTCATTCAATATCTCATGATATGAAGGCAAGAAGGTTAAGCCATGTAGCTCGAAACAATCCAACAGGACGCCTTATCACAACAACAAATGCCACAATAGTTGGCAAGAGACCACGTGGTAGGCCAAAAACCAGATGGATAGATAGGATCAACAAAGAGCTGCATGTAGCAAACTGGAAAGCAGTGGCCCAAAATAGGCAGAGGTGAAGAAGGCTGGTTCAGGCGGCCAAAGATCTACAAGGTCTGTAGAACCACCAAAAAAATAAAATAAATAAATATATATATATATATATATATATATATATATATATATATATATATATATATAAAAGAATAGAAAAAAAGCCCTTGTTCCGTATGCTCGGAATTATAAAATCACAATCCATTAAAAGAATATACATATATATATATATATATACATATACAAGGTCAATTATGTGTCAGAGTAAGCAGTGTTCATTCTTTTAATGGATTGTGATTTTATAATTCCGAGCATACGGAACAAGGGCTTTTTTTCTAATCACTATGTTGCATTTACTAATAATAAATACGAATTAAACAGGTTTTAAAAACTATTGAGCTGGTTTGTTGTCCTGTCTGCCTTGATTGGAGTTGGTAAGGACGTTAAACCACAAATAAAAAAGTTAGCCGTTGTGGATAATTAAATTAAATAACCAAAAATAAAACAAAACAATGTTTTATGCTCATTTCAGTTGTATAAATAAATCACAAAACTGAACTATTGTCGAATTTCAGCCACTGGGAAATCCTAGTTATCATTATTTATCTTGTTTTTTTAACTTCAAACTTCAATCACACCTGTAGCAGACAATACTGACAATCAGCAAATCAGATGGTGATAACAAAGTTATGGCATTCCAGATAGGTTTCTATTAAGGAGTACTCGGTCATGAGATGCCATAACCGTATATGTTATTGCATATTTCGTTTGCATCAATTTTTTTAGCATTCGACCAAATATATTTACGAATCATTGTACTTAAATGCAAAGATTTAAAATATGTAAAAAATATATAAATTTAAATCAGCATTGAAGAAGAAATTCCAGATTATAATCGTAGGTCCATTTTCAATAAACAAAACAATAAATCATCGAAATAAAACCATCTTCAATTATTTCCTTCTTATAAAATAGATTTGCTTTCATCTCCCGGTATTCCATGTCCCCTACTTGTCCCATTTAAACGCCACAATTTTTCAATTTCAGATTGTTGCTTGCCTTATTTATAAGCGGTAATCTTAATTAGATAATGTTTAAAATCTCAAAAGAATGTTTTCTTCAAAGTTGAAATCTTGGATTCGCATCATGATGAATTGACATATAAGATGAAAAGTCGTTATTTGCTTTTATTGATCAAACCAAGTTTCAAGTGAACGAAGTTTTTTATTTGTGACTATGTGCTTTAATTAGTTTCATATTCATTTGCTTTTTGATTTTTAGTATTGACAAAACGGTCTATGTTGCGTTTTTTGGGAAGCCTAGTTTTTAACTGAATAAGTTCTTACTTCCATTACATGCTCTTAACTTAAAACTAGTAATGGTGCCAGCCACTGCCGTAGTAAGAGTTTGAAGGAATAATGGTCTATGTTATTTTTAACCAAAAAAAGGCGTTAGCCTAATAAGAGACCAATTTTTCTAAAAATTTTAAATTTTACATACAATTTAAAATAAAATCTACATCGACTGTTATCGGGCGAACCCTTTAATCATCATTATTATATTATTTTGACATTTTAGTTTTGAAAAATTTGTTCGTATAATTTTTTTAACCATTCAGATATAAAATAAATTTATTTGCCATTTCTTGTTAGTCACATTATGTTTTAATTATTTTCATTTCGGTCAATCGAAAAAGTTATATAATAAAATTTGAAACCATTTTCATTTAATTTTAAATCCTTCCTCCAAATTCTTTCTTAGATCAGAACTTTTTGTAGGCATATAAGTATATTTAACTATTTTACCTGTCTTATTGCTATTACTTTTAATTTGGAGATTTTTTGCTGTATATTTCATGTTTTTGACTACATATTTAACAATTTTTATTATATATTGTACAGCAATATTCTGCAGGTTTTTACTACATAAAATTAGAATTAAAATTAAAAATAATGATATTACTATAACGTGAGTAGCCGTACACTTAAGTGCCAGGGTGCGATACATCAGATGGGAAGATCAAAACCAAATATTTGCCAGACACTACTCTGCTAAAGTTGTGGAGGTGTAATTCTTCTCAGCCTTCCACAATATTTACCATTTGGAGCACTGCCAGCCCCAACTCCTCATATCCTCATATGCACGCCCCAATACTTCCCAACTTTGAATGGGTTTATTTTTGTATTACATCATAAACTCTTTATAGGTGTATCATCGACATTAATATATGCCTGTTTTAAACCCCTGGATTGTGAAAGCGTTTTACGAGCTATAAAGTTTCTGAATAGAGCTAAAATATTACCCAACTTTCCTTCTTTGTTTTGATTTAAACAATTTTTTTTTTTAAACCGATGACACTGAATCGATTGTTAAACCATCCCAATTCTCACTCATTATTACAAGATTCCTGGGCATACAATATGCCAGAAGCAGCATCAGAGGTAGCAAGTGTAAGAACATGCTTTTTTAATATTTACTTCAATTTCATCAATTCAAAATTAATTATATATGCATAAAAAAGTGGAATAGAAAAATCGACAAAATTTAACCAGATAAATTGAATATAGAAGAAACCCATCAACATTTTTTCTGTTTAATAATAATCCTATATTTATTTTTATGGATAATTTAACCCTTTTTTACCCTTCTTAATATAATCTTCCTTGGTCAACGGTTCGGATTTTTGTTTGATTTTCTTTTATTCTAAAAAACATTAAAAATATATGTCATTATCATCAAACCTTATATGCGTTATAGTTAGTTATAAATAAAGACCGGATTTGTAAGCAAATGCCTATTTTTTTTTAAATAATTTTTTAAACCAAAATGATTGAATATCTTTCTAAATCAATACATTTAGCGTATATAAACTAAATTTTATGTTGTATATTTGAAGGGTTATTGCATATTTTGCCAATATTATTGTTAAAATGATTGCCTATAAATTAAAATAATATATGGAAAAGTAAACTATTTTCTAACACAGGTTCAATACGGGATAATTTTTTTGTTTTTAATTATTATTGAATGTATCAATTATAAATGGATAGATACAATCTACGATGAATAAAAATAATATACGATCACAATCGTAGTAAAAATTATGATCACTTCAAGTTTTTCCGTTGCGATCACAACCACACAAGTACAAAATAATTTATATTGTAGCACTTAATAAGAAACAAAAATTAAATGATTGTATCAATTATAAATGGATAGATACGATCTACGATGAATAAAAATAAATACGATCATAATCGTAGTAAAACCTATGATCACTTAACATCATCACTCTTATAATGATCACTCAAAATCATTTATATTGTAGCATTTAATAACAAACAAAAATAAAATGATTACATAAATATGTATAGTTAGGTATTCCAATAAATTAATGTTCCGCATCGAAATTGTATTTTCTTACATGAATCAAAATGCCCAAAGCAGAAACATCATTTAGTTCCAAGTTAAACAGCTGAATTAGCACTTTAATTCAACGAGGGGCGGTTTTTCTACGGACGGAAACATCGTTTTTTGCAATTCTTGCAATAAAAATGTATCTTGTGAATGAAAATTTCAAATCGACCAGGACGTAAATACAGGTACTTATTTGAGCTATTAGAATTTCATACTCCAATTTGAGATCGGAATATAACAATAGTTTATTGTATCATTGCATGTGAAGGCTTCCGAGTATTTTCCTAAAGTTGGAGACCATTCTTAGAAGCTTTTGCCGAACTTTTTTCAACCTAAAGATATATTGAATGTTTGTTTTTCATTGGTTGCGTCAGGAATTCCATTATTCAATCTCACAAAATCTTTCAAAATTTTGTTATCAAAATAGGCCAATAATTACAAAAGAAATATAATTCCACTATTATGCAAATTAATGAAAAAATACGTTTTTCCAAAAACTTCTGCTTTCAACTTACAAAAACAAATCATGAAACTATTAAACGTTTCATTAACGATAGTTTAAAAATTATATCCAACGGTATAGAATTTAACGATAAAGTAAGCAGCATTTTTTCAGAAGGGGGATTTCAATTTTTTTTTTCGAGGGATTTCACTTTTTTTCATGTTAGAGAAAGTGAAAAGGCAAGTAATCATTAAGTGTCTATAATCGCCAAATTTGGGCGTAAGTTTTAACGATAAGAATGAAAACTTATATGAAAATCATTAATATTACATGAAAATAAATATTTTTTCAAAAATTTCCAGCGGACATATATCACTCTGTGTACGCCATTGAATGCAGCCCCATACCAGTGTTGGGCAAAATGTAATTCCAATTAAAATTACAATTTCTTACCAATTACAGTAATTTGAAGTTGCATGAATAAAATTACAGTAATTTGTAAGAAATTTTAATTGGAATTACATATTGTCCAATATTTCCCCATACATGGTTAAAGCAGGGCGGTTTATAAAAGTATTTTACCCCAATTTGATTCACGTTACGTGTATCTGTGTAAACATTTGTCAACCGACTAGCTGAAAAAGCTAGAGCATCCTTTATCGACAAAAATAAATTAATTAACAACGGGAAAAAATTGTTTAAATTTACCGCCACTTCCAGCGGAGGATTGGTTGGAATCGGCAATATTCAATGCTGACAATTGCTCAGATTTCGTTAAAGTTATTAATGAAATTAAAATAACTGACGATGCTTAAAGCATGCAAAAGGTTTCAACAATTATTGAGAAAAGCAACGTAATTAATGATTTAACTAATATAAAAACAAATTTAAGCTTTAGTTGACATCCGCATGATGGTATAGAAGGATCAATCTAATTAGGGATTGATAAATTATTTGCCACTTCTATAAATTTGTTTTATTAAAAACTAGTTTCGAATGTTATACATTCATCCTCAGTTCTAAAAACACACAAAAAAATTCAAAAATAAGCAATTCAAAATATAGTTTGGTATTATTATACACATTAATTCAATTTAATTGTTTTTAGAACTGAGGATGAATGTATAACATTCGAAACTAGTTTTTAATAAAACAAATTTATAGAAGTGGCAAATAATTTATCAATCCCTAATTTAAGCTTTTTCATAAATATTATGAAAAGGTTAGAAAAATGATTTGTCTTTAAATGAGAGATTTGAAATTATAGACGAATTAGATCAATGCTGTTATTAGAAAATTTGGAAATCTCTTAAAGGAAAAACAGAGATGTTCACACAAAAAATGTAGGTATAGCAATTTTAAGAAGTTTCTATAAAATTCTTAATGGTGAAAGTGATATAACACATGGATTTCGAGATCCAATCATAACATCTAGATTTAAATATGCACCCATCACTTTATTGAATGTAGAACGATAATTTTCTACATGAAAATATCTTTTAAATGAAAGGTGACACAATTTCACTGAAGAAAATGTTGAAAAATATTTAATTATTAATGATAATTGTGAAAAAGAAACAAATTGAAGAATGTTATATTTTACAATTATTTAGTTATAAAACAATTCTGTCTTAACATTTGTTCTTTAATGTACCTATGTATTTCTTCTTCTTATTTCGACAGTAATTATAACCTTTTATTGATTTTTTCGTATATTCATGTATTTATCGTGCATATTTTACTGTATATTACCACAGGTTTCACTGCTTATTTGAGGATTTTTTATGCACATCATATGTGAAGGACTAGAAGCAGAGGATAATAAATTATCATTAAGATCGTCTGGGATGACAGGGGAAGAACTGAGCTTATTGGATTCTGGTACAGATAGTTTTCGAAGTATTTTCCACTTGGCTTTGGAATCAGGAGCATTGAGAAGGACGGAATGAATGTGGAGAGATTTAGAACGTCGGAATACGGATTGGCTTTCATTGCGAAGTTACTTGAAATACGCAAAATCAGCTGGAAAGCGAGTGCGCCGAAATTTGCATCTTGCTGCTTCTCTTTTTTTTATCATTTCCTTAATTTCGGAATTTAGCCAAGGAGCAGTGGTATTTTTTTCTGCATATAAATCCGGTCTTTAATTATAACAAAATGGTTGTGATAATATGTCCATTATATTACAAAATATTCCTTTAAAACATTTAAATTATACTAAAAATGAAAAAAAGCAAAAACTTAATAATCATTAAGTATTATTATAATTTTGAATTCATAATATATTGTTTTGTTTTTTGTTCTTTTTCAATTTTATATGATAATTAAAATCAATAATGACTGATTAAACAAGTTTACTTTATATTTCAATAATTGTTTGACAAACGTAATAAATAATTGATTGAAAAAAAAAAAATGAACAAAAGAACGACTTTAAAAGAAATACGCTGTCGATAAGCATTTACCAATGAAATAGTTCCTATTAATTCTTTATAAATTTCGTTTTTTCATTTATTTCGAACCAGCTAAAAAATTTTATTTAAATTTTTTATAGATTTTTTTAAAATACTTAAATGGTTAAAGAATATAAAGTTTAATTGAAGAAATCCTCCTTTTTTTCAAGTCTCTTAAAAATTATGAGTTTTTTTTTTTAAATCATTAATAAAACAGACAAATCAAATAATAATCTCATATCATTAAAGAAATATACTAGGTTAGAATATTTATTCGGGATTTCCAAAATATAAATAAATCCGGCTGTGTCCTGGAAAAAATATTTACATATTTCCTTTTTCTAAGAATTGGCGATTCATTCAAACCAGAAGTAATCAATTTATTGTTAAAAGACTTAATGCGACAGGGTGCTAATAATTGATCTTAAGGAAGTGAGTCCCCATGTCCCAGAACATGTGCCTGCGGTTTACTATTCACCACAAACAGCCATTGATAAATTGATCGACACACAACGCCCTACACGCACATAGGCATTTGCATGTAAACTTTATTGATATGTTATATTTCATTAAGATAGTTTACAATATGACCTGCTATCAAAAACCAACGAAATCTTATCTCAACTGAAATTCACACTTAGTTAATAACTAAAATTTAAACAAAAATTATTGATTTTCCCAAAACTTTTCATTACCCATGTCAATATCGGAGAAATATTACAGTAAGGGCTCTAGGAGTCAATAATTATGAAAAGAGTTCTATGCAGAGGATGTTTATCATTAATTACAAAGCAAGAAAGTGGTAATAAGAAAATAAATAAAAGTAATACAATTTCAGAAACTTTTAAATTTAAATAATTATTTATTGAAAACAAATAGAGCTTTCTAATATCACACACAATTTACTCTATATTACCCATTAAAAACTAATTTTGAACTAATTGAACAAACTTTAACGTCCTTCATTTGGTTTTTCATTCGAAGGATTACGTTAAATTTACTTCAAGAATGTATTGTGGTTAATGTGGCTAGGGTGGGTTTAAAAAAAAAGAAATAACGCTATAATGACTGGTTGGCCAGTAATCTCATTGGGACTCGATGTTATCGATATCATCCGCATAAAGTGAAATCATTTTATAACGATCCCTGATTTAAAGATTTTCCGGATATAATGATGTAAAACCCGTATCCGTTTGCTTTGGTATTGGTATAATGAAGAAATAAATCTCGATATAACGATGTCAGGTAAAACTATACTTAAGAAAAAAGTTTCTTTTTCAATCCAATTATAACGATAAATTTGGGATGAAGAAAAATGGTTTTACGGTATTGTATTCAAAAAGTTTAAACTAACGCTAATTCAAAGCCACATTGTTGTGAATTTTCGAAATCACAGTATGTCATTAAAAGTCCCAGGATAACTTTTTGTCTAAATTGCAAATGTATGTGCGCACATGTGTAATTGGATACAACAGTTGTGAACGGATGAGAAGGGTTAAAATTGAAAATTACAGAAAAGGGTTATAAACACGGTTCTTATTTACTCTTTTGTGAGGTAAAGTACACGGTTGTGAGTCATTTAATGTTACTAAACTACTATTTTCGCCTTGCCGAATTTTCTTCGAACTTCCTTCTTCCCTTCTAGTGCGTAGTATTCCACTAGTCTGGGGACAGGATATTCCCGAGGCGAAGATAGCCGATCCAGCCGAATCCTCTCTTCTTTTCTCTCGTTGCTTTTCCTGCCTGACTACTGCTCTTTTACTGAGTCGCCCGCGTGAGTCTTATATTATAGTTTTATAGATTTAGTTATTTTATAAATAGATTTTAGTTATAAAATAAGTAAATAGATTAAGTTATTTTATAGATTTATTTTAATTTTATAGATTATTATTTTATAGATTACCGATAATTTTTTATAAATATATTATAGATAGAAGTTATTTTATAAATAGATTTTAGTTATTAGATAGTTAAATAGATTTAGATAGTCTATATTTGGCTTCTGTACCCGTTTACCAGATTTATTGTAATAAGACTTTTTCTTCTATTTTCAATTTAAATAAACAACCGAAAATTTCATTACCTCCAAAATTCAAGAAAAACGATAACTTTTCCATGCCTCATATATTCTATTGTTGAATTAACAAAAAATGAAATGTTTTATCATTATGAAATGGAGCATTATTTCACTTAAAACGTCCGAATATACTTTCTCTGATTTAACATAGTTTTATCAATGGAAATAGTCAACTGAACTAGCGATTGTTTCGAAATTCACTAAAATGGAAAAATACAGAGTTAAAGGATGGGACAGTAAAATTAGAATTTATTTGCCATAGACTACATCATTTAAATCAAAATTTAAAGCACGTTAAAATGTTTGGCTACAACAAAATAGGAGGATTTTGCACTGCTCGAATCTCGATACGTAAAAAAATAGATAAATCAGGTGATCGTTTCGTTTACTGAGGCTGTAGGCCACAAAACTCTAATTTTCAATGAAAGATCTTCCATTGTAAATAAAGTTACTTTGAAAATACCTTTGAAGACATTTTAGACGAAATTAGATTCCATTCCTAAGGAATAATTAAATAGAATCCACTTACTAACACGAAAAGATTTGTTTAATATTAAAACTTAATTTAATTTGACCAAAGGCAGTATTAGACATTCTAATGATTTCATCAGCGTTGAGTCGTGGGTCAATGATATAGTAGCATCTGTTGGACGTTATTACTAGCCTTAAGGGAAGTTTTGCAATAAATACAATTTTTTTTAAGAAGATTTTCGTGTAATTTTTTTCAACGAAGCAGTCAGAAATCCTCTGTGAATTTGGCAATAATTGCATATGCATGGATGGAACTCACGCCTTAAATTCTTACAACTTTGAATTGATTGCATATCTCCTCATTGATGATATGCATTAAAGGTTTCCAGCAACTTTTTTCATAACGAATAGGAATAATTTAAAAGCTATGGAAATATTTTACGAAACCATCAAGGATTGTATTGGAGAGGCTCTCCGGCCTAAAATGTTCATGTCAGATATGTCTGAAAACTTTTATAATGGTTGCGAAAATGTCACGTTACCAGCTGAAAAACAATTGTTCATGGCACATCGACAGAGCTGGAAGAAAAAATTTGAATAAAATTTCACATAAAACTATCCAATTTGAGGTGTACAAAAATATTGGAACCCTCATGGAAGAACAGGATGAAAATGCGTTTCAAGAGAATTAAAAAACCAATTTGACACAAAATTGGAAATTATTTCAAACGATATCGAAATTCTCCTATTGAATGGGTATACTGTTATCGAAAACACGCAGCTCTAAATACTAATATTCACATCGAAAGAATGTGCACAACATTAAAATAGACAAAGCAATCCACACTATTAGGCGTCTAATTAAAGATAAACTATTTGATAGGCTAATCGTCCATCATAAATAAAAATTAAATACAAAACTCTAAGAAATTAGATAAAGACACAAAGCAGCAAGCCTAATGAAATTTAAAAAAATGATGACGGATTATGGGCTATTGATTCGAGCAAGGGAACGGATTTATCTAAAGTTGAATTAGTAGCGAACAATTGGGAAAACTGTAAACTTTGTTGCGAAGAATGTTTTTGTTGCATTCATAAATATGTTTATTATAATAAAATGTAATATGTGCAAAAACATACATTATTTATGTAATTGTATAAAAAATAAAAAAATAAGGATTCGAAACTTAATAAAACTAATGAGGAATCTAAAATGACTAAAACTTGCACAAATGCGAATCTGATTTCGTCTTAGATCTAAATCATGATAGATAAGAACAAGAAGTTATCGTTAAAGAAGTTCCTAAAATTAGGTTAAATAATATTGACAGCTACAAAGCCAAATTGAAGGAAAAGTTGCACAGCGTTATGGATTTTGTAAAGTTAAAATTCTTTTGAATAACTTCAAGTAACTGATAACTCCATAACACCTGTGAACTCGTTGGCTGTAAATTACAAAAATAGTGCCGGATTGGCCGAAAAAACAACATTTTCTGCTGATTAGATTATATATGTATATATATATAACTGTTCCTATATTTTATCATATCATGTATTATATACTTCATTGTTTCATGTAATTCATAATCTTTCCTTCACTCTTTTCACGTAATTTTACTTTTTTCTTTTTTTTTTTTACAATGTATAGTGTCATATTTTTCTTTTTATACTTCATATATTTTTATCTTGCTTTTAATTTCTGTTTTTATCATCTTTTACTGTTACTGGTACTGCCTCTGTCATTTTCAATGTTATTTTGTTTTTTCTTTTAGCCCTGATGATGGCCAAAAATTAGGCCGAAACGTTGGCACAAAATAAATAGGTCTTACTTATTAATTGTTTCCAACTAGGAGCCGGCGTGTGCACAGTGCTAAGCTTTACCAGCCTCGAACTTTGTTGTTTCTTTTCAAATTTTTATTTTATTTAAGACATTATATTTTATCTGGTTTTATTTTTAATTGTTAATCTATATTGTTTAACTTACGGTAACATAGCAACTTTCAGAGTGCCCCAGTTGGGAGTATCGCTTACATCATGGTTGTAACATCAACTATGAACCAAGCTTCAAAACGAAAAAGAGGCGAGTCTATTCAGTATAATAAAGACATCTCTAATAGCTAAGATATTTTCTGTAGAAAGTGTGCTTATAATATAACGATAATAAAAATAAAACATTATGTGAATTCAGTTTTGTTAAATATCTGTTCATATGAAGATGTTTAAAACAACTCTAACTGTTTAAAACAGTTAAATCTGGCTAGGACGGTTTAGACATAACCTCTTGACTTTCACAAACACGAGGTTTAAATATTATATCCAAAGGAATTAAATTTGTGTTCTATTTATATTAAAAATAATTTATACCCACTCGGGGTAAGTAGGGCTTCTTAATCTTTGAATAGATTATGGACTTTGAAACATTAATCCTTAAAAAGTTTAACTTTTATACGTAAACAAAACAACGTTTTTAATCTTCTACGTATTTTTAATCTCTGATTGTATAATCAATGGACTTACAAATTTACAAATATATCGATAAAGCGAAACGACGGTATCACGCTGGCCAAAGAGGTTGCACCTTTTCATAGCTTTGAAATATTTTTAAAGTACACGAGTCGGTATAATAAATACGAACACGTCGCAGTAAATTTTAATGAAGTAATATTAATATTCATTAATTAACACTAATTCTTAATAATTAATCCATACTAATTCTTAATCCTTAAAGAGCTTTTGTACTTTGAGCTGTTAATACCAAAACATAAATAATGATTTAGGACTTTTAAATCATTCCGCTAAAAAGTAAAAAAATTTAGCTTTCGCAATAATACTCTATCTCTTAATCCTTCCTTTAAAAGTAAATAATGGACTTTGAACTGTTAATATCTACAACATAAACAAATATACAGGGCTTTTAAAACATAAATAAATATATAGGGCTTCTTACTCTTATGAAAGCTGTTCTTTTCGACTATGAAACATAAACTCGCTCGTCTCGCTGAAACATAAACAAAACAACTTTTTAATCTTATATATATTTTTAATCTCTCATAGTATAAACTATTAAAACTCCTTAAAAGGGTTAAATATTAAATCCTTAAAGTTTCTTTATCATTTACAAACGATGATATAAAGCCTTTTAATAACATCTGGATAGGTGACGTCATTATTGTTAGCTAAAGTTTTGTACCTTTTTCAGTTCTCAATGTTTACATTTTATAAAAAAATTTCCAATTTTTACCTTTACCTACCTGTTTCTTTTTTTTTTAATTTTCTATAACCTCCTCAATGTTTATACATTTTCTGTCCGCTTGGGCGCAGCACCTTACTCCACTTGGGGGTTCTCCTGGCTAGTTTACATAATGTTCTCAATGTCTATGATTTAAGCAACCTTTTGAATGTTTACCTTTACCTACCTATTTGTTTACGTTTTCTTTAACCTTCCCAATATTTAAATTTTATGTAAATATAGTCTTCTCAACAGATTTTATGCCTTTCCTAAATTGTTTTTCTCCTTTTCTGAACTTGATTTAATTATAATTAATAACCCTGATTCCTAATTGCACTCTTATCAGACCTTGCGATGTCATCGGCTCCTTTCGGTTAATCTCGGATATCCTCGGAGCAGTGCGGCCGGGCCCGATCATTGTCCTCGGTGACGCTCGGTTGCCCTCGTTTTTCCTCGGGCCCCCAGCTCGATCTCTCTAGTCTGCCTTAGGGTGCTCCCGATTCGAGAATAACCGAACTCCTCCGGCCTCATATGATCATCCAGAATCACTAGGAAAATTTTTAAAAAATCTCTGTCGTCTGGGTACCCCTTGATCAACTCTAAATATTTACATTTTTCATAACTTGAAGTTAGAGGTTTTTAGTAATTTTAGCGGTTTTTATTGATTTTAGTTATGTCTCATCAACTTCTAATGGCAAAATGCAGTTCGGCAATAATACCATGCTTAATGTTTAACCGAATCCATCATTTTCTTTCAATTCATTGATAATATCTTTTGAGTAGGTCTTTTACTGGTTAGACTTCTACCTCTAATTTTTAACTTAGCTTTATATTTTTTTGTATATTTTAACCAATTTTAGATATTATTTTTTGTTTTTATAATTGATTTCCATATAAAACTGTTTTGAGATGATGTAATATCTGTAGTTGATATTATTTGAGAATGTTGATGTAAGATATGCTATATTTAATCCCCATTAGTATGATATTATGTTTTTTTTAAATCTCTATGGCCAGATACAGTCGTTTCGAATTTGTCGATATATTTTAGGAATTAAAAGTTCGACAGGAATTTAAAGGATTAAAAGTTAATCCTTTTAAGATCTTGTTGACCGTGTTACAATACGATGGCAAATGACAATCAACAACTGTAACATTTTAATTTATGATGTGGAATGCCCGAACGTAAAGACCTGGAATTTAAATTATTTCTAAAACATAATCAACCTCATATTATCTCGGTTTGTGAGACCCAACTTTCCCAAAATGACAGATTCACAGTTCCGAGATACGATATTTATAGACGAGATCACAACAGAGCGGGAGGGGGTTATGCTTTTAGTCCGTTCTGATGTTCAACATTATTTCATTCAAGTCCCTGACTTAACGTTTACCGAAGCTGTTGCAATTAATACCAGAATTAATAACAAATCAACCACCGTCATATCCGTCTATATCCCACCTAATAAAATAAATATCCTAGACATCACTAAATTATTTCATTTAAATTAACAAGTAATACTTTTTGGTGACCTGAATACAAAACACATCCAATGGAACTGTAACAGTACCAACATAAACGCAAATCTATATTAAACTCAAGAACCAAGTCAGAAGAACTAAGTCAAGAACCAAATACAGTTACACAGCCCGTTTGAACCGACCCATCTTCCGAGGCAGCGTAATTATAAACCGATTATTATCGAAATAGCTCTTACTAAAAATATATATAATTTATCACCACTCATTGCCTTATCATGTCTGAACTAAGATCACATTCCCGTGATTTTTCTTATACAACCCTCTTTACCCACATATCCAAAAACAAACAATTTTGTACTAAAAAAACACAGGCTGGCAAAAGTTCCGGAAAGAGTTAGATTCCAGAAAACGATAAGCCCGACCTTTATTGATTCAATAGAAATCGATAATACATTAATTCAATTAAATCACTTCATCAAAGAATCTATGACGTCGTCCATCCCACAGCATTCCTATCAGCCTCACAATACCAATAATTTACCTTTCCGATTAAAACCTCTAATAAACATAAAAAATGGATTAAAAAAAAATTGTCAACGAACCAAAAATCCACAGACTAAGTTAGTTCATTATAAACTAAATAATTATGTCAGAAACCATCTAAATAGTTGGAAAAACGAAAATTGGGAAACAGTTCTGACATAATGGTCTGGAAAATCCACAAAACCTTTTCTAAAGTATCACCGAAAATTCCTCCTTTAAAACATAATAATAGCTATGCCTACCTGGGCAAAAATAAATCTTAATTACTAGATACTCATTTTCGAACAAGCCACACGATCACTTCATCATTTGGATCAAGCCATCATAACCGAAAAATTACTAAATCTGTTCGCGACTATTTAAAAATACCGTTCACAAATCACTTCCCATCTATCGCTCCAAAAAAAACTAGAAAAATCAAGAAAGCCTCAGACAACGATGGTATTTCCTCATTGGTTATAAAAAATCTTAGTCGAAAAACCATTTATTTTTCAACTAAAATATTTAATTCCGTATTAAGATTTAGATACTTTCCCACTATCTAGAAAAGATCTAAAGCCATCGTAATAAAAAGAACAAATAAAAACGCAGGTGATGTTTCAAATTACAGACCTATAAGCCAACTGAATATACTCTCCAAAATCCTAGAGAAATTAATACTCTAAAGAATTAATAGGCATGTCATAATGCATAACCTCCTAATAGATGAACAGGTTGGTTTCAGAGAACACCACTCAACTGTTGACCAACTGGCACGCTTCACAGACTTGATAACCAAAGCCTTCAACGAACGAAAACACACTGGTATGCACACACTATATCGTTAATTATTTTCATCTTTTCTATTTATTTATTTTTTTGGGGGGGCGGGTTTTTTTTGTTTGACCTTTCCAACTATTAGTACTCAAAATCATGTTAAACTTATTATTTAAATCAAATTTTATTTTCATGTTAAACATCAAATCTGAAATTGCTTGATTGTAAGGATGTGGCATCCGTAATTATGTAAAATAATAATTATTGTTTCTGTAAATTTGTAAATAAAGACTTTATTATTATTATTATCGTCTTATTTAATAATGTGTTAATCTTTGACCGCACCTCCCTCCTCTCTTCCTCCCCCCTTCCCCCCCGACAACTTCTACCTTAATTAAGTTTTAAAAATTGTAAATTAATAATAAGACTAATAAATTAAGACATGACATTTGTGAGAAAAAAAAAATTAAGTATAACGGACAGATATATCTTTTATGTAGTTCGTAATTCGCCATCACACCGCAGGCTTGTACCAGTAGTGGTGGGAGTCACCTGTCCCCAGACACTAGTTATTATTCCTAGTTTTACATTAGTCTTTTCTTTGCCTCCTTTGGGATCATGAAAGTGATAAAATTGCATCGAAAATGACTTCAAACAAACGTCGCGCGTTTTCTATAGAAGAAAAAGTGAAAATCATAAATCGGATTGAGAAAAGAGAAATAATCAAATGCTTGGTGCCCGAGCTTCAAATTTCGCGGTCTACGATATCGACAATGTGCAAATCAAGAGACAAAATCAAAGAAACGTTTGTAAAAGATGTGTCTTCGAAAAAAAAATTAGAAACAGCCAATATCAAGATCTAGAAGACGCACTTCTTACATGGTTTAAGGTCCAAAGAAGCCGATTTTGCAGGAAAAAGCTAATGAATTGGCTCTTCTGCTGAGAAAAGACATCGAATGTTCGATTTTTGGAATCACCAGGCTCTGAGAAGGACATAACAACCTGTTCGGAAGGATAAGTGGAAAATCACCATATGTTCAAGCCGGAGTATCAGAAATCTGCCTTCAAAATGTCTGAACAAGAGTTCCATAAAACTACCCTGATGAAAACATTTATAGTGCTGAAGAGACAGGATTTTTTTATCAATTAATTCCGGACAAAACTCTTAGATTTAAAAGTGAAACGTGTCATGAAGGAAAACATTACGAAGAACGCATTAAACTTTTAATTGCCAGCAACATGGCAGAATGGGATAAGGAATAAATTCGGAAAATCGTAATCTCTTCAAATATGTTAAAAACTACCAGTCGATGATACTAATAATAAAAAAGCGTGGAAAACAAGCGAAATTTTTTTAACTGGCTCAGACAATGAGCCAAAGAGCTTGAAAGGAAGAAAAATAAAATTATTCTCACTGTGGACCACTGTCCCTCCCATCAACGAAACTGCTTCTGACATGATTTTGGAGAATTAGATGAAGCTGGTACCGATCAAGAAGACAAATCAACAAATTTTAATGAATGGGCCCAAAAATTCGATTTTAATTTTCATGGGGATGCACAGTCATAGGCAAAAATCGATGCTTAATATCTATACATCAACGGAACCGACCGAAGAAACAATCATGGCGTCTGTTTTAAATAAGAGCAAGGAGGAGACAACGATGACATCGAGGGGACTGCAGAAGACCATCTCAAAACTTCGACTTTGTCACTAGTCTACAGCGCTCGTGGTGTCATTCGGATGTTCGTCGCCTTAAATGATGATATAAATAAACCCGAAACCACAGCTACCTATAAAGAACTTCATAGCCTTGTAAGCAAAGATTTATACTTTTAAAAAAAAAAACAACTAAATTAAAATAAACGATTTTTTTGTGGAAAATTAATATTTAAGTGCACATTACTCATGTGTGTAATTTATATATACAGTTGCATTTGTAAATTTAAAAAAAAAACCTTCAGATTATGATAATTGTAAATAAAATGTCTTTTTTTTCACTTACAAGCCCATACATATGTACTATGTTAACAGTTTGTTTCCGGATATAACGGATTTATTTATTTATTAGCAATTTTGGGCTCTTCAACCACTTGAGTTATTTTTGAGCTGTACTATGCTTACAGATATTGGTAACTTGGCAATTGAAATTTTAAATTCTAATGCCACAGTAACTCGGTAACCACAAAAACTGGAACCTTGCATCCATCACTCAAGAATGTTTTTAAGTGAATAACCAGAGGGTATCTGTCTGCATTGATTTCCAGATATAACGATGTATTTTCATTGATTCCTTGAATATCGTTATAACAAGACTTAACTTTATATATAATACATCCCCTATTTTTTTTATTTTGTCAGTGACCTCTATATACTTCTATAAATGTCATTATCAACATAGCAGGCGCCTATCAATTGCTTTATAGGATCCATATAGATATTTATTACCGGATTAATTTTACAGAGTAGCCGTAGTATAAGTTTAACGATCGACACGAAATATTTCCCATTAGTTAATACTGTGATAACTGTAAAATCAATTTATAAAAGGCCAATTAGTATTATTACTCTTCAAATTAATTTTTTTTAAAGAAATAAAATCGTTCTTGGAAATAAAAAGTAATTTATTACACAGTTTAGAAAGTGTGCTTATAATATAACGATAATAAAAATAAAACATTATGTGAATTCAGTTTTGTTAAATATCTGTTCAAATGAAGTATGTTTAAAACAACTCTAACTGTTTAAAACAGTTAAATCTGGCTAGGACGGTTTAGACATAACCTCTTGACTTTCACAAACACGAGGTTTAAATATTATATCCAAAGGAATTAAATTTGTGTTGTATTTATATTAAAAATAATTTATACCCACTCGTCTGAAGTTGAAGGCTCCAGAGATCAAAGAGAATCTGAAGCTTGGGCAGGCTACCGTTGACGTCGGAATAAATACAGAGGAAATGCACTGTTTGTTTTTCTTTCAAAATTTTGGCCGTAAAACACCGAAATAACAGCATAGGCATTAGAATGATATTATATTATCTGGTCAATAGCTAAAATATATTGTCTTTATTTATTGACAACTAAACATATTAATGATCGCATTTTTTTGTTTCACATTAGTGGCCCTAATAAATACCAAAAAAAAAAAAAAAAAAGAAGGGAACAAATTGTTCGATTAAAAAACATTACTTATGTGTGGAATAATTGAATTATAAATTTCGAAAAAGGCTCATCTCGGGTTTTATTGAAAATGGACTTTTTTAGTTTTTGTTTCTATGTAATCGTATAGAACGATATTTTATAAGTGAGAACGGCTGATATCTGGTTGAACAAGAGATGAAATATACGAAGAAAGTGAAGCCTTTTCAAATAAGTCCAATAGTTCAACAGAAATTCAAGTTTTTCCGTGTTTTCTAAAAACTATTATTTTTCAGAGTGATGAGCCTTTTAGAAATTCGAAATTCAAGTTGCGGAGTTGATTGTAGCTATCTAGAAGATATTCAGTGTGAAGGTCAAAATAAAACAAAAACATAGCTCAAAACAATTTAATCAATGCCAACGTTTCAGTCCAAATTGTGATCCTTCTTCATGACTTCTAAGACAGAATAAAGTAAAGAATGCCATATAAATGGAGGGAAATCATATAAAAGTCGTATGAAAAGTAAGAATAACATAGAAGAAACCAAGAGCATACAACTTTATATTGAAAATATAATCATTAAGATAAAGATATATCATGACAGAAAATATTGGCCGAAACCAGCACAAAAGTATTCAGAATATTTCGGATTTTTTTAGTAATTTTCATGTATATGGTAAGGTGTAACAAAACTGAAGTTTCAACTCTCCAAAGTAGATTTTTAATATAATGAATAGTTTATTTACTTTAGTTAATAAAAGCCAAAAACCAATGTCCATGAAAAAGCTATTTTATAATCAATCGCAGACATATTTTAACTCAATAGTAGACTCGAAAACAAGATTTCTTTTACAATACCAATTTCCATTATACAAAATAATCCTATGCAAAGCACATAAATTGAAGCAATTAATATTCCAAGTAATTATTTTATAACTAAAAAAATACAAGACATCGAGGAAATACTATACATTCCCTAATTTAGTTTACTTTGGGCTAAAGCTTTATTGAAATAAATTCTTATTATATTCAATATTTAATAAAGAAAATCAGCGCAGAAAGGAGGCAGTATCAATTTTCGTCCGAAGCGAGATCAAGTTTAAGGGGAAAAACCTCCTTCAAAGTCTCTTTTTTAATCTCAGTAGCATTACTTTTCAAACCAATATAAGCATCTTATAAAATTTAATAATTAAAAATAATTGTCACTGGGTTTTGATAACAAGAGGGAGTAAAGATTTTAATTAAAAATAAATAATGATAGTTTTATTGCATTTAATTATTGTTTTACCTCTCTTAATCTTTCAATAAAATATTTCATAAAATCAGAATAAATTTTTTATTAAAGTGGGTTACACTGTTATAATTAAAAATGATACTAGCATTTAATATACACATATATATATATATATATATATATATATATATATATATATATATATATATATAGAGAGAGAGAGAGAGAGACAGAGAGAGAATAGAAAAGACTTTTTATTCTAGGACGAAGTCACCAATAAATAACCATGTTGCACAAAAAAAAAAATCGTCTGACTTACAAATTAAAATTAAAAAAAAAAATAAGAAAATCATAATTAATATAAAAACAATAAAAGAAAAAACAATTCATTTTTTCGACCATTATGTACAACAAATAAAAAATATAAAGATGTACATTTTTATGAGGCATTCAACTGCTTATCTCGCTTATTTTTTAATTAATGTTGCAAATGAAGACAGAACCTCATTATAAAAATAGAATATAGAAAATCGGTATTAGTAAACAAATAATTCTAGGAAGATTAGAATACAGAAATCGAATGCTCTGGTCCCTTCCATGTTTTTCCTTTTTCCAATCCATCCAACGTATCACCAGTATCTATATGAATATTTCATCGCTTTAAAAAGAAATCGGGGACTATAAAAAAAAAAAAAAAGAAGGAAACATTCAAAAAAATTCAGGGAGAATTTTCAGTATAAAACATTAATTTGAATTTTGTGGACGGTTTATTTAATTTGCATTAAATCAAAAAACTTTATATTTTATTTCTCTAAGGTATATTTTTGTCGATAAGCCTTATTTCCATGAATACTTTTACTCCATTTTAAAGATAATCTTCACCTTGACGAAAATTTACTTTACTGCGCAATAGCCGAAAAACCTATTTTTCACTAGACTGCGAAGCCAAAACGGCTCGAACAATTTCAATAAAACTCGCCCTAATATAACTCCTTAACAATTCATTTAGATCTACGTCCCGCGAAAATGAAGGAAAAAAGTTAATGAAAAGAAGAGTTAACATGCGCATCGAAAAGTAAGTATTCGGTTGATTAGGTGTAGAACTAGTCAGGTTATCAAATTATTAATAACGAAAGGTAATCAAATTCCATACAAAACAAGAAAATAATGATAGAAATCGGACCATTATTCGCAAAGATACGTGTATTTAACTTCGTAGTTAAGTTTTTACTTAACTACTTGAGTATCCGTCGCCGATTTTGATCAAATTTTCTTAGGTGATTCTACATTGAAAAAAAGTCGAACTGCATCTTAACACGTTTTGACCCATGGGTCCTAGGAGCTGAGAAAAAAAATGCTGAAAATGTTTTATTTTATATCTCGTGTTTGAAAAATGATATCAACATGTTTTTTCCTGCTAAACATTTATTTTTAACAGTATATTAAAGGAAAAATATAAAAATTAAAAAATAATTGATTTTGGTCAAATAAATTTAAAAAAAAAAACTGTTGAAATTATTAAGTAAACTACCCACCCACCCAGATAGATTCTTCACACCAGCTATAACGACATATTTGGATTCACCACATAAAAAAAACTTAATCCTAAAATATCATAAACATTTTTTTGTTCTGTTCCGAGGTTGCACAAAATTTATCTAGCCGCAAAACTGCGTTTGGATTTGAAGCTCTGTATCTCGTCTTCAGTTTAACCGATATCGACGTTCTTGGACTCGTTAAAAACATGGAAGTTTCTTCTTTCCATACACATAAAAAACTATTGGTTTATCTTAAAAGGTGTCTGTAAAAAAATGTGATAACAAAATAAAAACAAAACTAAAGTTTTTTTTCGGATAACGTTAGTCCTAAAGCACGTAGGAACATCGGTTAAAGCAAAACCCCTAGTTTAAGAACCTTTACCGATGCCACAAATTTGGTTTGAATCGTTCAAAGGGTCACTGATTTATAAGCGATTGATTATTTGAATCATTAAAATAATTTGAAGGGTAGCTCACCTCAATTTTGTATAAAGTTTAGCAAAATGTTGAGGTAAATCATTTTTATTTTTAGATTCGCCCGAAAATTTTAATATAGAGGTTTTTTCAAAATGCTAACACCAAATCTGACGCCAGTTTTGAATAAAAAAACTCTATGAATATACTTTGTTCCGTAGAAAAATACCGTTTATTGCTTACAAGTAAATCAATACACCCTTCAGATTGTTCTAGAATTCAATTATTTCATTAAATGACACAAATAACAGTTACTGGAATTGCTACAAATAATTGGTCATTGGCAAGACTTTTAATTCAGGTAAATTAGATATTGATCTTCGAGAAAAAAACCTACAAAAATCTTTACGCAATATTTTTTTTGTTTATTAAACTGTTTATTATTAGTTGTATAAGTTCAGTAGTTAGCAATTTTTTCACGCCTGAATTCGGCAATTTTAAGTGATTATTTAATTATAATTAAATTTTCAGCAATTTTTGCATGTTTTAAAATAGGTTTTTGAGATATTAAAAAAAATAAATAAACTTAGCATTCAATTATCAGCAATTTTTTCACGTTCCAAGTTCAGTAATTCCATATGGGATTGCTAACTGCAGAGCTACTATTTAATTTTCAGCACTTTTTCTTGCTTCAAGTGCAGTAATTGTAAGGATTTTTTTTAAGGCCACTGAGCCAGGGATTTTTTTTAAAAGGATTAATTTCGTGTGCTATATTTTTTTTTAATTTTTGAGAAACTAACAAACTGACAGACGAGAAAAAATTGAGAATGAGACAGAGAAAGAAACTAAGTGATGATAAACTAAAAAATCTGTAAATCTCAAAGCCTGCGTTACGGCTGAACATGAAATAAATAATTAGAATATAGTTGTAGTTGTAGTCCGTGCAATGGTGTGACGTTATCAAGAAGGTATAAGCACTAGGGGGTAGGCAGATGGGTAAAGGGAGGGTGGTGTTTATTTTGTATTTTTTGTTCTATTTTTACTCAATTTATTTTCAATTGATTTTTTCTCCAGTTTTCGGATTTTAAAAAACAAAACAACGATTATAGCCGATAGTGTAAAAAAAAATCTCAAAACATTGGTTATTAAAAAAATAAAATTAAAAAAAAAAGAAACTTGTTATCGGTTAACGGTTGTTGACATCCACTTCTCTGACCCTACAGAGCTTTATTTTAATGTTTTTTAAGATCAATTATTTAATTTTATTAAGGAGCATGAAAAATATACTTTTCTCAAAAATTTTATCTCATAGTAGATAGACATTTTTTTTCGAAATGTCTGCTTTAATTGCAAAATGTAAAGCTCCTTAAAATTTCAGTAGCTAAGTTTCTGAAAGTATTGTTTTAATCCTTTAAAATTTAAATTATGAACACCAAACGTTATAGAGGTAAGAAAAAACAAGAATGTTTAAACAAAAGAAAAGTCTTGAAGAAAAGTAAAAAGAACCTAAAGTATTTTACAATTAAGAAACGAAGCCTTTAATCGGTTGGTGATTTACAATAAAGCTCTAATTATGTTAATACCAATTATTAAAAAAATTATCGAGTTAATAATAAAGATCCCATTAAAAGCATGGAATATTACTAAGGCAATACAGAATATGGGACTGGATCAAGTAAAAAAAAAAAAAATGATAAAGGCTAAATAAGAGGTGGAATGAATTAAATAAGAATTTAATCCCATCATCTAAATAATGTTGATTTTGCAGTGACTTAATCAAGCAGTAAATTACATTTACTCTGTTCCAAGCTTGAAGGCATAAAATTTATATATTACTTTGTATTTAGGCCAGTTAATCTAGACCTTTCGGGCACCACAGTTAGAAGTAAGTGTTGAAAATTTTGGAGAAGTTCTAAAAATTTGTTCATTTATAGTTTTCAGGGTACTGATTGCTAATTTTAACTTCGTTACCTCGAATTTTCTCGGAAGTATAATATAAAGCAAAAAAAAATTATTTTTTTCTTTTGTTTGTACCTCGAAAAACATGTATCGAATAAATTCATAATTTGTTTTATACTAAATTAAAAATAATTCGAAACTAGTTTTCTATAAAACAAATTTATAGAAGTGGCAAATAATTTTTCAATCCCTAATTTTTCTCTTATACAGACTAATTTATTATTGTCAAAAATGATCGTTAATTGATTTCAATACCAGTTTCTGTCTGAAACCAGTATATTTTTACTATTTCAAACAATTTTAAACCCAAATCAACTATAATGGCTTATCACTTCGACCGAGATCATCAATTTCTTTCCATATCTTCCATACAATGGTTTTATTCAAAATTCGACAATATTACACCAACATTTCGTGGTTTTCCCTCATCTTCAGGATTTAATTTATAGAACAATATACTGTAGGGTCTCTGTCAGTTTTCCGCTGAACTATCTTCTAATTCTCTTCATATGGTTATCATTTGGTCCCATCTTTGATTCCATTTAAATAATTAGCAGAATAAATAAATTTATAAATAATTATTATTATTATTGTATTATTTACCTCTCTTTTTACTGTTCACAAAACTATACCTCGTGTATCAGACTTCTTGTATACATGTATGAGTCGAAACTTTGGCTTTTACAATAACAAGTCATGCTGAATGAGTCCTGAATAATCGGAATAAAAAATCTAATTTTTCTCTAAATATTTAGAATCCACCAATTATATGTTGGTTTTATCAACTCAATCAAGCACATTTTTTCTTTAACAGAATTGTTAAAACGATGATCTGCTGCTTTCAATGCCTTAATTAATTCCCCTTTCAAAAGCTCGAGTTTTTTACCTGAAACGCAATTCTTATTACTGCCTTTAAACGGACAATTAAGTTTTACAAATTTGCTAATATTACATGTTGCTGGACACAATGAATAAAAAATTTAAGTCGGACATTGGTGTACATAAAAAGTTGCAGACTAAAACGTGAAGCTGTTTTCTGTATAGGTGAACGTTGTTGATTGGCTGAGATTCTGAGTGTGTAAAATTGTGTGAAATTAAAAAAAAAAAAAACAGCTTTAGGGTTTACTTCTTTCATTGCATTCCATCGTGAAATATTTAAAAAAAATAACTACTACATCCTTATACTGTTTATTGGTAAGAGACTGAAATACTATTGTAACCTATCTGCTAACTATGAAAGAGTAGAAAAGGTATAAGTTATTTGTTTACCCAATTGCTGTATTGGCATTATCCTTGGATTATTCTTGTATTTTCTCGCTTATTAACATTTTACCTAATCGTACAAACATGTAGTTCATCACAATCTCAAACTTCGTTTTGGACTTTTGTCCCGCTACATTGACAATCGGCCACACTGTGCGCCTTGAAAGAAGAGAATATAACAGTTTTAATCTTTGGTTTTTTGGTTCTCTAGATCCCGTGTCATTCTTCTGTCAAATGTTTGGCTAAACTATTGAATTTTGTCTGTATGTGGAATCAGTAAATTTTCGAGGTATGTCGGACGACAGGATTTTCGTCGAAGAGTAAATGTAATATGTTGGGATTTGTCTTGGTTAAGTCAAATTTTCCAAAGCTTGCACCAGTCATGAAGTTTTGATAGATGATGTAAAGTCTATGTAGCCTGTGCTGGATTTTGATGTTTTGTTAAAATAGTTGTATCGTCTGCACATGTCACTGTCTGAGTTGCGGAGCTGTTTGGAATATCGTGTATATATATATATATATATATATATATATATATATATATATATATATATATATGATGTAGAGCAGTGGAGAATATCAATTATTAATATTTAATTAATTACTATTAATACGTTACCTTTTTATAATTAAAGACGGTACTACGAATAATTATAAGTTTTTCAGACAAAAAAAGAAAGATAAAGGAGTATTAAATAATATACACCTCATAAACGTTTTTCGTTCCTCCTTTAAAATTTTATTTTTAACACACCCCTATTTCACAGCCAGTACTTATATACTCATTATAATTATATACTTATAATAATTATAATATTAATATAAATGATATTTTGTTACTCCTAGGGAAAGGAAAGTAATTTTTAATTTTAAAATATGAACTAAAAGTAAAGAAAAAAAATATTAAATTACAGTAACGTTGAACTTTTTTTTAATCTTGTCCTCGTTTACCGCTGAGCGGTGTGAGGCGCCTTCTGATAGAGCCTGATCCAATTATCCCTATCCTCATTAAAAAAAAATTAATGAAGCAATGGCGAAGATAAACAAACATTTCCAGTAATAGTTAATATAACTATTATTATAACAGAGGAGGGTCTACTAAGTAAATTCGCTCAGTGCAGAGCTTTTTGGGAAGAATTGTATAAAGCCAAGCGTCTTCGAGGAGATTCAACTTCTCATTCCACCCCTTGTGTGCAACCTAAGTTTATGAATGTGAAAGGCATGAAGTGAATCGGGAAACGAATTTGCATTTAAATGGAAATTTATGTGTTTTCTGAGCGGATGTTCTAAATGTTAAAAAAAACAAAAAAAAACTGTACCTCTACAAGCCGATAAGGGTCTTGGGTTCAGTACTTGGTAAGGGCCGTACTGTTTCTAGGCCAACTGTTGTGCAAGGAGGTGATTCGGCCAAGATCACGCTTAACCGCCAGGTTTTTCCCCCAATTAAGGGTGCCCACTTTATAGAGGCTGAGTGAGCCCCAGGAGGGTCTCCCGATCCCATAGGGTTGATCCACGGCTGAATACAGAATAAATAATTATCTGCCTCAGCCGGTCTCGAACCCGGGACCTTGAGATTAGTAGCGCAGTACCTTACCCACTGAGCTACCCCGCTCCCTCTAAATGTTAAAGTGTTCTAAATTGAATAACCTTTCCCATGCAGAACAGTTTCTTACGGAATCAATCTGAAGACAACAAGTACTCAATTACACGTTATAAAAAATAAATAAAATCAGTCATACAATTATGATGTAACATGCTTTTATTGAACAAAAGTATGAATATGATAAAATAATTAAACTAAACAAATGAAGTCTAGATTATACAATGCTTCTCAATCTGATATTTTTTAAATATCAATACATTCGTTAATTCCAAATTATGTCTAAAAATAAATATACAGAACGTTGCTAGTAATAATGTTAAATATTTTTAGAGACAAAACTGATGTTACACTTATTTCGTAAACATAATTGATTCGTTGAAGCTAGTAGATTATTTTATTTCCCGGCAAATTCAAGGAATAAATCTTGATTTTCCCACTCGAAATAAGTAGATAAATTGAAGATTATTACATATATGAACTATTTGCAGAACATAAAATATTATGTACAATAAACAAACACAATAAAATTCATAATTAACTATGATGTGATCGGAATATTTTTAATTTAATTACCTAAAATGTAATTTATCTATTTTTCTTAACAGTCAAATATTGATGAATAGAAATCATTTAAAAATCCATTCAATTTAATTTTTTAGACCTCTAGTATTCGAAATTAAAGAGAACTTCCATGGCTGCGTGGCTTACCAACACCGCTGGAAACGCTAATTAAAATGTTAACTCCAAAGATAAACTGGACTGCAGGGAATGAAGTTTCAAAAAACTTTCTCTCTTTTTTTATTTTTTTTTTAAACCGTAATTAATCTTTTCTTTTCTACTGAGAATTCTATTATATTCTCCGTCTCTCCCTCCCTCTCTCCACTCTCGGACAATGAAAAACATTGCATTTGTACTGGACACGAAAACGTACATCTTGCACTTTACCTACAACGTACATCTTCTAGGTAAAGAGTAAAGGTGAATTCTAGATGTTAGTTAGAAGTGGTTTCATTATTTTTCAAATAGGGACTGGTATACTTTATTCCCAAACGCTTTTGGCGACAATAAAATCGATTGAAGGTACGTTAGAACATATATTGAAAAGTTTTGAATACATGTTTGTCCTTATTGGTTGAATTAATATCTAACGATATAATTGAGAAAATTGTTAGGATGGTATGTGATGCAGAAAGTTTATTAATTTTCGGTACTTCGTGCTTTTATATCAGACAG